>OX328126.1:19373207-19973207 GCA_946811695.1 Gonocerus acuteangulatus
TAATACACAAATCGAGGACATTGCTGCATAACACAGACTTGGGCTCTTCAAGTCGGAGAGTTTTTATCGGGACTTTCACTGAAAAAGACGGATCACGAAATCAATCTGTAACATTCTATGGCGGGTCGAAGCTCCGAAATATTCCCTGTTTCACAATAGTATATATATATATATATATATATATATATATATATATATATATATATATATATATATATATATATATATATATAACGAATCTTTAACCACGCTTACAAAACAACATAATAAACCCGTCACTCAAGAGCTTCTGTACTAAGCACATTCCTTAGAAAAGTGCTTATTATATGCCGCTTCCTAGAAGAAACACTCATCAAAGCCCAAGCGGTCCAAATGACCGACGGGGGCCACCCCAGTCAGCACACCAATGTCCAAACTCTCCTCTTCAAAGTACCGCCCAGCAGCGGATATTTTCTGCATTTAGGGACTGCTTGGGCACCATCCTAAAGTCTTACATCCTTAGTTAATTTTACCATAAATATGCTTTAGCGGTGACTAAACTGAAAGAAAAAAACGTCACAGAAAAGTGTCCGCTGGCGTTCGATCTTTTTAACCCTCCGTCGACGACGGAGAGAGAGTTACACAGTCACCCACGTGGGGTCCACCAGGACCCCACTTACATTTATGGTGGTAACGTGCTAATACTTCATGAGACTACCTTCAAAAAATATTCAATCAATTTGTAGGTTTCTGTGAAAATACCCTCCAAATATGGAGTCTCAGGATCCAAAATTGTGGTTGTAGGATTTGAAATTGCATTACAGAAAGACAATAAAACAGGAAAATGGAATCCTTTCGTCCGATTGTAAAATTCGACGAATTCCGTTTTATCTTGATACCAGATACTACCATGATGCAAACTAATTAAATTGGACAAATAAAATACATGTAAGTATCCTAAAAAAGAAAAAACTTATCACGGAAGCCAACGGTCAGACCCCAACCACGTTTTTCAACTAAAAATAATCAATTTGAGGGGTAGACTATTCTTTATGGGCGATTTGACACTGCCGATCATTGGATCACTAATGATTAGGAAGCTACTCAAAGAGCAGGAAGGTAGAAATACGGTGGCTCTAAGGGAGGGGGGAAAGAGTGTGCGTGGGATCCGCCTAGACCCCACGTGGTTGACTCAGGGTTAACACGATATATCGATTTTTTTAATCAATCTTCAAGGTCCGTCCATTTTAAGGAATCGATCTCCAAGGGCCGATCTTCTTAAAGAATCGATCTATCTAGAATGGTTTCAAATTTTAATCAGGCATTATGGGTACATTTTTTCTAAGTCATAGACTGTTCTCATCATGGAGTTATAAAAGGAGGAGAGGGGATTTTTAGAAAAAACCCTGTCACGTAAGCAAACCCGATAGCGGCCGTGTTTGTTGGCCACATCTCACAAGAGGTTTTCCATTGTTTTTGATGGTTTACTATTATAATAATTTTAATTAGGAAATACTATTCATTGGGCAATTCCTACCTATTCGGCGTTTGGATGTTACAATTGTACAAGAGCACAATCGAAGAAAGTTTGAGTAACCTTCCACAGGTAAGCAGATAGAAACTAATTATGCTGCAGGTCGAATCGTAGTAATGATGGGCGATTCTCCAATGTGAATCTAAATGAAATACGAATTTTCTAAGTAATTACAAGTAAACGTGAAATCGATCCATCGAGCCTAGAAGATCGATTTCTTGAATCGATCTGAACTCACTTATTTTTCTTTTTTTTTTTGGATCAATCTTTTCATTTCGATTCGAATCGACTCAAAATCTTCAGCGTACGCTTTACATTATTATGGCGACGCGTAACCAAAAGCATATTATGGTCGCAACTTCCCACCACATGTGCCTGTGTTTCATTCTCTTTGCCGCATCTGAGGAGACCAACATCTCTTGGTTCACTGCTCATGCCAGGATCTGCACGAAACGGTGCAATGATAAAGGATTTGTGGATGTGTTGTTAATTATTGACCTAATAAGCTCAATATTTAATAATATCTGGTGAAATATTTATTATTATTTATTGATAAGGCTTCGCAACTTGGCGAATCGCCTGTTCGATTGTTACATATTAACAAATTGTAATTTGTTCAAGTTATTTTCATACAAATGTGTTCTTATTCTAAAATGTACTAGGGAACAAAAGTTATACAATAGCAAAATAGAAAGCAATGAGCGAGTTTAGAACAAACAGAGAGAAAAAAAAAAGGGGGGGATAAAAAAACATATAAAAAAAATAATTAAAAAAATAAATAAATAAATAAAATAAAAAAATAAATAAAATAAAATAAAATAAATAAAAAAAATAAAAAAATATATATATTTAAATAAATAAACGAAGTGGCAACAGAATGTTTTGGGCGTAGCTTTATATATATATATATATAAAAAAAAAAAAAAAAAAAAAAAAATCAGTCCCGTAACAGGCCACGAGGGCCCTGAGGGGCAGATACTATAGAGGTATCTGATTCATGACCATACGGCTCACTAGGGAGATAGTGTGGTCAATACTATGCTCCGTCCGCCTGATTTTCCCCTTGGCTGCTTCGACTGCTAGAGTCATTAGCACCAACCAAGGTACCCATTATTAAATTAATTAAAGGCTGGGTTGGCCTAGGGACGGTCAGGGAGGCCGAATTCAACCGGTGAACGAAGACACTAGAAGAAAAAATCTTTAGTGCTTGCTCGGGATTTGAACTCAGGCCTCCAGCTTGTTAGTCCAGTGCTCTACCACTGAGCTAACCTCGTCCCCATATATATATATATTCATTCGTTTATGTAATATCGAATTTTGTTGATTTGCGGGTATGTTAAATTTTGTTGTAGGCATTAATGTGTTGTAGATATATTAGTATAGTGTTTATGTGTATACTGTCAAGTGTGAGTAGCTCCTGGATGTCGTGAGGTATGTCAAGATGACTACGTTGTCTCCTCTGAAATATAAAGAGGAAAGAATATATAACATTTCCAAGTCAAATTCAACTTGTTACCAATCGAATTCAACCTTTCCCATTTGAATTAGAAATGGATGAATTTGAAATTGAAAGAGGTGAATTGAGATAAATATTGGTGGTAGGTTAATTTCTCCAAAAATATTTGAGCATTTTAAATTATGTCTGCGTTCAAAACATTACGATACCTAACAAAAATAATTGAAGAATACGTTTGTTGTAGATATAAAAATCATTGGCCAAAAATGGAAATAATTGGACATTATTTTCGTTTCTAAGCTAATATTTTATCTCTCCACCGGCATTGGCATGACAAACTTCATAAACCGTAGAAGTGCACAAAATTCACTCAGAGGTTAAATAGATTTTTTTTTCATGTAAATATATTGAATAATTGATTAAAGGCCATTTGTTCAAGTTGCCGTACAAACATGGAAAACTCCCCTCACGTACGACCAGTTGAACGGTTGATTCGACACAAATCGGCGTGGCGTTCGCTCCTTTTCATGTTCCCAGCGAAATCCGGCATGACTATTTTTTCTGCTCGTCTTATTCATGAGCCAAGAGCATGCGGCAAACGTCGGATTTTTCCGAAGATATGAAGTAGCCCTTTCAGGCTGGAGGGAGCCAGCGAAGCGAGCGATTGGCGCAGAGGGTTGCAGAAATAACAATATTGCATCGCGGACAGCCTGTCCCAGTCCAGGGTGAGAACGGGATAGGGTTACGTCGCATCTTGCTCAAACCGAAGCCTGAAGGAGGCCTCAGTAGGACATCCAAGCGTAACTAACCATCTTAGGGGATGATAAGCTGGTCTACGGATCAGCTAAAACGGATTTAATTATAAACGTTTTAACGCTCTATTAGGTCTAATTAGATCTTATGAAAAAAGCCATGATCGGAAGAAAAGAAGAATTCTATTGGGTGCCAATTAAACAAAACTTCTTTTTAATAGCATTATTAGCCTCTAAAAATCTTTTATTTTTTTTTTTTTATTTATTTCATTATAAGAGCTCCGCAACTATGGCTATGAGCCCTAATACAGATTATAAAATATATACAATTTTTTTACACTTTTAGACACAGTGAGAGTCTAAAAATCTACTTTGCCTTCTAAATTACTAAGTTAGTCACAATTAACGAGCGTCTAAATGATACTATCCTAGCCCTTAGTTATATTTTATGTAAGCCACACTTAATATAACTTGGCATGGTGGTTATTTTTTAGCATATAAATTTGTAACATGCATTCAAGAAGTTAACTTCTTTGATTTTTTTTTTTTTTTTTTTTTTTTTTTTTTTTTTTTTTTTTTTTTTTTTTTATCATCTAAATTTGTAGCTCATCAGAACACTACAAAGGTACTTCATTTTCGCTTTCAGACGTCATAATTAATTAAAACTTTAATTTAATTACTGATAAAACAATTTCAATACGAACGAACCAACGACAATAAACAAACAAATACAGTATTCACGTGTAATATATATAAATTTGTAAAACATTATAATCTGTAATATACATACTAACTGAATATAGGAAACGGGAAATCGGAACATGCTACATTGCATGTAAAAACTTTTGACGGATGGTAGCCAACACATGTCTCAATATTTTACATTTTATACAAAACTAACAAAAGATTTAAATATATTTATATTTTTAAAAAGATATATGAAATAACAACATTTTAATAATTATTCCCAAAAATCACCTCAGATTTTCCAATGATTTTCATAAAATAGGCAAAAGATCAAATGATAAAATAGAAACATTTACGAGTCATTTTTATTGCATCTGCCATATTAATTTTATATCAACTTTCATGGCTCTTGGGGGTTGCCCTATTTAAGAGCCAGGTCGAAACTGGGGGCATCTACATGGGGGCATCAGCTGTTAAAATCGAAACAAGTCTCATAAATTAAAATCGATATCCGGAAGAAGTATACCAAGCATATCCAATAAAATGACTTGTCATCAAATTTTGAAAGTTATTTAAGTTTTTTTTTCAAATAAATCAATAAATATATTATTTGAATATTTTATGTCAGTTTTTTTTTTTTTTTTTTTTTTTTAGTATTTATTCACCTTTTTTTCTTATTTTTAATAATGTGTATGGTTTCGTCCACTTTGCGTTTCAGGTTAACATTTGCAAAGTTCAATTCATCATTATTATTTATGGCATGGACTACCTTAGAACAATTTCAGAAATTTATTTCATATATGTTATAATTGGTCTCTTTTTGATACTATTTGTCTTTAATGTTTAGGGGGGGGGACTATTTTATTTTTTTATCCTCATAACTCCATGACATTAAAAACGGATTGGAATTGAAGAATAAATTTCATGAACTACAAATATTACCTGATCATAAAATGGTCAATGACAAACACATTACTTACACATTATTAAAAATAGGGGAAAGCCGTAACCGCGAATAAAGAAATAAGAAACTGATAGAAAACACTTAATTAATATATATATATTTTTTTTTTATTAGACTAAACTTAAATATTTTTTAAAATTTCTTGACAAGATATTTTTTTGGATATTACTAATATAATTCTAGCAGGGGGGGGGGATTGAATTTAATTTATGGACAAGTGTATTTTTTACAAATAAAAACGTCTGCGTAGAATATAAATCATGCAGCTACGAGTGTTACACAGACTCTCCCATCATGGACTGCAGCTCAATCGAAAAACGCTTTTGTTATCCCATTCAAAAAACCTGTTACACTCTTCAAAGGAGTAGGATTCAATAGAGGCTACACTCCTTAGAATGTAGCAGAACAACAAAACTGCATTGGTGTTTGTTACATAAAACACTCGGAATAAGATTGTAAGCATATGTTTGAATGAAAAGGACAAATTGGATAGTAGCACTGCTGTAGTTGTGTATAGAAATGAGATACTACTAAAGGTAGTGTACTTGTAACACCCCGTATAATTGAGGGGAGGGAGGGTACTAAACACATTCAATTACTATAGTTTCGTCCCCGTCAACAGAGCTCTTGACGCTACAGGAAGGCGTCAAGTCCTTCAAGTCCTCCTCAAGATCTTTAGAACTTCGTAAGACATTAAAAGTTGTTGTCTTTGTGCGTTTCCGTTCATATCTATAATGCCATTATTAAAGGAATAGAGCCAACGGCCATAGCCACGTTGAATACACCGGTTCCCGTAGATCACCGAAGTTAAGCAACGTCGGGCGTGGTCAGAACCTGAATGGGTGACCGACCACGTGCTGTTGGCATTAGAAAAGGGTGGCAACCTGTAGATAGCCCGGCGCTAATAGCCAATTAGTTGATGCGCCGTAAAAAAAAAAAAAAAAAAAAAAAAAAAAAAAAAAAAAAATTAAAGGAATAGAAGCAGTATTTGGTTGATTTTGATCTTTCGCATATAATCTAAAATAAAATCTCAACTAAAAGGACGAATTTAAAGCCACAAGAGAAAACTGACTATATCTAACCGGAAATGAATGCCCCCTCCTTCTCAACGTTCGCTCTAGGAAAGCGCTATCACCAATACGGTTCTCATTTTCTTACGCACTCATTTTGCTCTTTAATGCAATTTATAACTAAAATCAACCAATTAAAAAGTGAGTTAAACAGAAACAAAAACACGTTCAAACGAACAAAACTGACTAAGTTTTAATCGCTGATGTCTCCAATTGACACTGCCCAATCGAAAATTGCTACCGACTTTTTTTGTAGAGAATTTAGAAAGCTTCCAACTGGCTCTCTTCCACTTACCACGATTGTTTAACTGTTTTCCAGATATTTACGAAAATAGTAAGATCCCAAATTTCGTAGCAATTAATAATTTTTTGATTGTTTAATACTTCCATAAATCTAATTCTAGGGCATATTTAAAAGTGTTTTATTTTGCTTCATGTTTAGTTTATATTTTATTATTATTATTAAGTAAAGATGGAATGGTTGGGATTCGGCTAAATAAACCTCAATATGATTTTGTTTTAAAAAATCTATATTTCGGACGTTTCGGCTCCTCATTGGTAGCCTTCGTCAGCTAAAAAGACACAAAAAAAATTAATACAAAAACAGAAAAAAATTATGATTGTGATAGGTAACAGAGCTATAGATACAATTAACTTATAAAAGAACATATAAGTTATAAGTTAATTGTATCTATAGCTCTGTTACCTATCACAATCATAATTTTTTTCTGTTTTTGTATTAATTTTTTTTTTGTGTCTTTTTAGCTGACGAAGGCTACCAATGAGTAGCCGAAACGTCCGAAATATAGATTTTTTAAAACAAAATCATATTGAGGTTTATTTAGCCGAATCCCAACCATTCCATCTTTACTTATCACCTCGACGGCTAACTATCTAATCATCATTATTATTATTGATATATTTATGACATGCTTGAACGTAGAATCCTATATTGTTAATTATCATTTATTTTTAACCTCTTTTCTTTGTCACCTTAATGTATCATTTCGCCTTCTTTCCCTCCCCAGATCTATTTTTTTTTTTTTTCTATTCCTAATAGCCATTAGAAGTGAATATTTTAGGTTAGACACCACTGTTCACGTCAAATTGACACCATTGGTCAATTTTATATGGGTTTTCAATTAAGGATACAACGAAATGCGCTGTTACACAGGTTCAAGGCAAACACTGTCATGGCGAGGGAGAAACAGCTGTTTGCAATGTTCTATTCTTCACGCCAAATATAAAAATGGCACAGTACGGGCAGGGTTGCTTCCAGAGGTTATTTTCCACTTAGGGTCGGATTACAACGGCCATTGATTCTAAATGGAGACATTTCCAAGATCGGGGAGTGCTTAAGAAGTTTTTAATAGACCTCGTTTCGCTTCACAGGAGAGCCTCCCAGATCCTTGAAAATTCCGGGAGAACTTGACCCTAGTTAATGTTTAGAATATATATATATATATATATATATATATATATATATATATATATATATGTAAATCTATGTTGTGGGAATGAATTACAAAGGAATATTAAAAAAAAGTCCGTCACGCAGGAGCTGCATAACTAAGCACTTTCCTCAGAATTTTTGTAGTGTAGACTCCATTAATGAATAATTTGCTGTAAATAACCTATATAAATGAAATAAAAACGTGAAAAGTTCTGCTCATTTGCATTTATTATGAGAACTGTTCAATTATTAATTTTGTAAATAATTTGCTTCCAGAGTTATGTTAATATATGATACTGTACTACTTAATAAATACACAAAAACTTCATTTTCCGTCTTTTGATCTGACGCAGGAACAGGATACAATCCCCCTTGTGGGAGATAGCGCTCCTCGCGGCGGGCTTTGGGAACCTACGTCTGGCCGGCTAATTCCAATGAAACAGAGTTTAAAGTAAACCCTCCTTTTTCCAATCATCGACCGATTTACTTATTTTTTACAACAATTCTTTCTCATGAGATACCCATCACGTACACCGCGTTTCGTTACAATACAGCAGAAATTACGACCGGTATGAGTATATTAGTTCTTTAGGTCCGGAGTAAACCCCCCTCCAAATAACCCGATTTAGTTTATCTTTACAACCCATTTTTCTCTGTTGATTACCACCACGAATACCGAGCTTCGTTGAAATGTAACAAAAATTACGGCTGGTAGTGGCAAATTGGTAATGTGGGTCCGGAGAATCCCCCCCCCCCTCCTAATAAACCGATTTAGTTTATTTTTACAACGTATGTCTCTCTGTAGATCAACATAACGAATACCGAGTTTCGTTGAAATATAACAAAAACTACGGCTAGCAGGGTCAAATTAGTGTTTTGGGTTCGGGGTAAACTACCCCTCCCGGTGGACCGATTTTGGTGGTTAACGAACTCGTTCAATCGTTTGCTAATTGAACGCTATATACCAAGTTTCGTGAAGAAAAAACAAAAACTCTGGCCGCTATCGTGTTAACAGACATACATATATATATATATATATATATATATATATATATATATATATATATATATATATATATATATATATATTTATAGAGAGAGAGAGAGAGAAATTTTAACGGGGGTCATTTTCGGTGCCTACTAGGTAGGATCGATGGAGATTTGAAGAAATTTTTCAAAAATTCCGTCATGAGAGCAACCTCAATAGCTACTTTCCTTCGGAGGAAAGTGCTAAAACAGACAAAAAGAACCCTTCATATAAACGAAACCAACAACTTCAAAGAATTAAGCACTCAATTCTCAGAATGTGACCATCATATCGATAATTACCGCAGAAACATTTTTGTAGGAAATTCATTATGCTTTCGAATGGTCACTGTTGTTTTGCCGTTTTAGAGATATTTAGGAAAATCCGGCGCTAATGGCCCAGAAATCGGTGCGGTGTTAAAAAAAAAAAAGTCCGACTCGCAGGAACTGCATCATCTTAGCGCGGTTCCGTTCTTATCTCTAGACTCATTTAAAATAAATAAAATAGAAGCTGTGATCGGGTGACAAGTAAAGATGGATTGGTTGGGATTCGGCTATAGAAACCTCAATACGATTTTTGTTAAAAAATCTATATTTAGAACGTTTTGGCTACTCATTGGTAGCCTTCGTCAGCAATGAAAGTGCCGGGAGGCAGAGGAGGACCAAAGTTGACAGTTCCATCTTTACTTTCAAGAAAGGTCTTATTTTCGATCTTACCTGGATGGGTCCCCGCCCTAGGAAGGACCCCGCTAGGCATTTGAAAAGCTATATCTTGGAAATCCATATCCCTAAGATTAAATTTTTTTTCTTTTTTTTTTTCTTAACCTGATTTATTATCAAATACATTATCCAACTATAAGCAGTTAAAGAATAACAAGGAATAAAAACAGACAAAAAGAACAGTTCGAATAAGCGAAATCAATTACTTTAAAGTTTTACGCTCTTATTTCTCCGATTGACATCGTCTAATCAAAACTTTCATCAGAACCTTTTTTGTAGAGCATTTAGTAAGCTTTCTAATGGTATTCTTCCGGAGGAACCGCGCTAAAATGAAGAAAATCTACGAAAGTTCTAAAACTTCTCATATCTGTCGATATGAGCCGACAATAGGGGCCTGGAGTTCCAGTATTAGGAACTCGAGGCGAGAAGAAGTCGTGCTTACTAGACTAAGAATTGGACATTCACACTTGACACATCGGTTTGTCCTGTCTTGTCATCAAATACGAATATTTGATGACAAGACAGGACAAACCGATTTGTACACTTTGCAACGTTCCTTTAACAATCAAACACTTACCTACCTTTAGCTTTGTTCGCACATTGAATTTAAGAGTAAATAGCCTTTGTTGTGTACTCTCAATAAATAAATATCTGTCGATACATTTCTTTTTTTTTTTCGAATACTTCTTTGACTCTAAATGTATCCAAAATTTAGATATCTTAGTTTACATCAGTTATGGGCATTTAGATGTTGTAGGCCAAACTTTGGTGTGTAGGTAAATATGCTCGCGAGCCGTGTACATGGTTCAAAATAAAATATCATCGGATTTTAAAGTAGTGTTCACATATTAGTCATTAAATAATACGGCAATGTTAGTGTAATATAATTTATTAAGATAACAAAATATTGAAAAAAATGGGTACAAAATTATAATTAAATCGTGAAATTTGTAATTATTACAAACAAAGTCAAATAACGACACGAAATCAGTGAGATACTCGGCTTGCTCGCTCACTTGATTCCACAGGGGTAAGCGACAAGTCCCATCGCACTAAATCTTCCTCATTTGGAGTGTGTGAGTAGGTAGTGTAATATTTTTTTTAATTGGCTTTTCCAAAATGCCTCGCCAGCTGGATCGAAACTTCCAGAGAGCTGGGTCCTGCTCAAAAAATCACTAATTTTTTATTTTTTTATTTTAGTTGTCTTTATATTACCAGTGTTTTCATCTGATTTATCAATTACCCTTTTCTCAGTTTTCATCTGTTACAAAAATTCAATTTCAGACTTTTCATAGTAGGTGTATTTTCCAATTGTATGCGTTTCTGAGTTATATTATTTTGATCATTTTCATCTTTATGCCTCTCTACAACATTTTTTGTATTTTCCCATAAAGAATTCATCCGAAAATTTAGAGATCTCAAAGAATTGTGTTTTGTATTTTTTTTTAATCGATTACGAACATTTGCTTAAAAATTGTTCAATTACTCTGGCGTTTACAAGCAGCAGCACATCTTTAATCAGTTCAATCGTTGTTTTTAGGATGAGTAAATTGGTCTTACTCATCCTAAAAATGTGGAGAAGACGGTCTATATGAAGTCAGCAACGTCAGAAGAAGCCCATGAAGAAGTTGTCGTCTTTAGAGAGTACTCTTTTGCAAGATCCAAATTCAAATATCTAGACAGCAAGCTGACAGAAAATAATGAAATACCAGCTGATATAAAGGCGAGAATTGCTGCTGGAAACAGATGTTTGTTTGGACTACAGAGAGTACTCAAGTATAAAAGGATGTCCAGAAATGCAAAGGCACTTGTATATAGAAGTATCCTGAGGCCAACGGTCACCTATGGCAGTGAGGCATAGACCCTAACATCAGAGTCTATGCGTATGCTGAGAGTGTGGGAGCTAAAGGTTCTGCGGCGGATTTATGGGCCTGTGAAGATCGGTGAGCAGTGGAGGATTAGGAGCAACCAAGAGCTGCGGGATCTTTATGCAGAGCCGGACATAGTGGCACACATTAAGACTGGACGGCTGCGATGGCTTGGCCACGTTGAAAGGATGGGACCTACACGACTCCCCCGGAAACTCCTTTACGGCAAGCCTGGAGGAGGACGGAGGCGAGGGAAGCTCCGTCTTCCCTGGCTCGACGACGTCGAAAAAGACATGAAGGATCTGGGGATCAGCCGTTGGAGGAGATTCGCTGCCGACCGGGGAGAATGGAAGAAGCTGCTAGCAGAGGCCATGGACCTTCATGGACTTTAGCGCCCACCAGTAAGTAAGTAAGTAAATTGGTCTTAAAAAGTAAGGGCTGTGTTCCCCTATGCTTATATAAAATTTTATTCCTTTTGCTAAGTCCTGATATTTTCAGAGATTCTTTCTCCTTATATATATATATATATATATAAAACAAATCCGCACCATTTGACTCAATTTGACCAAACTTGGCACACAGGTAGGTCTTTATCCGGGGAGTGCTATAGGCTGGGTCAAAATGCTAGGACTCACATTTTGGAGGTCTCAGGCTCGAAAATGTGAACCTGAATAGTTACAGAAGAGTCAATTGTCAGAAATTATCACATTTTAAAGATGAGATATTCACCAAGACAGACTGTAACGGAACATCATTCTATCATCTGCGGTATATTGCGAGTTGTTTGACAAGTGAAGTCCAAAGCAAAATACGCTATCCCTCCACTGCAGCTGCTTTCTTCTCCACCGGTTTTGTATTCAGTGAATATATACTATCTCCATCTGTATATGTTACCGGCAAAGTATATAATCAGGCATTCTATATAATGCATAAATCCAGCCGGCAATGTATGAAATAAAACTTATTTCATGCATTGCCTTGGCATTCTATAGGATGCCTACTGTGCTTTAGGCAAAGTATGAAAGACAGGATTTGTAGCTTGTAGGAGTAACTACCGGCGGTGCGATTGCGGATTTATATCCATGAACATCCCGTCTGATGATGTCCCGGAGAATTAGAAGAATGCCTAGGACGACTATTGGGCATACGTGCTATGCGTTTCCGCTCGCTCAAGAAGATATCAAAACCCTAGTGAATCCAACTCGCAGAATTTTATAGAATTCTATTAATTTCTGCGAGTTGGATTAACTAGGGGTTTGATATCTTCTCGAGCGAGAGTAGCGAGCGGAAACGCATAGCACGTATGCCCAAAAGCGACAGCTTACGACAGGTCAGCCACGACAAATGAGTCTATATTTCAATTATACTTCTTCATCCAGGATTATTGCGCATGCGCATGTTTACAAATACGCTGTTTACGCCGTGTTTTATAGCCTCCATAACAGTGAACTTTAGTGCTTAATAACTTCTTTCCTAGTTGAGAGCAACTTTTTTTTTTTTAACGGATTCGTGTTTAGTGCACCAAAATACGTTATAGTGCATACTTTGAAGAAAATCGGTGCTGAGGACGCTTTATTTTTACATTGATTCTGAACATTCAAATTCAACCTGTTGTCATTTCTTTCAAGTATCTAAGTAAAGTGTATGTAGTATACTCAAAACCTTTTTAATTTTATACAATGCCAAATAAGCAACAGGTATTCTATAGAATACCTAGGCATTATATAGAATGCCTAGTCAATGTGTGTAATACGATGTACACTCTACACTTTGCCTAAACTACTCATGCATTCTATAGAATGCCTGGATTCTAAACTTTGCCGGTAACATATATAAAAATTGGATTCAGGTTAACCCTGGATTGACACCGTGGGGTGAAAAATACACCACACTTTGTTCTATGGCGTGTTTCTTAATTTCTGTAAATCATAGAGACTCCTTCCTTCTTCCTAAATAATCGCAAGGGAATTATCTGGTATAAACTAATATAAACAAAGCCAGTAGTCTGCTATTCGCTGCATGAGATGGTCGCGAGTTGTGTTTGGGGTATTTTTTACCCCACGGTGTAGTTAACGTATGTCTTTTTCGCTCATCTGATTGACATTCACGGGTCGATCACTTTCCTGTTATGGCTTTCCAAGAGACAAAATGGCCTGAAAACTGCCCAGAAAAGATTTTCTCTTTGATTTGGGCTAAATACTGGTGAATGCTCAGGTGGCAGTTAGTGCCTAATTGTATAACACACCAAAACCACTGAATACACTGATGCTTGTTGTTTTGGGAGATGAATCAACTCCTGATGGACCTTCAACATCTTTCGTTATCCTGGATAAACCTGTGAGATGTTCATTTTGTGACAGAAAGAATGACGAAAATACTATGTTCTGTGTGTAGAAGGGCGATGTGCAGCTCACCAAAATGTTAACGAGTCTCAATTGGACAGAACATTGTATTTCCCTAAAGTTCCTATTTTTTATGGCTTTTGATCATTCTAGTTTATTGTTCGTAATAAGTATTTTCGGTTTAGTCATATTGTTTTCAGGATAATTATTTGGTGTACGAACAATATTGAGTTTTAGGATTTCCTAACTATTTTCTGAATGTGACTAAGTATTTTGCAGATTTATTCCGGTTTGAATTTATTTTATGATGTTCCTCGTCTATACATTGTTTTTGTGTAAAAAAAGCAAATGAAAAAATTGAAATTGGATTATTTTAAAAATTTTCAAAGTATGGGGTAAAATTTACCCCACGGTGTCATTACCGTAGATATCAATAGCAGTGTTAATCCAGGGTTAAGATCAATTTTCTTAAATTCTGTTGAAGAAGAAGGGGCAATAGTGAGTGGAAAATGATTTGTATTAAGGCAGATTTTTAAATTATTACTCAGATTAATACTTTAACAATATAACTTTGATGGATTTTTAAATATAATATAAAGTAGGGGTAGTACGGCGCACGGGTAACTGCATTATGGGCTTCTTAACATATATGAGTTTTGCTTTTACGGATATTTCACTTTTTCAAGGCGTTAAGATACTTGTATGATCTAAAAAATTAGCATTTTGTTAACAAATTAATTGACCCCTTAATTTCCAGAAATAGAGCTCCTAAAATGTCTGCAATTTACTTCAATGCTACAGATTACTACGCAGATGTCTCAAAAGAGATAGTATAGTTTTGTGTTCTTCTGTAAAAGAATATTATGTTTATATACTCATCAAAAAATCTGTTTTGTCTTGATGGGAGTTTTGCCAATTCGGAGGTGAGCCAGCCAGTATAACTAATTAAAACATACTATATTCGTTTAATGTATCTTGTAATTCAACTCTTCCATAAGTTAAGAGTATGGAGTCCACTTCTACACTTAACGAGTATAATTTGAGATTATACAGTTATATTATAAAAAATCTAATGAACCAGGCAAAACCACTTTCCTTCTTTGCATGGATAACAATACAACCAGGCGAACAAATCTCTCATAAAGGTAGTCCTGAATGAGGCTAGGCTCCACTTTATTTGAATTTTCAAATAAAGTGGTCAAGTAAATTTTATTATGTACATATAAAAATAATAGGTGCTTGAGATATTTACAATTACTTTAGCTTGGATACAATCCGTCAGCTCAGAGAAATCACATAATTTTATATGCACTAAAGTAATACAACAATATAAGAAATTTGAAATTAAAAAAAATAATGAAGTAAAACATAAATTGATCTTCATTATTCTTTATAATCAAACTTAAAAGTCATCGCCTCTTTAACAGAGTGATAGAGTTTTAATTAGTCCTCGCCGTTCAAATAGTCTATTTCATTCATGTGGGAAAATCTGTTTTTCTGGAAGATGTTTACCCTTATCTCGGATAGGATTGGATAAACAGCTAGGAAATGGATGATATCTTCGGGCTGGTTCATATTACAAAGAGAGCACAGGGCACTATCATCAGAACTCCAAGGCTTGTTGTTCAGGTTAAGGGATTCTGTTCGGGCTCGCATGGTGGCCCTTATCATTTAAAGGGATCATTAGTATCATTGACATATGACAGCTGCTTACATTCGAATTTCCGAGCTTAATAGGTTGCTTAGAACTGTGTGTTTTTCTGTCTATCCAGTAGGTTCTGTTTTTCAAGCGAATCAATGCTACTTATCATGCATTTGACTGTTGCATTTATTTTCTTTGGTGGGCTTGAGAGGAAATTCTGCTGTTAGTAGCCAGAATTAGTACACACATCATGTATGTCGTTGTACCAACCTACCTTATTCTTTAACACTTTTCCTGCAAGCTGCTTGGTGAGCCTGTCTTCAGGAGCGTTCAAGACTTTTAGTATGAAGCCCAATATTATTCTACATTGCTGGAATCTAACCGATAAAATGTTTCCCCTGAGAAATATCTTACTACAGGTATGCTGGAACTCTCTTATTTATCATATAAACACACGTTTATGAAAGAATAATGAAAATTTAGGTCATAAAAAAACATGTTTTTAACAAAAAGGAATAAATGAAAAAAAATTTACTTAGGCCTTCTCAGTGGACAAGTGTAGCAAAATATAATTCAAAATAACAAAAATATAAAGTGGGAAAATTGCATAAATAACTTTCAAGGAACATTAAATTGAATAACAATTAATCATCTATAATTTTAGCAATTTTTTAAATATATGTATACTTTGTCGTTCTTGACTTCCGTTTAGAAGCAACTAAACATCTTCCATGGAGATGAGATTCTCCAGAGAATTCACTCGGGTACTGATGAAGGCAGTTGCCAAAAATCTTAAACCTACTCAGATAGCGTGGTACTTCTCTCTTTCTTCGCCCATCTAAATAACATATATGTTTATATATATATATATATATATATAAACAAAAGAAGGTATAAAATACTGAAAACTGATATAATTAGTAATATGGGGGTCTCCCGTGGTCTAGTGGCTAGCGCCTTGGATTCAAGCGGGAGATGGTGGGTTCGATCCCCACCGGCGGCAGGAATTTTCTCATCTCAGGGCTCGCTGAGAAAATTCTTCGCTGCATCCTGGATGTCGGCGCTAATGGCCCAGCATTTGTCGATGCGCTGTTAAAAAAAAAAAAAAAAAAAAAAATTAGTAATATAAATAAATAAGGAATAAATAATAGGTTCTGTATTAAGAAGAATTACTTATTAAAATAGATAAAACAACTGGATTGAAATTTCCCATTAGGCAGTTAATTTGGCTGTGACAAATATAAATTTTAGCTTAAGATAATTAACATATCACTGGTTTCTTAAGAAAAATGTTGGTATTTTAAAGTTGATAAGTTGTCACAAGGCATCTGTTCTATTATTTATTAGATTAGATAACAAAAGACCATATATATGTATGTATGTATATATATATATATATATATATATATATACATATATAAAAAGACAGAGCTCCTATGATATTTTAAGCTGAATTCAATAGAATCAGTATAAGGTATCATGGAGATATTCACAGATGGCTCTAAAACTGCTGACGGTGTAGGATTTGCGATAGTTTGTAATGCTAGAACACAAATGTTGTCCTTCCCGAATTTAAGTTCAATATACACCACAGAATTATTTTCAATAAGCAAAGCGGCTAATAACACTGGACAACAACAAAATATTTTTGTAAAGTTTCCTTCACTTCATGATTCAAATCTTACTAATTTTGGGTTGAAAAAAAAAACGAAAATGGCAATGAAACAATTTTATTAGCTCTAGTTTCTGTGATACACCATGGGTCAAAATATATAACGTTAACAAATTGAGGCAAATCTGTAAATTTTAAACCATAAGTTTATCAACATTATAAATAAATTTGGATTTATTAAATAGTAGTTAAAATTTTTTAAGAGTTAAAAATTAATGGGAGAATACTTGGGAGGTTGGATATTATTACCATCATGTGGATTTCATGCCTGTCTCTTGTAGGTGAGTTGTGGAGCATCCCTACACACGCACCAACAGTAATCTGCAAGCATTCATTCATTCCAACGGCCCTGATATCTTTGTTCCATTACAGAAATATCCTGATGGAATCTCTCACCGTGTTCATCACTCACCGCACCACAACTAAAAGGGAAAAAGTCTAGATGAGAGTGGAGAAAATGAATTTTGAAAGACATGTTGTATCCAAGTTCATGATATTTTTGTAGAAGTATTCTCAACTGAATATAGTTATCTTCTCTTTTGTTCCCCAAAAAACCTTTAATAACTGCCTTGAACGCATTACAATCTTCCTTTTCTTTCCCCTCCAAAACTCTGTCAAACGCAGGATCCTTCACAAGCTCCCGAATTTGTGGCCCAACAAAAACACCTTCCTTAACTTTTGCATCACTTAAGAAAGCAAATTTTTCCCTCAAATATCTAAAGGCTATTTGGCAGGTCATTCTTTGTTCATGCCTTTGACAAAGTTTTTCATCAGACCGAGTTTTATATGTAGTGGTGGAAGAAATATATCTTTCGGGTCGACGAGAGGCAGGGCAACAACATTTTTTTCACTAGGGCCAAGATTTCTTGCAGGCCAGTCTGTTTGAATGTAATGTGATTTCCTATCCCTACTGGTCCTGTGTTAAAAAGCAGCAGTATTTAGTATACCCCAGTTGCATTCCTAAAAGTATAGCGATGACCTTTGGATCACCACAGATTTTCCACTTGTGTTCAGCATATTTGATTGAGTGGAGGAGGGCTTTCATGTTTTCATAAGTCTCTTCATGTATATAACCTCAAAATAGCTGTACAACGTTTGGTTTTGTCAGTTAACAGGTGTACCAACATCCAAAAACTAAATTTCTCAACAAAGTGAAAGTTGAGCATGTAAAAAGTGACATGTTACTGTATCTTGAAAACAAGAGCTAATTGGTCATTTTTGAGGTGATTTTTGAACTCAGGGGGTGTAAATAAATAATAATTGGGAATTTTTAAGCCCGAAACATATTCATTGTTGGTCAGTGTAATTTAACCTAAAATAATAGTCACAATGGTATAAAAGGTAAGAGAGCAGATTTATCAGCAAGACAAGCTGTCAGAGAAGGCATTCCTTACTTGTACATCCTGCCGCCAGATGCTGTAGTACATCTAAAATATGTTATTTTCTCTAAGTGTTTATATGAATGGTTTCAAAATAGAGAAAATATGTTAAGAGCGATTAAATCCACTAAGGTCTCCCCATGGTCTAATGCCTTAGATTTTCATGCAGGAGACATGGGTTCGAGTCCCACCGGGAGCAGGAATATTTCTCATCTCAGTGCCTGTTGAGAAGGTTCCTTGCCACACCATCGATTTCGGCGCTAATGGCCTAGAAGTCAGTATGACGTAAATAAAAAAAAAAAAATTGCTTAGAGCCTTCTGTTTAAATTCAGGAATATGAATATGGTCCACCCGACAAACTTATATAATGTACTGTACAACATAGTCTTCTTTTTTGCTACCGCGCATGCACAAACACCAGCAGGCACTTTTTGTAATTTTTTTTTGTTTTTCAGTTTGGTCATCGCTACAGCATATTTATGCTAAAAATCAAATCCTCTACCTCAGTACGGAAAACCTCATCTCAAGACAAAAGACGAGATAAGGTAGTTCTCTCGAGGATAAGAATTGGGCACACAAATCTCATCCATGCATATTTATTTATAAGATACTTAGGGCCTGAATGCACTATTTGTGGTGAACATCTTACTATTATGCACATTTTCACAGAATGCAGAGCCTATGAAGGTGCTCAGAACCAAATGGACATTCATGGTCCTCTCTGTGCTACACTTGGAGATGACCATGAATCAAGCCAGAGAGCATTGAGTTTTTTAAGAGCTACAGAGCTTAAGAGTCAAGCTTATTATATTTTAATAAAATATAATAAGCTTAACTGCGAAAAAAAAAATAATAACATTACAATTAACTTTATATTTTATTTACTTTGCTTTTATTAACTTTAGTTTCAATATTCTTAAGTACATTTTATTTTCAACAACTTATTTTTTTTTCTTGATTAATTGTTTTTTCCCTATATTACATTAGCATTCTAATTTTTATTTTAAATAATTTTTATTTTTTTTAATTTTATTTGAATAGGCGGAAGGTCATGCATATATAACACTCGTCAGCTTCACTTTATATGCTTTATTTGATGCCTCTTCAGGAGCAACTTAATTACATATACATAAATTTAGCCTTAGATATGGAAGACCTTCCACAGGTAGGGCCACGTCCATACTAATACAATGTTATTATGTTTCATTATTGTTTTAACTTTTTTTTTTTTTTTTTTGGAAGGAGACAAAAGTCTATGAGGTTATCATTGCCCGGTTCATTAGGTCTATTTTTTTCTTTTTTTTTTAAACTAGCACATATTTCTTACTTTCAATCTGCAAATAGAAGGAATATGAAGTTAAATGTAAATATTTCAGATTGAATGTTTATAGTTCGTTCTGAGTCAGTGCTTATTTTACTTCTTAAAATACTTAAATTAGAAAATTTTATTTCAGCATCTGTAATACTATAATTAACTTAACTAATTAAGCTTCCTCACCCCTCCCCCAGTCAAAACTATAAAACCCCCTGTATAGTTGCTGTCCCTCATACATTCAACCATGGTTACCTAAGTTGTCCTCGAGGTCTTCCTCCCTCTCCCCACCCTAGGCATTCTCCAGTGGTACGTATCTATATATTAATTATTATAAATTGTATTCACTTATAGAATAGATTGTTTTTTTCTCACTATATGAAAAATGTTCCTTTTTTGTACTCATTAGTTTTTTGTACTGTTTGCTTACTACTTTCTACATGCTGTTTACTTTCCAACTACCTTATTTTCATTGTTTAAAAATAAGATTGCTTAAAATTTATTGTCTTGATGTATATACTACGCTCATTTCTGCCTGTTTTTTACTTACAAGTTGTATATTTATTTTTTTTTTTACTTATAAGTTGCATTTTTTAGCTGAAGAAGGCTGCCAATGTGCAGCCGAAACGTCCAAATACAGATTTCTTCCTGAAAGTCTGACGTTTTTCTCCTAGCCGAATCCCAACTATACCTTGTCTTCGTATCTCTGCAACGGCTAACTATCTCCATCTTCATAATTAACTTTATATTCCTTTTAAAAGTTTCTCAAATGATCACAGGATATCATCCATTTTTCTCTTGGATATTCTTTAAAAAGGGGCGAGGTTAGCTCAGTGATAGAGCACTGGACTAATGTGCTGGAGGACCAGAGTTCAAATCCCGAGCAAGCACTAAAGATTTTTATCTTCTAGTGTCTTCGCTCGTGGGTTGGATTTGGCCTTCCTGACCGTCCCTAGGCCAACCCAGCCTTTAATTAATTTATTAATGAGTACCTGCAAAGGGGAAAATCAGGCGGCTGTACACTAGTACTGACCACACTACCTCCCTAGTGTGCCGTATGGTCATGAATCAGATACCTAACTAGTATCTGCCCCTTTAGGCCCTCGTTGCCTGTTATGGAACTGGATTTTTTTTTTTTATTCTTTAAAAAACTTTTCAACTAGTGCATTTTTCCCAATGAAATTAGAAGAATTTAAAAATGCCCCTGCTATTGCCTCTTTTATATCCCAACACTAAACAAGTCCTATTGGATTTAAATCTGGATATTGAGGAGGTAAATTTAGGGGTGCATGACCGTATTCTTTCAAAATGCCATCTATAATATATTTGTCCTCCTGTAGGACTTCTAATACTATTTGTATCATCTCTGCTTTTGTAATTTTCATGCAAACTTGTTATGTGCCCTTAACCAATATACAGATCTTTGTTTATTTATGAAGCATTTTGGTCTCCTATCTTTTTTCGCACTATGATATTTTGTGACCAACATTTACAATACAAATATACAAAATACTCTCATAGTTTAAACCCTAATAGAAGAAGTTAAATGTCGAAGAGGCTTTTCTAGAATCCTTTCTAACAAGGAAGATATTCAGTTGACAACTGGGGACACCAGAGGCAAGGTGTGGGCACAGCTACTTGTATCAAATTGCATAGTACATTGATTGTAGACTCATATTGATGTAAATAAAAAATATTCATATTAAAAAAAATATATGAGTTTATAGTTCCTTTGACACCTAGTAAACCAGAGTAAATGTTGAAGACATATTCAGTTTTTATTTATTTTTTTACACAAAATGTTCTTTCCAAATCGGCTAAATGGAGAGAACTTTATTTTTATCTGAATGCTACATTTTGTATTACACAGAATAGGGTAAAACTGAAGGAGAGTGTCCTCAGCTCCGATTTACTTCAAAGTTTGCACTATAACGTATTTTGATGCACTAAACACGAATCCGTTGAAAAAAAAGTTGCTCGCAACTAGGAAAGAAGTTATTTAAAAAAAAAGTTCACTGTTATGAAGGTTACAAACGATCGCATAAACAACGTACTTGTAAACTCGCGCATGCGCAATTGTCCTTAATGAAGAAGTGTAATTGAAATAACTATCAACTATTAAAATTTACCAACACTTATTTATTCAGAAACATTTTTTTAAATAATGAAACATTCTTTAAATTTCTTGTTTCGCTCTTGAAAAGTATTATATAACAGAAATCCCTTAATAATTAGCTAATGCCTTTATGATTTGTTCCTTCAAGCTTCTCTAGATTAGATTCCTGTTTTGGAGGGCATTAAACAGGCAAGGTTACGCCCTTCTGAGTAAATTATTATATTTATAATGTTAAATTTATTTTTATTTTTATATGCTGTGAGTTGTTATGTGTTTTGTGTGTTATAATGTATGCTGTGTGTAATATACTCTCTGTTTTTGTTATTATATGTACATAGACTATTTATTTTTTCCATTTAAGACTCCTTTTTTTTTCTCTCTTTTTCTTTTTTTTTTTCCTTTCTTTCTTCTTTATATGACTATTTTTTTTTCAAGCTTCTCTAATTCCCTCTAAGCTGTAATTAGCTTGTTATTGTTATAGTTATTACAGTTTTTTGTAGAAAGTGATGAAAAAAAATGAAGTTACACGACTTCATAATTCTTATCCACAATCGAGAAGAATTACTCAAATTTTTAATACAAAACAAAGTTTTTGAGTAATTCTCTCGATTGCGCAAAATGTGGGCAACAGTTGAACTTAAATGAATCTACTTTAGAATTTAGATGCCGAAGACAGATTTAGAAAGTTTTGTGTTAAAACGTGCCTATAAATATGAAGAGCGCATAAATGCCTTTTTCGGTGCGATTGCGGACTTATATCCACCGAACATCGCGTCTAAAGATGTCTAGGAGGATTAGAAGAATGCCTTGGACGACTTTTGGGCATAGAATTCTTTTAATTTCTGCGAGTTGGATTGACTAGGGGTTTTGATATCTTCTTGAGCGAGCGGAAACGCATAGCACGTATACCCAAAAGCGACAGTTTACGACCAAGTTAGCAACCACAGGTGAGTCTAAATTTCAATTATACTTCGTTATTAAGGACTATTGCGCATGCGCGTGTTTACATAGAAGCTGTTTACCCCGTCTTTTATAACCTCCATAACAGTGAACTTTTTTTTAAAATAACTTCTTTCCTAGTTGCGAGCAACTTTTTTTTTCAACGGATTCGTGTTTAGTGCATCAAAATACGTTATAGTGCAAACTTTGAAGAAAATCGGAGCTGAGGACACTCTCCTTCAGTATTACCCAGAATAGTTTTATATACTATACAGGGTGGCAAAGATAAGCGGGCCACAAGAGAGATAACTACTAAACGGTTTGAGATATCAACATTTTTCAAAGGGGCAAAGTTGTAGATCTCGTCAAAATCTATAAAATGGTGCTCTTGGAAATAAGAAAATAACTCTTCTAGTAAAGTAGTAGTTCTCTGCAAAAATACGTTTTCATTTGTATGTATTCCTCATCTGAAATTCCAAAAAAAATATTTAAATTTAAATAATTTATTTAAATAGTATTTTTGTTAAGGCAGGGGCAATTCAGCATAGACATGCGCGCCGAGGCTGAATTTTCCGGCGGCGGCGCGCCGGACTAAAACGGCCGGCGGCGGCGGTGCGCGCGGCGTGGGGTATTTTTTAAGCCCCAAGGGAGATGTTAAAATTGTTATAACAGTTATACATATATATATTTCTCCGCTATTCACAGGGTCAAAAACGGTCCGATTTTGATGAAATTTGGTACGAAAATCGTCCAATATGAAACGTCAAGTTCGTTAGCCAGCAGAATCCGATCTCCGGAACATGGGTTTTGCAAGATATTTGCGCAAAAAAACCGCAACGGTTACGTTTTCGGGTTTATATGCTTGCAGATACTCGCATAATATTTTCCTTAACATACGATAACAAATGAAACCATTTTTAAGGCGATATCTGTAACAGTTATTGAGATAAGTGTAACAAACTAATTTTGCGGTTTGGGTACATGAAATCGTGGGATTCCATTTAAATGTGTTCTATGTATTTAAAACTCATCTAAACTAAGATGTTGATTACATTTGGAGTGAAGAAAGTATTCGAAAAAAATATTTTATGAGTAGACATGAAACATTTTGGGATCTTCGTATCTTTTAATAAATATCTTTAAATCAGTTGGAAAGTCGTGGCAAGGGGAAGGTTACCATTCGAAAGCTTACTAATGTCTCTACATAAATTGTTATAAAATAATTTTCGATGGGGCGATGTTAATCGGAGAAATAAGGGCCTGAAACTTGGAAAGCGTTTGCTTTCTTTTGAACGGACTTTTGTGTTGGTTTTACTCACTTGTTTGATAAATTGTAATTATCAGAAAAATTAGTCTATTAGTAAAAGAAGGCAAGAAAATGAGAAACTTAATGATATACTCGTAATGTTTTCGCAGGGCAAACGTTGTGTTGGCGTGGGAGTCTTAGGATACTGTCAGTTTCCTGTTGTGGCACCTTAAACTTCCTTCTGTTTGAGATTTTTTTTTATATTTTTAACGAATGATCAAACCCTACCAATAATTGTATTTATTCCTTTACTATTAGCCCTTGAGATATAAACGGAACCGCGCTAAGATGACCCAGTTCCTGCGAGTCGGACGTTTTCTTTTTCTCTTCAATTACGAGGTTTCCAAAACATCTCCCACAAAAGATGGATTTATTCATTGAGTTAAAGACAGGGCCGCAACATCGGGGGGGGGGGGGGGGGGGGATTATCCCCGGCACTGCAGGAGCTTCGCTAATTGGAAAACATTATATAGGTGTCAAATTGATTTGAGAAATATAGGCCGGTTTAGGCTATATTTGTTGGAATGGATGTATATTTTTTTAATGTACGTAAACATTGTTAATCGAAATTATATTGCGAGTACAAAATTCACCCCCCCCCCCTAAGACCACGGGCCCCTGACCAATTGTCCTCTGTGCCCCGTGAGCCATGGGCGTATATAAGGGGGGGGGGGGGTTGAGGAGGCTGCAGCCATGGAAATAATATCAGTCAATTAGAATTTTGCCAGTTTTGTTCTATTGTTGAGAATTGATGAAAATGAAATAGAAACTTCTCTGCAAACGGCGTTTATTCTCATTTCGTTCAAAACGTTTCAAAGATGAAAATAATTTGCCAATGTCCCCACTGAGAAAGTACTTGACTTTTCAGTTTTGTGGATTTGAAATCCCAATATGTACACGCTTCTTGTATTAAGATTTTTTTTTTTAAAAATGGTTTTAAATACATATTACACCTTTTGTAAATCAATACATTGTAGATAAGTATACATTTCAACCACGATCAATGAATATTGGGGGCTCATGATCAAAATCTGGTTCTGGGCCCGGCTCTGAGATGTGACAGCCCTGGTTAAAGAGTATGTTTACACAAAATTCTTTTATTTTATGCTTTTCCGATGCAAGCTTTGTCATTTTCTAATCAACGACCACAACACACAAGCGTTATTCGATCAGAAGGTAAGCTCAAAATGGCGCTGACCGGTCACCATGCCGTAAAATCACCGATTTCCTCCCCTCAATCGGCGCGCCGACTGAATAGGCTCGGCGGCGGCGGCGCCGCTAAAACCCGGCGTGGCGCAGCGGCGGCGCGCATGTCTAATTCAGCATAGTAGAATGTGTTCAGCATTTATCAGAACAATTCCCATTAGTGTAAACTAAAAAAAGAAAATACATACACATTGGAGCTTTAGGCATTATAGTTGCCAAAACTACAGATAATAAATAATGAACGATTTTTTTTTTTTTTTTTTTTTTGGCAATAAATACAATTCTTAATGCTGAGCACATTCTTCTAAGCTGAATTAGCCCTCCTTAAGAAAAATACTATTTAAATAAATTCAAGTGCCTTTGTTTGGAATTTCAGATGAGGAATTCATGCAAATGAAAACGTATTTTTGCAGAGAACTACTTGAAGCATCGAAACCCCGTTTGCACAGTTCTTCCTTGTTTTGTTAGTACATTTTAAAATTATAATGCAAAATATGGGTAAAGGGGAAACCTTCCCTTCAAAGGCCTATTTGAGCCCTTAGAAGTGTTATTTTCTTATTTCCAAGGGCACCATTTTATAGATCTCAACGAGATCTACAACTTGGTCCCTTTGAAAAATTTTGATATCTCAACCCTATTTTAGTAGTTATTTCTCTTGTGGGCCGCTTATCTGGGCCACCCTGTATACACACTCACAGTAAGCTCTTCTCATCTCACTTGCAGCTATCCCTACAATCGAATCGTCATTCAAAGCTAACAACCTGGAACTTAGTTATTTAACAGGAGATTGTACAAAATAATAAAATAAATAAATGGTTAAGAAATAATATATGTCTTCTATGGAATCATAAAATGAAATACCAACAGATATGTGGATAGTTATAATAACAATTATGATAATTCCATTATACACAATTTCTTTCTTTTGGGGAACTATATAAAGCGGAACACAACTCAGAAAAAGTCCGTCACGCAGGAGCTGCATAACTAAGCACTTTCCTCAGAATTCGGTTAGTGTAGACTGCTTTCCAGAACAATTTGCTTAAAATATCCTACATAAATAAAATAAAAACATGAATAGTTCTCTTTTAAATTTGTAATGAGTAACTGATCAATTATTAATTTGCTTCCAGAGTTACGTTTACACATGGTACCTATTACACTACATAATAAATACAAAAAGGCTCATATTATCGTATTTTGATCTAAACAGGATACAGTCACTCTAGTGGTAGAAAGCGCTCCTTGCGGCGGCTTTGTGAACCTACGTGTGGCGGGCTTTTCTATTAAAATATATTACAAATTAAACCCCCGCTTTCCGATTGACCGATTCAGCTCATTTTTACAACACATCTTTCTCATGAGTTACCCACGACGTATACCGCGTTTCGTTACAATACAGCAGAAATTACGACCGGTATGAGGTTACGAGCGGTATATTAGGAATTTGGGTCCGGAGTAACCCCCCCCCCCTTCTAATGAACCGATTTAGTTTATTTTTACAACACATATTTACCTGTAGATTACCACTACGAATACCAACTTTCGTCGAAATATACCAAAAATCACGTCTGGTAGTGGCGAATTGGTATTGTGGGTCCGGAGTAAACCCCCCTCCTAATGAACCGATTTAGTTTATTTTTACAACTAATATTTACCTGTTGATTACCACTACGGCTACCGAGTTTCGTCGAAATATACCAAAAATCACGGCTGGTAGTGGCGAATTGGTATTGTGGGTCCGGAGTAAACCCCCCTCCTAATGAACCGATTTAGTTTATTTTTACAACACATATTTACCTGTGGATTACCACCACGAATACCGAGTTTTGTCGAAATATACCAAGAATCACGGCTGGTAGTGGCGAATTGGTATTGTGGGTCCGGAGTAAACCCCCCCTTCTAATGAACCGATTTAGTTTATTTTTACAACACATATTTACCTGTGGATTACCACCACGAATACCGAGTTTTGTCGAAATATACCAAGAATCACGGCTGGTAGTGGCGAATTGGTATTGTGGGTCCGGAGTAAACCCCCCCTTCTAATGAACCGATTTAGTTCATTTTTATGTCTCACTTTTCTCTCTATATTACCACTGCGAATACCAAGTTTCGTTGAAATATTACAAATATTACGGCTGACATAGTCTAATTAGTGTTTTGGGTTCGGGGTAAACCCCCCCCCCTTCCGGTGGACCGACTTTGGTGGTTAACGAACTCGTTCAATCGTTTACTAATTGAATGCAATATACCAAGTTTCGTGACGAAAAAACAAAAACTCTGGCTATCGTGTTAACAGACATATATATATATATATATATATATATATATATATATATATATATATAGATATATATATAAATTTTAACGGGGGTAATTTCGGTGTCTACTAGGTAGGATCGATAAAGATTTGAAGAAATTTTTCAAAAATTCCGTCATGAGTCCAACCCAACCTCAATAGCTACTTTCCTTCGGAGGAAAGTGCTAAAAGAATAGGCTGGTTTAGGAGGTTACGCTCTGGTTAGCCTGGGATCACTCTCAGAATCGCTACCTAAAATAATTTAAAGCAGGGAGCCCCAGGTGACAGATATGTGTAAGACAACCGGGATGTAACCCACGGTAACAGTTACATGGGCATATATAAGGGGGCGACAGCCCCCCCCCCCCCCGATATCGGTAATAATGTGACATAAAAACCTTAAAAATAAATTAAACAAGATCACTTAGTTCAGAAAAAATCGTTGTTTTGGGTGTAATAGCTTTTTAATTGGCTAACCAACCCACGCCCCCCCAAAAATTATATTCTATATACGCCCATGCTATGTTGGAACTGTTCTCTTCAACTAAAACGCTACTACACACAAAAAATATAATATTAGCATAATTATGCTTTAGCGGTGACTAAACTGGAAAAAAACGTTACAAAAAAGTGTCACAAATAAGTGTCCGCTGGCGTTCGCGCAAGCGCTGTGGGCATGTACGAATAAGAAGACTGTACGTGTCACAAAAAAGCGTCCGCTTGCGTTCGCGCATGCGCAGTGGCGTAGCCATGTACGAAAAACAATACTTTATGTGTCACAAAAAAGTGTCCTCTGGCGTTCGCATATGCGCTGTGGCCATGTACGAAAAAGATGACTGTATGTTATAGAGTAAATTCCATAGGTTTGTCAGGTGGACCTAAGCGTTACAAAAAGGTGTCCCCCGGCATTCCCGTATGCGCAGTGGCGTTCGCGCCTGCGTAGTGGCCGTGTACGAAAAAGAAGACTATATTTTATACAGTGCCTTACATAGGTTTCTCGGGTGGACCTAAAGCATATTTATGTTCCTGAATTTGAGCAGAAGGCTCTAAACGAAATAATTTTTTTCCTGAACTAAGTCATCTTATTTAATTTATTTTTGAGGTTTTATGGCACATTTCTCTCGAATAAATCAACATTTCGGGTAGGAGGCTTATATAAGCCTATGATTCACTATAATAATTGAATAATTGATTCACTGTATCAAAACCTGAACTTGGTTAATTGAGTCTTATTAGGCGAGAGCAACTTCTAAAACAGAAATGAGATACTAATGAGAGAGATTGAAGTTGTGAATGGTCATGTGCTATTTACAAGGATCCTACCTGAGTAAGAGTTTCATTCCGAGACAGGGTAATAGATTCTACGAAGATTACCGGGGCATCAAGGATGTAATCATCACGACTTGTGTCCGGTCAGTAAAACAAGAATCTTTATTTAGAAACCTGGGAATTTCTAAGCATTAACTGTTTTATTTTCTCTTGCCCGTCGGTTTCATGTTTAGCCATAGTTTTCAGGTTTGGCATATACTTTTTAGCGCGTTTCATCCGTAGGGACGAAACCCGCTTATAAGGTTGACCACATTGCGCAATCCGGAAGTACCAACTAGAAACTTTCACGTTTCCGAATCCATAGATCTCGAAAATAACGGTGGTTCATATTTGTGTATTTATATATATGTATATGTTCGCTCTCTCACAGGCTCAAAAATGGTCCTATTTTGACAAAATGTGACACAAAAATCTGTCGTCTAATTTGAAAGGTCATGTTCGTTAACCAGTAGAATCGATCCACCAGGAACATGGTTTTTAGGGCGAAATTCCCGCGAAAAAAAAATCGTAAAAGAGTTTGTATTCTTAAAGGTACTCGCTTAAAGGTTTCTTCATGTAGGAAAAATAATCAACCCATTTTTAAAGCGATATCTGTACACGTTTTCGGGAAAAATTGAAATACCTACTTTTCCACACTAATTTTCAGTTTGGGTATTCAGAAATGACTGATTCAGTTAGAACTTGTTCCACATGTTCGTCTTTCACTTAATCTAAAATATCTGCGGGTAACTACTCCTATTATTGACATACCCCCAATTATTGACACTCATACTTTCAATTTAAAAAAGTCCGTCTCGCAGGACTGCATCATCTTAGCGCGGTTCCGTTCATATCCCAGGTCTAATTTGGAAAGATTAAAATAGAAGCAGTTATTATTTTGGTTCCACCAGTCTTTTTTTTAAAATTAATTATTATAATGGCGTGTCAGCCCTTAAGGTCACTAACGCCATTCCTGTGAGTAGTAAAGTCTTGAAAGGTCATGATTTACAATCTTACCTGGAAGGGTCCGCTACACTAGAAACAGACCCGCTAGTGACAAGGATGGATGGATGGATTGGGTGTTTAAGGGCAGAAAACATCTAGGTCCTCACCGCCCTGAAGTGTAGTGCTAGAGAGTCGTGTATATGTCGTGAGAGGGATTGTAATTTTGTGTTTAGGACAGTGCATGACAATCAACTGTAATTTTTATGACCTCTACTCTTTTTTTTTTTTTTTTTTTAACCTATGTCATTGCTTACGACTAACTTGTTACTTAGATACTAATAGAACTATTTGCACTAAAACTAATACTAACATACAGTATAGCACTATTAATACAGCTAAGAGACTTGTATATAATTTTTTTTTTTTTTTTTTAATGCATATACATATATATATGTATATCTTTTTTATATGTATATATCTATTTTTTCTGAGTAATGTTGTATATATCCTTTTTTTTTTAATGCATATATATATCTCTTTTTTATATTTATATATCTATTTTTCTGAGTAATGTCATATTTTTTTTTTTTTTTTTTTTTTTTTTTTTTTTCTTTTTTTTTCCTTTTTTTTTAACACTAACGAATACAAACTAAGTAACTAATACAAACTTAACATAACTATTACAACTATTTGTACTAAAACTAATACTTTACTGGATGCAATGTTAATACTAAAACTATACTAAATAACAAAATTTATATTAATACCAATTCTAAAACTAATCTAGCACACGTATATGCACATACACCCACGTTCATACACATATACACACCCACATACATACATACATACTTACACGCACATGAGTATATACCCGTGCACGTATACATAAATATATTTATTTATTATTAAATTATTATTTTATATCATGAGATATAATTGCGCCTTTTTTAAGAATTCCACAACTAGGCCAACTGCTTTGCCATCGTCCCGCAGAGCTTCTGTCAAGTTCCTTGGTATTCCCAGCTGTTGGAGCATCAGCCTATAACGAGGGCAGTCCTCGAAAATATGTTTCATAGAGATCAGCTGATTGCATCTTCCGCAGACAGGTGGGATTCCTCTAGACATCAAGTACCCATGAGTCAGCCTAGAGTGGCCGAGTCTGAGCCGAGCTATAACAAGGTCTAAGCTAGTGACAAGGTCTTGGAATCTTGGAAATCTATATTTCTAACAATAAATTGTTTTTGTTATTTTACTTAACCAGTTTTATTGTCAAATACATTATCCAACTATAATCAATTAAAAAATAACAAGAAATAAAACAGACAAAAAGAACCATTGGAATAAACGAAATCAATTAATTTAAAGCTTTAAGCACTTTTTTCTCCGATTGACATCGCCTAATTAGAACTTTCTTCAGAACCTTTTTTGTAGAGCATTTAGTAAGCTTCCGAATGGTAATCTTCCGCTTCACAAGATTGTCAACGATTTTCGAGATGCTAACGAAATTATACAAAGTTACCAAAACTTTTTTTGTCTGTTAATAAAATATTTTATTCTAACCCTTCCTTTATTCTAAACGTAACAAAAATTTCAACATATTAGTGTTGATGAAACTCCAACATGCAGAAAATGTTTCAACTGTATCCCATAATTCTAAGTACCAAAATCAAAGACAAAGAACCCTCCCTAGGAAGGACGCTAGGCAGATGAAAAGCTTTTTATCTTGGAAATCCATATCTCTAACATTAAATTGTTTTTCTTATATTTCTTAACCTGTTTTATTTTTAAATACATTGTCCAACAATAAGCAATTAAAAAATAACAAGGAATAAAAAACAGACAAAAAGAACAGTTCGATTAAGCGAAATCAATTACTTTAAAGTTTTAAGCTCTTATTTCTCCGATTGACATCGCCTAATCAAAACTTTCATTAGAACCTTTTTTTTAGAGCATTTAATAAGCTTTCTAATGGTATTCTTCCGTTTACCAAGATTCTCAACCTTTTTCGAGATATTAAGGAAAGTAAACAAAGTTACTAAAACTTTTTATGTCTGTTAATAAAATATTTTATTCTAACCCTTCCTTAACTCCAAACGTAACCAAAATTTCAACATATTAGTTTTGATGAAAGTAGAACATGCAGAAAATGTTTCAACTGAATCCCATGGTTCTAAGTACCCAAACCAAAAACGGTATTCAAAAAATATTTTTCCAATTTTCTCGAAAACGGTTAAAGCTATTCGTTTTCCTAGCCCAGGAATCATATAAAACGAGTACTTAGAAGCTTATGAACTCAAAAACGTAAGCGTTACGATTTTTTTTTTGCGCGAATTTCGCCCCAAACGCCATCTTCCAGTAGGCGGATTTCGCTGGTTAACGAACTTGACCTTTCAAATTGGACGAAGGATTTTTGTACCAAATTTCATCAAAATCGGACCATTCGTCTTCTATCTAGAGAGCGAACAGACAAATATATATATATATATATATATATATATATATATATATATATATATAAATAAATATATACATACATATATATATATATATATATATATACAAATTTGAACCACCGTTATTTTCGGTCTCTATGGGTTCTGAAACGCGAAATTTTCTAGTCGGCACTTCCGGATTGTTTCATTGTATCAACCCTATAAGCGGGGTTCCTCCCTATGGGGGAGGGAGGAACCGCGCTAAAATAAGCGTTTGGCGCCACCTATAAATTTAAACTTAGCACCAATGGGTTCGGAATCTTATCTACTTGTTTTCTGCCAAAAACAAGTTTGCTATAAAGAACACCACAGTTGAGGTCAAGATTTTCCCTTTAGCTTTGGAGATTTTCAGAGAATGTAGCTGATTTGCTAGTGTTTCTGCTTAGAAGGTGAGTGCTTATTTTTCGAATTTATCAGTCCCCATTTCTTTTTTTTTTTAGCGTAACTGTTTCTGAAACAGTTTATAGTCTTTCTTAGATATAATGCAACCTTTTTAAGTGCTCATTTTGAATAAATAACGTTATTTTGAAGGTGTCAATAATAGGGTAGAGAAAAACCACCTTAATCCAATTATTGACACACTGTCAATAATAGGAATTTTGATGAAATCTTTGTTTTGGTGCCTAACAAACTGGATTTTTAATGCTCAACAAAACGGTGTTTTACTTTTCCAAAAATAATGAAGGGATCCAATTTTTGACAGGAGGTGTCAATAATAGGTAAAGTATGTGTCAATAACTGGAATACATTTTTCCAATTGTTGACAACCTCAAGTTGCCAGTTATTGACATACCTAATCCACTTATGCAAATTCCAAGTTTATGATAAATTCTCGTACCAACCTAATGAGTCTTTTTTCAGGCTCGACTACATTTGTATGATTCTATTATGTTGTGGATGTTGAGAAGGTCTGAAGTATGGATTTGGTTTCTAGGCATGTAAAATGGCTCCCATAAAGATCGATTCACACTATACGTACCGTATCCGACAGGCCACCGTCCAGCATCCGACAGGCAAAATATTCTTTAATGTATTTCCAATGAGGTAGTTCACACTAGAGCGTTCCGTCACCGACAGGCCAGTAAAGCCAAATGTAGGTAGCTGGACGGTGGCCTGTCGGTGACGGTACGTATAGTGCGAATCCACCTTAAGACACACTTATGTACTTCTAGGTTTTCACCTCTATGATTCGACGTCGAATTGCCCGAACTACTCGAACTTCTCCGATCTTTTAATCACTGATAGTGATTGGGAAATCGTCAACAGGAGTATCTGCAAACATAGACTTTGCTGAATTCGTTAAAGTTTACTGTGGTGTTCATTTATGAGAACCCCCTTCTGAGAAGAGCGCTTTGTCCAAAAATGCAGCCAATAGTGGACAACATTGAATTCGAACTGATGATGAACCTGAGGAATAAGGGGTCACAAAAGAATCTCCTACAATTAGAGAAGCCAGAAATGCGGTTAATACATTTTAGAGCCAACGGCCATAGCCACGTTAAATGCACCGGTTTCCGTTCATCTTGAAATTTAAGCAGCTTCGGGCGTGGCCAGTAGTTGAATGTGTGACCGACCACGTTCTGTTGACATTATTAAAGGGTGGCAACCTGTAGATAGCCCGGCGTTAATAGCCTAAATGTTGATATGCCGTTAAATACACACAGTGTTCTTATGTTAAACCACAAAGAGTTCGCCGTAAGTACCTGGGAATATAGAAGATACATCTCCTTTTAAACTTTGGGAAATGATGAGTTTCTTGGAGAGCCCGTGCTGCGAATTTCATGAACCATCATAAGAACAAGAATGCAGAGGAGTTAAGTCTCAAAATAAGAACTCAGTGAATTACAAGCTTCCTTATGGACTTTTAGAGTAACTATACTTCTTTATGATATAATTTCATCATAACTTTTATAAATGTTGTAAAAAAAGTATATCGTTGCTACTTCAGTGAAATTGAGTCAATGACTGGTGCCTTTTCCTATCAAAAGCTAGATTTTACCTGTCAATAACTTAGTCATTTACCTGTTGAAAACTGGATTTGACCTGTCAATAACTGGGTCATTTACCTGTCGATAATTGGATTTTACCTGTCAATAACTGGTGCAAAAAATCACCTTATTATGGCTAAAATCCTCTGAAATCATTCATTTTTAATTAATATAATAGGCTGAATTAATTCTAGAGATCCTGGCGAGCATAAACCCCTTTGAATCAAGTGGATTGGTTAATAAATAAGGAAGATACTGTAATATTGCCTGAAAATTTTGCTTAATGTGTCAATACTAGGGGCAGTTACCCTAAATTTTGGTTGCGTTTGGAGGTAAGGAAGTTTAACACAAAAAAAAAAAAAAAAATTAAAAATGGGCACGAAAAGTTTTCGGATTTTAGTAAGTTTTCTAAAATATTTCGAAAACGGTTCTGAAATCGTGGTAAGTGAAAGGTAAACATTCGAAAGCTTACTAAATTCCGTACAAAAAAGGTTCAAATGTAATTTTCGGTGGGGCGATTTCAATACGAGAAATAAATGATTAAAACTTCAAAATTGGTATTTTCGTTCTTTTCAACGGGCCTTTGTCTCTGTTTACATAACGTTTTAATTGGCTATTGTTTTTAGCACTTTCCTCCAAAGGAAAGTAGCTATTGAGGTTGCACTCATGACGGAATTTTTCAAAAATGTCTTCAAATCTTTATCGATCCTACCTTGTAGACACCAAAAATGACCTCCGTCAAAATTTATATATATATATATATATATATATATATATATATATATATATATATATATATACATAAGCATATATGTCTGTTAACACGATAGCGGCCAGAGTTTTTGTTTTTTCGTCACGAAACTTGGTATATAGCGTTCAATTAGCAAACGATTGAACGAGTTCGTAAACCAACAAAATCGGTCAAACGGAACCCAAAACACTAATTTGACCATGCACCCCGTAGTTTTTGATATATTTCAACGAAACTTGGTATTCGTAGTATCAACCTACAGAGAAAAATGGTTTGTAAAAATAAACTAAATCGGTTCATCAGGAGGGGGGGGGGGGGGTTCACGCCGGACCCACATTACCAATTCGCCACTACCAGCCGTAATTTTTGTTATATTTCGACGAAACTCAGTATTCGTAGTGTTACTCTATAGAGGAAAATGGGCTGTAAAAATAAACTAAATCGGTTCATTAGGAGGGGGGGGGTTTACTCCGGACCCAAATTACTAATATACTCATACCGGTCTTAATTTCTGCTGTATTGTAACGCGGTATACGTCGTGGGTAACTCATGAGAAAGAAGTGTTGTAAAAATGAGCTAAATCGGTCTATCGGAAAGGAGGGTTTACTTTAAACTCTGTTTCATTAGCCCGCAAGACGTAGGTTCCCAAAGCCACCGCGAGGAGCGCTATCTCCCTCTAGGGGGACTGCAGAGTTGGGCAAACGTTAGCGCGCGCTAAAAGCTGATACCTCTCCGCTAATTTAGCGAAACTGTAGAAAGCCAGCGCTAATAATTAGCGGTTAGCGGCGGCAGTGCGCTAACCGCTAATCTATTTATGAAATATCGTAATTGCTAATAGCTTAAGCTATAGTTACAACTTGTAACTATAGCAATTACGATATTTCATAAATAGATTAGCGGTTAGCGCACTGCCGCCGCTAACCGCTAATTATTAGCGCTGGCTTTCTACAGTTTCGCTAAATTAGCGGAGAGGTAACTGGAACAGGATACAGTCCCCGGGACTGTATCCTGTTCCTGCGTCAGATCAAAACACGGAAAATGAAGTTTTTGTGTATTTATTAAGTAGTACAGTAACATAACTCTGGAAGCAAATTATTTACAAAATTAATAATTGAACAGTTCCCATAAGAAATGTAAATGAGCAGAACTATTCACGTTTTTATTTTATTTATATAGGTTATTTACAGTAAATTATTCAGTTTACTACAAAAATTCTGAGGAAAGTTCTTAGTTACGCAGCTCCTGCATGACGGACTTTTGTTCTTTTCAACGCGCCTTTGTCTATCTGTTTACATAACGTTTTAATTGTTTTTTTTTTTGTTTTTTTAATTACATTTAATAGTAAAATGAGTTTTAATAAAATAAGGTAAGAAAATGAGGCGCGTATTGGTAATAGTTTTTCGCATGACGAACGTTGGGAAGGTGGGGGGAATCATTTCCGCTTAGAATACTATCAGTTTCCTGTTGTGGTGCCTAAAATCTTCCTTCTCTTTGAGATGTCATTTTATATTTTTCACGAAGTTTTTCCACAAATAACTGCTTCTATTACATTAGGTACTAATGGAACTAGAGATATGAACGGAACCGCGCTAAGATGACGCAGTTCCTGCGAGTCAGACATTTTGTTGTTGAATTTTATATGTTCGTTTAATCCTAGCAGTGATATGCATGTATACATTTATTGAGCGATTCGCCTTAGTTGTGAACGCCCTTAAATAAATAATTTTTCTTTATTCGTCGGATAGTTGGGCGGAAATGTGCTATACAAAGAGACATACTATCTTGGGTTAGAAGACCCACCGTGCTAGTGTCGGATATCTAAACCTGCTAAGACTTCCTAGGGTAATTGCTCTATTTACAGCAGATTAAATTTCAAAGGATCTACTTCACTCGAACTAACCTTCAAAGATGGTTTCAAAAGATCTTAAAATGGCAACACCGTCCTATTATTTTTCCTGATCTACAAATTAGACCTTTACTGAAGACATGTAGGATTTTAGCAGTTTAAGGTGCTTATTCTGTTATAAAAGCTTCATAGTGTCGAAATTCGAGTAAAGAGAATTCTCTTGTCTATCCCCAAGAACTAAAGGTAGTCTGATGAAGCAGGAGAGGAATCCGGCGAAAAATAGTAATAAGAAGGAAGAACAGTACTGCTGTAGAGAGCACTCACCAAACATTACCACACACACAAACACACACACACACACACACACACACACACACTCACTCACACACGCACGCACACACACACACACACACACACACACACACACACACACACACACACATATATATATATATATATATATATATATATATATATACAGGTGTCCCAAATAAGACGGCTCAAAGTAATTTTGCGGCCAAACGATTGATCTGAGAAAAAATGTCAGAGGCAAAAGTTGTAGAGCTTGACCTAACCTTTCTAAATATGTCAACCATTCAACATGTTGACTGCGCATGTGCGCTCGGCGCTACATGAAAAGTTGAGGTTTGCAGATGACCCCTATTATTATGCACACCATTTTAAAGGGAATAAATGAAAAAACAAAACCTTTGCCGCAAACCGCACGCCGATATCTTTAAAATCAAATGAGTTTCGTGCGATTCAGATTTTACTGTTTTAAATTAAAACGATTTTTTGTAGGCACTCACAGAGGCGGTTATGAATGTGTGATACATGACTTTGAGGTATTTTCTCCTCAACTTTCTGAAAAAAAATATGGCCGATCCTCTAAAAGGACTATTTTCCCTAATAACTTCAATAAAATTGAAAATTAGAACCTCATAAGCGGGTTCTCCCTATGGAGATAGGGAGGAACCGCGCTAAAATTGAATGTAAGGCATCTTGTTTTAAGTATTTAGTTTGAATTTTCGTTTGAGACGTCCAATTTACGTGATAACCCTATTTCATTGATAGATTAAATAATAAATTGTAAAGAAAGCTCTTATCTTGCAGTTTCAAAGCATCCATTTTACAGTATTTTTATTACTTCAAAAATGAATAGTGTCTTCAAAGATGCCACCTTCAACATCCAGACACCTTTGAAGTCTGGAACGTATGCTGTCAACTGCTGTCAATACTTGTTCCTTCAATATAGCTCTGGAGTCTTCAGAAATCCTTCCTTGCATTTGGTTTGTGTACTAGGCGGATTAGAGTAGACCATATTTTTAAGTGTACCCCAAAGGAAGTAGACCAGCGGATCAGATGATCTAGGTGGCCAAGAAATAGGGCCAGCCCTGCCAATCCTGTTCAAGTTATGCCTGTTCAAGTACCCATCACTTAAAAATGTGGCTTCATTGCTGAAGAGAACATTCCTCATGAATACCCCGTTTTGCCGTTGGATTGTCAGGGATGGCCCTATTTCTTGGCCACCTAGATCACCTGAACTCACTCCGCTGGTCTTCTTCCTTTGGGGTACACTTAAAAAAATGTTTCAACTGAAACCCATGATTCTGAGAACCCAAACCAAAAACGGTATTCAACAACTATTTTTCCAATTTTCTCGAAAACGGTTAAAGCTATCGCCTTGAAAATGGTTTCATTCGTTTTCCTTGGCCAAGAAGCCTATAAAACGAGTACTTACAAGCATATGAACTCCAAAAGTCCGTCTCGCTGGACTGCATCATCTTAGCGCGGTTCCGTTCATATCCCAAGTCTAATTTGGAAAGATTAAAATAGAAGCAGTTATTATTTTGGTTCCACCAGTCTTTTTTTTTAATTAATTATTATAATGGCGTGTCAACCCTTAAGGTCACTAACGCCATTCCTGTGAGTAGTAAAGTCTTGAAAGGTCATGATTTACAATCTTACCTGGAAGGGTCTGGTACACTAGAAACGGACCCGCTAGTAACAAGGTCTTGGAATCTTGGAAATCTATATTTCTAACAATAAATTGTTTTTGTTATTTTACTTAACCAGTTTCATTGTCAAACACATTATACAACTATAAGCAATTAAAAAATAACAAGAAATAAAACAGACAAAAAGAACCATTGGAATAAACGAAATCAATTAATTTAAAGCTTTAAGCACTTTTTTCTCCGATTGACATCGCCTAATTAAAACTTTCTTCAGAACCTTTTTTGTAGAGCATTTAGTAAGCTTCCGAATGGTAATCTTCCGCTTCACAAGATTGTCAACGGTTTTCGAGATACTAACGAAATTATACAAAGTTACCAAAACTTTTTTTGTCTGTTAATAAAATATTTTATTCTAATCCTTCCTTTACTCTAAACGTAACAAACATTTCAACATATTAGTGTTGATGAAACTCGAACATGCACAAAATAATTCAAATGTATCCAATAATTCTAAGTACCAAAATCAAAGAAAAAGAACCCTCCCTAGGAAGGACGCTAGGCAGTTGAAAAGTTATATATCTTGGAAATCCATATCTCTAACATTAAATTGTTTTTCTTATTTTTCTTAACCTGTTTTATTTTCAAATACATTATCCAACAATAAGCAATTAAAAAATAACAAGGAATAAAAAACAGACAAAAAGAAAAGTTCGAATAAGCGAAATCAATTTCTTTAAAGTTTTAAGCTCTTATTTCTCCGATTGACATCGCCTAATCAAAACTTTCATTAGAACCTTTTTTTTAGAGCATTTAATAAGCTTTCGAATGGTATTCTTCCATTTACCAAGAGTCTCAACCTTTTTCGAGATATTAAGGAAAGTATACAAAGTTACCAAAACTTTTTATGTCTGTTAATAAAATATTTTATTCTAACCCTTCCTAAACTCCAAACGTAACAAAAATTTCAACATATTAGTTTTAATGAAAGTAGAACATGCAGAAAATGTTTCAACTGAATCCGATGATTCTAAGTACCCAAACCAAAATCGGTATTCAAAAAATATCTTTCCAATTTTCTCGAAAACGGTTAAAGCTATCGCCTTGAAAATGGTTTCATTCGTTTTCCTAGCCCAAGAAGTCTATAAAACGAGTACTAACAAGCTTATGAACTCAAAAGCGTAAGCGTTACGATTTTTTTGCGCGAATTTCGCCCCAAACGCCATCTTCCAGTGGGCGGATTCTGCTGGTTAACGAACTTGACCTTTTAAATTGGACGACGGATTTTTGTACCAAATTTCATCACAATCGGACCATTAGGGAAGCCAGAAATGAGCGAACAGACAAATATATATATATATATATATATATATATATATATATATATATATATAAATATATATATATATATATATATATATATAAAAATAAATATATACATATATATATATATATAAATAAATATATACATATATATATATATATATATATATATATATATATATATATATACAAATTTGAACCACCGTTATTTTCGGTCTCTAGGGGTTCTGAAACGCGAAATTTTCTAGTCGGCACTTTCGGATTGTTTCATTGTATCAACCTCATAAGCGGGGTTCCTCCCTATGGGGGAGGGAGGAACCGCGCTAAAACGTAAACGTAACGATTTTTTTTGCGCGAATTTCGCCCCAAACGCCATCTTCCAGTGGGCGGATTTTGCTAGTTAACGAACTTGACCTTTCAAATTGGATGACGGATTTTTGTACCAAATTTCATCAAAATCGGACCATTAGGGAAGCCAGAAATGAGCGAACAGACAAATATATATATATATATATATATATATATATATATAAAAATATACATATATACATATATATATATATATATATATATATATGTATATATGTATATTTTTATATATATATATATATATATGTATATATATATATATATATATATATATATATATATATATATATATACAAATTTGAACCACCGTTATTTTCGGTCTCTAGGGGTTCTGAAACGCGAAATTGTCTAGTCGGCACTTCCGGATCTTTTCATGAGATCAACCTTATAAGCGCGGTTCCTCCCTATGAAGGGAGGGAGGAACCGCGCTAATATGGTCTACTCTAATCCGCCTAGTACACAAGACCAAATGCAAGGAAGGATTGCTGAAGCCTCCAGAGCCATATTGAAGGAACATGTATTGAGAGCAGTTGACAGCATACGTTCCAGACTTCAAAGGTGTCTGGATGCTGAAGGTGGCATCTTTGAGACACTATTCATTTTTGAAGAAATAAAAATACAGTAAAATAGATGCTTTGAAACTGCAAGATAAGACCTTCATTTACAATTTATTATTTAATCTATCAATGAAATAGGGTTATCTCTTAAATTGAACGTCTCAAACGAAAAATCAGACTAAATACTTAAAAAAAAATGCCTTACATTCAATTTTAGCGCGGTTCCTCCCTATCTCCATAGGGAGAACCCGCTTATGAGGTTGACCTCACGGCGCGATCCAGACGTGCCGACCAGAAACTTTCTCGTTTCAGACCCCATAGATCACGAAAATATAGGTGGTTCAAATTTGTATATATATATATATATATATATATATATATATATATATATATATATGTATATTTATATATATGCTTGTCTGTTCGCGCTCCTGACGGCTCAAAAATGGTCCGATTTTGATGAAATTTGGTACAAAAATCTGTCTTCTAATTTGAAAGGTCAAGTTTGTTAGCCAGCAGAATCCGCCCAAAGGAAGATGTCGTTTGGGGCGAAATTCGCGCAAAAAAAATCGTAACGCTTACGTTTTTCAGTTCATATGCTTGCAGGTACTTCTTTTATAGGTTTCTAAACATAGGAAAAGGAATGAAACCATTTTTAAGGCGATATCTGTAACCGTTTTTGAAAAAAAGTGGAATCAATGTTTAACATGTCATTATTTTATTGTGGGTACTTAAAATCGCGGGATTCAATTGAATTTTTTTCTACATCTTGGAAATTAATCCCAACTAAGATGTTCAAATTTTGGTTATATTTGGAGTTAAGGAAGTATGCGAAAAAAAAAATTTTATTAATAGACATGAAAAGTTTTCGGATCTTGATACATATTTCGTAAATATCTCGATAACGGTGGGGAAATCGTGGTAAGTGGAAAGTAACCATTCGAATGCTTACTAAATTCTCTACAAAAAAGGTTCCGAAGCATTATTCGATGGGACAACGTCAATTAGAGATATAAGCGCTTAAAACTTAAAAAAGTGTTTGTTTTGTTGTTTTGAACGGGTTTTTGTCTTTGTTTATCTTACTTTTTAATTGATTGTCTTTTGTTTTAAATTGCATTTATCAGTGAAATTAGTATTGTAGTCAAATAAGCTAAGAAACGGTGAAAGCTATAGGTCATACGTTTGGAATAGCTGTGGAAATCAAGATGGCTGTGGCTAACCATGATGGCGGTAACATAGGTTTGTTATGAATTCTACTATCTATATAACCTTCCTCCTGCTACAACTGAAGTTATCATTATTTCTTATTTTATAGAAAGATTTAACCCACGAGAGAATGGACTTTTATTTGCCATGAAGCACATATGTACAGTTGATTATTACAGTGAAACGAATTTGCTAGTAAAACAAGGAACTTAAAATGACAACGAATTTACGGTTGTTTGGAATAGAGCCTGCTGAGCAGTGTTCGTAGAGTGAGTACATTTTTAGTACATAATTTTTTTTTTTTTTTTTTTTTTTTTTTACGGCACATCTACATCTTGGCCATTAGCACCGGGCTATCTATAGATTGCCACCTAGCACATAATTGTATTGACTTATTCAGCCTTCCTCATGAATGAGGATTAAGAATTATCCGCTTCTGTGTAAGTTGGCTGCTGTCAGTTTTTTGTTATTTGTGATGCCTAATCTACTCCACTTCTTCGAGATATACGGAACCGCGCTAAGATGACGCTGTACCTGCGAGTCGGACTTTTATTAATGTTATTAGGGAAAATATTCTTCTAGAGGATAAACAATAAAATTTGAATCGCATATATACACACATATATATATATATATATATATATATATATATATATTATTATTCTTGTGAATGACCCAAAATATTTCTTAATGCATTTCGTTCTTTTAGGCTTAGGGTCGGGAAAAAGTAGTACTTCCTTGTGTCAAACCACTTTATTTTTTCTGCCCTACATGTGCCCCTGATGAGGTGCGAATGAATTAAGCACGAAACATGTAGGGCAGAAAAAATAAAGTGGTTTGACACAAGGAAGTACTACTTTTTCCCGACCCTAAGCCTAAAAGAACGAAATGCATTAAGATATATATATATATATATATATATATATATATATATATATATATATATATATATATATATACATATATACATATGTGTGTCTGTTAACACGATAGCGGCCAGAGTTGTTGTTTTTTTCTTCACGAAACGTGGTATATAGCGTTCAATTAGCAAACGATTGAACGAGTTCGTCAACCACAAAAATCGGTTACCCCGAACCCTAAACACTAATTTGACCATGCCAGCCGTAGTTTTTAGCGCGGTTCATCCCTCCCTTTATAGGGAGGAACCCCGCTTACAAGGATGATCTCATGAAACAATCCGGAAGTGCCGACTAGAAAATTTCGCGTTTCAGAACCCCTAGAGACCGAAAATAACGGTGGTTCAAATTTGCATATATATATATATATATATATATATATATATATATATATATATATGTGTCTGTTCACTCATTTCTGGCTTCCCTAATGGTCCGATTTTGATGAAATTTGGTACAAAAATCCGCCGTACAATTTGAAAGGTCAAGTTCGTTAACCAGCAAAATCCGCTCACTGGAAGATGGCGTTTGGGGCGAAATTCGCGCAAAAACAATCGTAACGCTTACGTTTTTGAGTTCATATACTTCTAAGTACTCATTTATAGGCTTCTTGGGCTAGTAAAACGAATGAAACCATTTTTTATGAGATAGCTTTAACCGTTTCTGAGAAAATCGGGGAAAAAGTTGGTAAATCAAGTTTTTGGATTGGTTACTTAGAATCATGGGATTCAGTTGAAACATTTTTTGCATGTTTGAATTTCATCAAAACTAACATGTTAAACTTTTGGTTACGTTTGGAGTTAAGGAAGGGTTAGAATAAAATATTTTATAAACAGACATGAAAAGTTTTGGGAACTTCGTATAATTTCATTAATACCTCGAACACGGTTGGGAAATCGTAATAGGTGGATTGAGATTATTTGAAAGCTTTATAAATTCTCTACAAAAAAGATTCTGATTTTTGATTAGGTCATGTCAATCGGAGAAATAATTGCTTCAACTTTGAAGTAATTGATTTCGTTTATTCGAACGGTTCTTTTTGTCTGTTTTTATTTTGTTATATTTCAACAAAACTCGGTATTCGATATGTTGATCTAAAGAGAGAAATAGTTTGTAAAAATAAATTAAATCGTTTCATTAGGAGGGGGGGTTTACTCCGGACCCACATTACTAAGTTGCCACTACCAGCCGTAATTTTTGTTACATTTCAACGAAACTCGGTATTAGTGGTGGTAATCAACAGAGAAAAATGGGTTGTAAAAATAAACTAAATTGGGTTATTTGGAGGGGGGGGGGTCACTGTGGACCTAAAGTACTAATATACTCATACCGGTCGTAATTTATGGTGTATTGTAACGAAACGCGGTACACTTCGTGGGTATCTCTTCAGAAAGAAGTGTTGTAAAAATGAAGTAAATCGGTCTATTTGAAAGGACGGGTTACTTTAAACTCTGTTTCATTAGAATTACCCTGCCAGACGTAGGTTCCCAAAGCTGCCGCGAGGAGCGCTATCTCCCACTAGCGGGACTGTATCCTGTTCCTGCGTCAGATCGAAAGACGGAAACTGAAGTTTTGTTGTATTTATTGAGTAGTACAGTATCATGTATTTACATAACTCTGGAAGCAAATTATTTATAAAATTAATAATTAAACAGTTCTCATAAGAAATTTAAATGAGCAGAACTATTCACGTTTTTATTTTATTTATAAAGGTTATTTACAGCAAATTATTCAGTAATATAGTCTACACAACGAAAATTCTGAGGAAAGTGCTTAGTTATGCAGCTCCTGCGTGACGGACTTTTTTTTTTTTTTATTCGTTTTTATTATCAGTTTTATAGTGAATCGATCCCAGAGGCTGTGGCTAGTAAAGGCCTTGGTTTATCATTAGCGGTCAACGGAAAATCAATTCTATAGAAGCAGTCCTTGAAACCATGAAACTTCCGCTCTGGATTAGTTTCGGTTCTAGTCGATTATTCGGTATGTACACATATCGATTACAGGAGGATGACAAAACAAATGGAACGGGGGGGGGGAGTATTAATTTATGAAGTACAAATAACCAATAAAAAATCTGATCCACAGAAGTTGCATAAAGGTAGGTCATTTCCTCAGCAAGGCAGCGACTACAATTGACGTAAAAAGTTTGTCACGCAGGAGCTGCCTAACATTCATCAGAAAGGTGGATAGTGATTTTACTAAAATTTCGTATATATATATATATATATATATATATATATATATATATATATATATATATATACGAAATAAACATTAAAAGTTTTGTTCTTCTTTTATATTGGCCGTAAGTGTTAGCCCGGACGCAAATTGAGCAGAAGAGCTGCTGAAATGGAGGGAAAACAGTTTGTTTTGGTTACTTCATTTAATTCAAATAGTAGTATGTAGTTACATTACATTTTTGTAAAGAATGTTGGGTATGTTACTTTCGTCAAGTGATGTTGAAAGACTCAATGTTGCCAGGAAAGGGCGAATAAATATTACGAAATGGGTTTACCAACTCGTACAACGAAAGAAAAAACTAGATTCTGGTCAACAATATGTTTCAAGAAAACGTAAGATAGTTGCACCATCATGGGCTCTTTCTTCCGTAGTAAGTGAATTTTATTTAATTATTACCTTCTTAGAAAGCATAAAATGTTAATTTTGGTTCATTATTATTTTAGGATCTACCTTGTGCTGATAAATGTCATATGGATGGATGTGCAACGTTAGGTACTTCTGAAAGCAGATTAAAATTATTATTCAATGAACCACGATGGGCTTAGTTTATTTTTAAGAGACTGCTATTAGAGAAACAGCAAGAAGGAGAAAAGGTAAACAAGATAACATCTCCCAATGGACGTATACTATTCATTATTACTTGAAGGGGCACAAGGTTTGTAAAAAAACGTTTTGGACTTGTTTCATTATATCAAACAAAAATTAAAATAGGTTATATGGTTGTTCCTGTTAGACCACACGTACAGCATGCCCCTTCCCCGAAATTTTGATTTGATGGTAAAAATGTGTCATAAAACCCTTTAAAATAAATTACATAAGATCACTTATATCATAACGATATTATCCCTTTAAAATATCACTCCTTTTGGGAGAAAAACAAAATCCCCGCATGGAAATGATTAACCTTTATAAAAATACATTTTTCAATAATATCCAAAGATATGTTAACATAGATATGCTTTCTTATGTACAGTGTGCAATCATATTTGTGCATGCTTAACAAATATTTGAATACATATATCAAACTGTATATATCTCTAAATCTATTGTTATATTTGTGAATATTGTCTCACAGCATTAATTATTAAATTTCAAACACCTACTGGATACAATGGACCACAGCACTGTCGTATCTGCTAATCGCCTAAGTTGCGGAGAACTAATTACATAAATAAGTAATTATATTATAAGAGTTTTGTTCAATAAAATTTTTAATTGATGAAAAATGATTTTTTTTTTTCGACCTGCTTACTCATTTGGAATAGGGGTGTATCAGGGCCGCCACATCTCAGAGCCGGGGCCCAGCACCAGATTACGGGCCCTCACTTCTCAGAGCCGGACCCAGGACCAGATCACGGGCCACCACTTCTCAGAGCCGGGCCCAGGACCAGATCACGGGCCCCCACTTCTCAGAGCCGGGCCCAGCACCAGATTACGGGCCCTCACTTCTCAGAGCCAGACCCAGGACCAGATCACGGGCCCCCACTTCTCAGAGCCGGGCCCCTCAGAGGACTTTGGACATTTTAAAATTATTTTCATCTTGAGTTTTGAGCGAAATGAGAATAAAAGCCGACAATCGGTACAGCAAAGGTCACTTTCGGTACTTGTAGTTTTATTACGACTCCTAATGAAATATACTATTCTGGGACTGCACTTGTTTTGTCGTTTATGTAAATTAAAAAGAATATAGATCCCATTCCAATTAATATAGGCTACGCCTGTCTATATTTCTAAACCCCATTCTTTTTACAAGCTCACAATCTAGCGAGGCCCGGCCCGTGCCCCCACGGCGCCCGGGCCCGGGACAACTGTACCCGGCAGTCCCCCCCCCCATGTGGCGCCCTCGGGTGTATGTACCTCAACAGTTGTGAGTATTGAGTATCTGATAATATCTCAAATAAAAATGTTTTCTTGCAAAATTCCCTATATGTAACATATAACCCTATTCGGCTAGATACTTCAATTGTTTTCTGGAGTGAACTTCAAATGAATTGAACTTTTTTACAGCACATATTCCTCATTGGAAGCGAATCATGTCAACCGCGTTTCTTGCAAAGTAGTAAAAATAACGGCCGATAAGAGTAAATTACTATTTTGTTTTCAGGAATAAATCCCCAATTGCTAATGGACTGATTTTCTTTATTTTTACAACAAATCTTTCTGTTTAGATGTGCACGATCGCCGACGAGTTACGTTGCAACAAAACAATCGACTGTAATATACATAAAATATATTTTTATTCCCTTATCTTCCCAAATGCAACTTAAATGTATAAATCATACAAGAAAATATGTAATTATATATATATAATTACATATTTTCTTGTATGATTCATACATTTTGGCTTCATTTGGGGAGATAAAAATACATTTTATGTATATTATTCAACAGTGCCAGACTCGAAGAGAAAATATCTCAAAAACGGCTATGAAGTAGGAATAAATTATTTGAATGCCTGATAAATGTCATAAAGCATTGTTTCAGTCATAAATTTTGATAGAACTAAAACGGTGCTTGAAGTTTTTGGTTTTAGCTTTCCATTTTGCTAAAAGTAAGTATTATATGGAAACACGCTTATATTACGCAGTTCCTGTGATTTGCAATTTCTTGCTTTGTTTTAGAACTCTTATCAAACAGCAAATATGAGCGTTTGAAACTGCTTAACAGCAGACCCACTCGCTGACTCAGTGGGTTTCTCCAGTCCTGATATCGGTGGAAGGCGAGGCCTCTTCGCTTTCAATCATTCTTATGATTATTAAGTCCAACCCTTTGAAACGGCGCTTTCCCATATCATTTTCCATCGGATGGGCGTATATAGAAAATAATTTCGGAGGGGGCTGAGAAAATTTCGTAAGGGGGGGACCATTTCCGATGTATGGAATACTAACAATTTAGATCTTGGAAGAGTTTTAGCAGACTAAAACGCTATTTACATCCCAAAATGGAATATTTTTTATGGACTAAAACATAAAAAGTATTTTTGATATATACGCCTATGTTCCATCGCTGTAGGCGTTAAAATGTATGAATCAGTATACTTACAGAGTGGAGCGTAGAGAGACTAAAGAACATAGCGGAAAAAAACATATGGGGGGGGGAGCATTTGGGGGTATTGCTAAGATTCTAGAACTTGGAATAGTTACCCAACTAAAACGCTATTACACCAAAAACAATTTTTTTCACTGAACTAAGTTATATTTAATTTATTTTTGAGACATTTTTTTTCGATTATAATAAAATTTCGGAGGGATACCCCCCCCCCCCCTATATATGCTGATGATAAATATAAAATACTAAAGCATATTGTGCTATAACTTTATTTTGTCCATATATCGTCGCAACAAATGCAAAGTATCGAATGTGAAAATCGCCACTTTTCAGAGTGGAAAAGCATTTATTCATAACTTTTTTTTGGACGGTCAAATATTCGGCAGATTTGACCTTTTGATAGTGGAATACTTTACCTTTAATAGAGTGTTCTAAGATTTAAGAATTTGCCCTACATAAGTCCAGCAGAAATTAGTAAAGATTGACAATGAAAGATGCATTTTTTCATATTCGATACTTTGCATTTGTATCGACGATATGTCGAGGTTTTTTTTTGTAGTATAATTCTCCCTCAATTGTTTTTGTGCATAGTCATAACGTAAATGTTTTTGTAAATATTTAAACATTTTAATGGGAGAAAAAAGTTCGCTTTAAATCTAAAAAAAAGTTTATTTTCGATTTGTTGCAATAAAACAGATTTATTGATCTATCTGTAGTTTGCTCTACTGAACGGTTTCCGTTTCAGTATATCGTGTGAAAATGCATTTTCTAGACTTCTTCGTTGAAATTTCAAATAGAGGAGTCTTCACGGCCGTCATTACGTCAAGCCAAGGGCGTATATAAGGGGGGCAGCCCCCCCCCCCCCGAAATTTTGAGTTGATCTGTAAAAATGTGCCTTAAACCTTTAAAAATAAATTAAATAAGATCACTATGTTCATAAAAAGTATTTTATTTTGGGTGTAGTAGCGTTTTAGTTGTTTAAAACTATTCCAAGTTCTAAATTGTGAGTGTTCCATGCACCGGAAATTGTCTCAGCCCCCCCGAAATTTTCCCAGCCCCTCCCGAAATTATTTTCTATATACGCCCATGCGTCAAGCTCTTGTATTCAGATGTAGCATCTCTGTCCTAGCTTTCATGATAAGGCAGTACGAATAGAGAGGTTTATTGAACATATTGGAAACGGATATTCCTGTGGAAGATAATATTTTATATAGGAGCACGAGAAAATTTTCCGTTACTTTTCCAGAATAGTCCTCGAGCAAAATAAGCTGGGACTTGCTTCCTACGCCATCATGGGCGTACATAAGGGAAGGGGGCTGAGCAGGCTGTAGACCCCCCCCCCCCCCCGCCAAAATGTTGATTTGATCGGTAAAAATGTGTCATAAACCCCCTTAATGAAATAAGATCATTTAGGAAGACAGGTATAGTTGGGATTCGGCTAGGAGAAAAAACGTCAGACTTTCAAAAAGAAATCTGTATTTTGGACGTTTCGACTGCAACAATGGCAGCCTTCTTCAGCTAAAAAATATATACAACTTATAAGTAAAGAAAATGTACAAGTAGTAAGTAAAAGACAGGAAGAAATGAGCGGAGTATATATATCAATACAATAAATTTTAACCATTCTTATTTTTAAAAACAATGAAAATACGGTAGTTGGAAAGAAAACAGCATGTAGAACTTGTTAGTAAAAACAGTACAAAAAAAATTAAACAGTAAAAACAACGCACATTTTTTATGTAGTGAAAAACAAAATCTATTTTATAAGTGAATACAATTTATAACAATTAATATATAGATACATACCACTAGGGAATGCCTAGGGGGGAGGGAGGAAGACCTCGAGGACAACTTAGGTAACCATGGTAGAAGTATGAACGACAGCAACAAAACCCGTGGTCTTTATAGTTATGAAAAAGGGGTGGGGGGGCGGCAAATCGGTGCAGATAAAAGAGGTACAATTGCTGGGTTGTAAAGGCGGGTTGTAAAGGCGGGTTGTAAAAGGTGTTAAGAGCTTAGGGACACACAAGTAGAGAAATTGTCTGGAGCCTGGGAACAAAGATAAAAAAGGAGGTCAGGACAATTTATGGAAGACGGAGGAGTAAGCAGGGGAGATCTTTTACTTACTACTTGTACATTTTCTTTACTTATAAGTTGTATATATTTTTTAGCTGAAGAAGGCTGCCATTGTTGCAGTCGAAACGTCCAAAATACAGATTTCTTTTTGAAAGTCTGACGTTTTTTCTCCTAGCCGAATCCCAACTATACCTGTCTTCGTATCTCTACAGCGGCTAACTATCTCCATCTACACTAAGATCATTTAGTTTATGAAAAATATTTCATTTCGGGTATAATAGCGTTATAGTTGGCTAAAACTATTCTGGATTGTTAGTACTCCATACCCCGGAAAATTAGCCCACCCCCGAAATTATTTTCTATATATGACCATGTACGTCATAACAGAGTTACCGCTTGTCGATGTACCCCTAATGTGGTGAAGAGCTGCTTCCATTCATTTTATAGCCTTGCCATCTTTATCGTTTTCCAGGACTATAAAGATGATATAGTAAATTTCTCGGCAATGTCAACTATCTTTGAATATATAACGGATATGTAGTTGCAGCTTGAGCAGGAAAATAGATCTGCTACCATTCTCCAGGTATACGCTATAGAACCCGAAGTTCCGTTTCACGAAATATGCAACCAATCTACAACACCAAATTCCGTCCAGTCTTGGACTCCATAACAAAGAGTAGCTCGCGTGACTGACTCGAACAGCTGCATCTTTCATAATAAAGATGAAATAATATAATTTACGAAATAAAGAGGTTCCACGTAGTATTAAGGGCATATTTTACCACACGAACTTTGACATTCGAATTCTTGGTAATTGAGAGCTTGGGGGTAAGAATAACTCTGAGGTATTTCACTTCGCTGGTCTGGCTACCAAGCTTCCACTATTCCTGGCTTGTAGCCATTCCTGAAGTTCGTGATCTTGGACTGATTCAAATGTATGCTGAGATTACAAGTTCGACAGTTATCTACAAGTTTATTTATTACGATCTGTACTGAATTCTTTCTTTCACTCAGAAGGACTATATCAAGGGTGGTGTGATTAAACCGGAGTTGATGCAACCACTTCAATATTTTGGAGTTGCTACTACCTTCAGAAACTCAGTCTTTCCCGTAACAGGCCACGAGGGCTCTAAGGGGCAGATACTATAGAGGTATCTGATTCATGACCATACGGCACACTAGGGAGATAGTGTGGTCAGTAATATGCTCCGGCCGCCTGATTTTCCCCTTGGCTGCTAGAGTCGTTAGCACCAAGGTACCCATTCTTAAATTAATTAACGGCTGGTTAGCCTAGGGACGGTCAGGGAGGCCGAATACAACCCATGAACAAAGACACTAGAAGAAAAAATCCTTAGTGCTTGCTCGGGATTTGAACTCAGGTCCTCCAACTTATTAGTCCAGTGCTCTACCACTGAGCTAACCTCGCCCCGTGTTACTACTACCTTCAGTGCTCTACCACTGAGCTAACCTCGCCCCGTGTTACTACTACCTTCAGTGCTCTACCACTGAGCTAACCTCGCTCCGTGTTACTACTACCTTCAGTGCTCTACCACTGAGCTAACCTCGCTCCGTGTTACTACTACCTTCAGTGCTCTACCACTGAGCTAACCTCGCTCCGTGTTACTACTACCTTCAGTGCTCTACCACTGAGCTAACCTCGCTCCGTGTTACTACTACCTTCTGTGCTCTACCACTGAGCTAACCCCGCCCCTTGTCACTACTACCTTCAGTATGATTAAACCGGAGCTACAACTCCCCCCTGTAAAGGTTTTCCCGGAGAGGTAGTTACAACTTCATTTTTGGTATGATAAAAGATAAGCTACAACTACCTAGGTGTGGTTATAACTTCATTTTTTTGAAGTCTTAGGAGGAGCAGACTCCACATTTATCAGCTATTCTTCAATATCAGGATTATCACTATATTTATTACAAGCTGTTATCCGGCGTGCCTACACCTACATTCCGTATCCAGAAAAGAAAAAAAAATAGAAACCAAATAAGTAATATTAATATCTAATAACGCAAATCCGTAACAATTTGGGTTCATGTTTTCGAACCCGTGACCTCCAAACTCTCCTAGACGATTTTGACCAAGCCTTTGACTCCCCCGAATCAAGACTTACATGTGTGACAAGTTTGATCAGAATCGGTCAAACTGTGTGGATTTGTATATGGATCAAACATACAGAAGTTCGTGAAAAAAAAAAAAATGTGTCATAAAAACCTTAAAAATAAAATCACTAAGTTCAGAAAAAATATTTTTTTTGTTGGGGGTAATAGCGTTTTAGTTGGTTTATTCCAAGTTCTGTCGTCTTCTGTACCCCCAAATGCTCCCAGCCCCCTCCGCCGAAATGGTTCCATATCCCACGAAATTATTTTCTATATACGCTTATAATGTTTAAACTATGTGGAATTTAATGACTTAATATTGTAGTCAACGATATATATGAATGAGGACTAAGTTTACAATCTTATTATATGAAAAATGTCAATTTTTTATACCTACTGCTATTTTTCAAAACTGGGAATCAATTTTAGCCTAAGGTTCATGGGCGTATATAGAAAATAATTTCGGGAGGCGCTGCGAAAATTTCGGGGGGGCAGAGACCATTTCCGGGGTATGGAATACTAAAAATTTAGAGCTTGGAATAGTTTTAGGTAACTAAAACGCTATTACTCGTTCTGGTTAGAAAAGGGTGGAAGCCTGTAGATAAACCGTTTAAAACTCTGTTATATTTATAAGTGGAGATCAAATTTAAAAACATCAATATTTTTATTGTGGTGGTAACTTGTTGATGATTCTGCTTAGTTTCTTACAGGGGCTGTGTTTTTCTTTAATGTTTGTTATATGTTAAAAAAGTTGTTCTCCAATAAAAAAGTCATTTCTCCTAACTATGAAAACGATACTACAATAAAAATGTCAATATAGTTATTAGTATTGGGAAACGATGAGCCATTAAAGCTAATCTGAAGAAGGAAGGAGTTTGGGTAGTTGTTACCTGATACTGCAGAGAGCGTGAGAGAGAGGTTCTTACATTTAGAAGCGTGCTATGGCTGACAGTTGGACAGTTCACTCATCTTCTCTCTGGGAAGAATTTTCATTTAAATGACTGCTCATTTTTTTAGTGTATCCGTTATTTGTGCGTTCACGGATATCATTCGCCTCATTTCATACATCTAAAGTACTCCATTCGAGCCTGTGAATATAGCAATTGTGCCTGTATAACCTTAATCTCGTCCACTCAAGGACAAAATAAGTTATTAATTTATTTTCGTTATTTAAACTATAAAATGGAAGCGACGGCGAAACACGATTTCAACGCTACTGCAGAAGACGAGCTTAGTTTTAGAAAAAGTCAAGTTTTAAAGGTAAGTGTTCAGTTAAGATCTGAATGTTTTGATTTTGGGCCCCAAATTCTATCATACATTATCAACTTCTCTTTATGAGAATCCTTTATCTTTATTAATTTCCTAATGGGATCCATAATTTCATTATAGATACTGAATATGGAAGATGACATGAACTGGTATAGAGCAGAATTAGATGGAAGGGAAGGTTTAATACCTAGTAACTACATAGAAATGAAAAATCATGAGTATGTATGTTAAGTTACTTACTTTTTTATAATAATCTCGCATTTGTCATCGCAGAGGTTCATACATTTTTTTCTCGAGAAATTTCTCAGTCTTATATTTTTGTATTACTGTACGTAAAGACTGTATTTTTAAAATTTTAGCTATTTTCCAAAGTGTTTTGTACGTTCTACGAGAATAGTAAACATTTGATGTGCACATTATTATTATAATACACATTTTATGTGTTATTAGAATAATATTCAACTTGCGTAGAATTTTATCGATAATTTATAGTGATTTTATACAGTGACACATTTTTTTTTCTATAAATTTTCCACTTTACTAACACTTCCTTATATAACTCATTTCCCATTGAAAATTGAAGGTTATTCTTTTTATATTAATTTTCTAAGAAGTTCATTTTCTTGTTTTATTTATAGTAGAGCTACCTCATCATATATAATTTTATTCGCTTTTCTAGTTGGTATTACGGACGAATAACTCGAGCCGATGCCGAAAAACTATTGATGAACAAGCAAGAAGGTTCGTTTCTAATCCGAGTTAGTGAAAGTTCACCAGGGGACTTTTCTTTATCTGTCAAGTAAGTATGACACTCTTGAATTTTTACTTACTTGATTTTATTGTAAAAAAAACTGTTTTGCTTCATTGGTTTTGAATGATCAATTTCCCCTAAGCTTTTGAAACATTTTGATATATATTTTTTGGTACAATGAACTATGAAAAACTTAATCTCAAAAGCTGTTATTCTTTCGATACGCTCATTTTGTTTTGTTATCATTATTTGGTTATTATATTTTGTTTACCTATATTAATCTGTCATCTATATACTCAAAATTTATATTCTTATCAATTGAATTAATTTGCGTATTATTTAACTTGTTTTATTTACGACAAAAAAATACAGACACTTTATATATTACTTTATTATCGATATCAAATATATATTCTGCTTAACCTTTCTTTGCTTATGACACAAATCATTAATTTATGACTCACTATCAAACTTCCAGCTTATCTATTATTCATTCATCTAAAACAAATATTTAATATAGGTGTACTATTTATAAAATGGATCATGTTGAAAATGAACTCCCACAGTCCATGGTTGGCATAACGTGGGAAAAAAAAAAGTAAAAAAATATCATATATATATATATATATATATATATATATATATATATATATATATATATATATATATATCTTAAATCTATTTAATTGCTTTCCTAAATTCTTAAGACCAGAATTTTACATCCTGATTTTTATTTCTTTTTGGAGAATGAGTCATTCATGTGACTCATATGTCATTTCTTAAGTTGTTATTTTGTAGTCATTTTCCTTCCACTACTTCTCTGGAAATGACTCTTAATTCCCTACTGATTAGGCAATCCAACCAAGATTGCTTTTTTAAGATTTCTAATGACTGTACAGCTAATCAAGTTTTGAAATTTCTATTAGAACAATTCTTTCATTGAGATAATTAATATTTATTTCATTTTGAACACAATTTGATTTGAAAATTTATTTTTGAAAGCCCTCTGAAAATAAACTTTTCTAATCAGTGAAGGTTGGCCTATTCATTTCCCTACATAAAGAAAAAACACTTCATTCTGGAACTTTGTCCCTTAAGAATAACATATTAATACTCATGGTAAAAAAAAACCAAAAAACAAAAATGAAATAAAACACTTACTTACTTCCTCCTTGATACATCCCACTAGTGAGACAACGCCTCCAAAATCATCTTCTGCCCATTGTCACGGTCTTGTGCTGCCACTTTACAGTTCCGGACTCTGAGAAGGCTGCGGGCATCAGCAGCTACTCAATCTTGCCTCTCGAATGGTTGCATGTACCCTCTCGGAAAATATTTGTTGAGGCATGTCTTGGTCTGGCATCCTGGCTAAGAGTCCTGCCCAGCAGACACATCCGTGTTTTATGTACTTTAGTATGTTAGCCTCCCTAAATAGGTTGGCCAACTCTTGTTTTTATGAAATAAAACACGACTAACAAAAATAAGAGAGTGAATAAGGAGGGATTGTGGAATAATGGAGCAAGAAGGAGATGAGAGAGGGTGGAGCAATGATGAAACTACATACAGAGGGGGTTGAGAATACAAAAATACATTAAATAATAAAATATAAAAATAATTGTAATAAGTGCATGTGCAGAAGAAGGGAGACAAAGTACAAGCCGATACGTTCGAATAATTGTAATAAGTGCATGTGCAGAAGAAGGGAGACAAAGTTCAAGCCGATACATTCGAATAATTGTAATAAATGCATGTGCAGAAGAAGGAAGACAAAGTACAAGCCGATACGTTCGAATAATTGTAATAAGTGCATGTGCAGAAGAAGGGAGACAAAGTACCAGGTCATTCAAAAAGTCCTTATGCAAGGAGATATTTAGGCTTAGAAACTGCCCCCATATTTAAACATATTAGGGTCAGAACTGTCACTAATTGTCGGTCTGACAGCACCTAATTGTCTGTGATAACTAATACTTTGGAGTAGCATCGTTAAATGCAGTGCCTATATCAGCTTATTACAAGGAATTGGCTATTCACCTTAGCTGTAGAGAGCATCGCCAATGAATGAATAAATAATTATTGATTTTGTTCAAAACGTTACATACTTCAACATTGGAAAAATATGACGTAAGCTAATCCCATTCAAGTAATAACATAGAAACTAAATTAAAAACAACAAAACACGAACAAAAGTTCATGCTGCCATAAAATAACTTAAGGTTGGCAATAGAATTCACAAAATCAACTTAAATCAGCATTAATTGTGTTGGAAACTTCCATTGGTTCTTTCAAAGGGTACAATAATGAAAAAACAAAGCCATTAAATATACTTTTGTGGTATTCTTGAGTATTGTATTGTTTCTATATATATAAATAAATTTAATGATAAGAAAGTTATTACAAAGAGGCATACGTAAACAGTTTAATATGTTTTTATTGTTTTTTGGAAAGATAACAATAGAAAATATATATATATTTTTTAAAATTAAAATAATCTATAATTATTTAAAAATAACTTCAAAATTTTATTAAAATTCTTTATCTAACCATTAGATGAGAAGATGAGGGTTATTATATTTAATTCTCAATATTTTGGTTTAGGCAATATAGTCGTGCAGTCTTATGTATAAGCTGCCTGTCTCTTTAGTGATTTACTGAAGCAGCATTATAACTGGAGAATTGAATGAAACAATTTTCAAGACAAGTTTGCAAGAGAAAAATTGAAAAGAATTAGAATATTGATTTTTGGTGTTCAAAAGACTTAGAGAAGTGTCCCAAATTTATTCAAAATAAGAAAAATAAAAGATGCAATGGCTGGTTGGGATTCGGCTAAAGAAAACAACAGATTTTTGGAAGAATCTATTCGAACGTATCGGCTTGTACTTTGTCTCCCTTCTTCTGCACATGCACTTATTACAATTATTCGAACGTATCGGCTTGTACCAGGTCATTCAAAAAGTCCTGTCGTTTTTTTGGGGGAAATTATAAATAAATAAATATTTTCAAATAATCACCTTTATTCATCAAAATATCCACCGTTACAGTCGGTAACCTTCTCCCAACGAGATGGTAAAGCCCAAATTCCTTCCTTAAAAAACTGTTGATTTTTACTGCAAAAATAAGTGGTCAGTTCGTGAATTAGGTTGTCACGGTCTTGAAAACATTTCTGTCTCAGATTGTTGTCGAGATCTCTGAATAGGTGATAATCAGTGGGTGACAGGTCAGGGGAATATGGTGGGTGAGGCAAAACTTCCCAGCCTATTTCTGTCAATTTTTGACAGAAATTTGAAAAATTGACAGAGATTTGAAAAATTGACAGAAATAGGCTGGGAAGTTTTGCCTCACCCACCATATTCCCCTGACCTGTCACCCACTGATTATCACCTATTCAGAGATCTCGACAACAATCTGAGACAGAAATGTTTTCAAGACCGTGACAACCTAATTCACGAACTGACCACTTATTTTTGCAGTAAAAATCAACAGTTTTTTAAGGAAGGAATTTGGGCTTTACCATCTCGTTGGGAGAAGGTTACCGACTGTAACGGTGGATATTTTGATGAATAAAGGTGATTATTTGAAAATATTTATTTATTTATAATTTCCCCCAAAAAAACGACAGGACTTTTTGAATGACCTGGTACAAGCCGATACGTTCGAATAATTGTAATAAGTGCATGTGCAGAAGAAGGGAGACAAAGTACAAGCCGATACGTTCGAATAGATTCTTCCAAAAATCTGTTGTTTTCTTTAGCCGAATCCCAACCAGCCATTGCATCTTTTATTTTTCTTATTTTGAATAAATTTGGGACACTTCTCTAAGTCTTTTGAACACCAAAAATCAATATTCTAATTCTTTTCAATTTTTCTCTTGCAAACTTGTCTTGAAAATTGTTTCATTCAATTCTCCAGTTATAATGCTGCTTCAGTAAATCACTAAAGAGACAGGCAGCTTATACATAAGACTGCACGACTATATTGCCTAAACCAAAATATTGAGAATTAAATATAATAACCCTCATCTTCTCATCTAATGGTTAGATAAAGAATTTTAATAAAATTTTGAAGTTATTTTTAAATAATTATAGATTATTTTAATTTTAAAAAATATATATATATTTTCTATTGTTATCTTTCCAAAAAACAATAAAAACATATTAAACTGTTTACGTATGCCTCTTTGTAATAACTTTCTTATCATTAAATTTATTTATATATATAGAAACAATACAATACTCAAGAATACCACAAAAGTATATTTAATGGCTTTGTTTTTTCATTATTGTACCCTTTGAAAGAACCAATGGAAGTTTCCAACACAATTAATGCTGATTTAAGTTGATTTTGTGAATTCTATTGCCAACCTTAAGTTATTTTATGGCAGCATGAACTTTTGTTCGTGTTTTGTTGTTTTTAATTTAGTTTCTATGTTATTACTTGAATGGGATTAGCTTACGTCATATTTTTCCAATGTTGAAGTATGTAACGTTTTGAACAAAATCAATAATTATTTATTCATTCATTGGCGATGCTCTCTACAGCTAAGGTGAATAGCCAATTCCTTGTAATAAGCTGATATAGGCACTGCATTTAACGATGCTACTCCAAAGTATTAGTTATCACAGACAATTAGGTGCTGTCAGACCGACAATTAGTGACAGTTCTGACCCTAATATGTTTAAATATGGGGGCAGTTTCTAAGCCTAAATATCTCCTTGCATAATGGCTGCTGAACATCTCTGTTTTCAGTCTTCGATCCATCTGTTAATATGTACTCAGTAGTGTGTGTGTGAGTAATAATGTTGATAGTGGGTCCTTTTTATGAAATCTTGTAAGAGTTAAGTCTATGTTGTTTTGTATTGTCTAATTTAATATGGACTATACGGAATCAAAATCCGTATGTCCGCATGACGTGGGGGGGGGGGGGTCAAGTCCCTGAAAATGTTTTGCCAATAAAACACTTGTGGGAATTTTCGACCATTTTTTGTCATCCTTGGAACATCAATTTTCCGCCATCCAGCATTCTCCAACAAGAAAATGTATACATTCGACCTGATGTTTTAAAAATAAATTTAATTGGAATAGGTATGTCTCATTTTTATTATTTTCATTCAAAGAATTAATAACTTGTTGTTCGTGTCGCTTTTTTGTTTTGAAAAATAGTTAAAGGAGTAAACTTATAACATATTTTTAAGACTTCCACGGCCCAAGTCATTACAAATATTATGGTCTTCAAGTATTGACCGAGTCACTATCTTCTTCATTGACTTTTTGCTAGTCATGCTTCTAGCTTCCTCACGGTGAAATATGAGGATTCTCGGCAAAACATCGGTGAAGAAGATAGTGACACCGTCATTACCTGATGACCATAATATTTATAATGACTTGGATCTTGGAAGCCTACAACTTAAATAATAATAATTAATTAATAATTTTATTCCTCTAACTATTTTTTTAAACATAAAAAAGTGATACAAACACCAAGTTATTAACCCTATGGAGACGGCGAGAGACATATGATGGAGGGTACCTGGAGAGGGGACCCTCTCGATACCTTTCTGTCCCTCCTGACGGCTACTAGCTAGCTCCATCCACACGCGCTCGACAATTGTCTTGTTTTTTTACATTTGATTTCTCTTATTAGTAATATATATATATTCTTTAATTAGTGCAGAACCCTTTCCAAGTAACACCTTTGTTGCGTGGAACTAAAAAAAAACTTATATCCCTGAAAACTGCAATGCTTCCTCAGCAAATTACGTTGTTTACACTTTGGAAAAAGCCCACCGTCTTCGTCAAAATCCTAGAATGCTCTTCAATATTACTTCCTGGAGCTGAGGAAGGGCCTGGCTGCCTTGTTTCATTTTCCGAGAAGTCCCAAACACATCTACTAATAAATCTCACTAATAGTCTAAAACAACTGGAGAAGCCTACCGCCCTTATTTTTTTTTTTTTTTTTAATTTAATTTTCGAGCTTTGCAAAGACTGCGATTTGCTCTTTTTAAAATACAACAAATACAGATTTATACAAAAATACAAACTTATACCACCAAATACAACAGAAAAGAAGCGACTGTCCTTGTAGGATATAGAGTGAGGTGGCTGCTGGAGAAGCCCACCGTCCAGAAAGGCTTAACTCTTTGAATGAAAATAATAAAAATGAGATGTACTTATATCAAATATTCACATTTTTTTAACCCTTAGTTACTAACCTTACTTTATACCACTGACACTAACCTCGGGTCATATTGACCCGTAACTAAAAAAATAAGGAATAATTATATGATTACAATAAAAAACACATTCCACAAGTCTTAGGATAATCAAATTTATCATATAAATATAATATATAGACTTTAATGAAGCCTATCAATCGTCAACTGACCCGAGGTGAGTAACCAAGGGTTAAAAATCCGATTGAATGTATCAATTTTCTGTTTTCCTAATTTTTAATACTGATGAATTGCATTAGAAAAATAATAAAATATTCTGCAAATATTGAGTGTAATAGTTTTTTTTACTATTGATAATAGTTCAGCTTTTGTTATAGATATAGTTACTTAATTTATATTAAAAAAATGGGCACCTTCGTTAGTGTTTATAAATATAGTTACTTATTTAAGCTGTTAAATACTTTGCCATCTTTACTCAGTGATCTTGATCCTCAAAGATTGAGTTGGGGAAGAACCCTCTATTGTTGTGAGTTATATATATTTTCTAATATGAAAATATTTTGAGCAATATGAGGGCAATGATATTGATTTATTGCCAGGAATGGAGCCGAGTAGAGCATTGTTACACTTCAGAATGGACAAGAGTACTAAAGATGGCACTGTAGCTAATGTATTATTCATTAGGCTGGATTTATTCAGCTCTGGTCCGACTGACATCAATTCGCTCAGCATCCGTGCACACACGTTACTCGAATCTATAATTATTCTTTCTCAGACTAGATCATAAATATTTTTTAATTTCAATGTAGGTAGTTATAATTTCAACAGGCACATTCAATATTGTCTACAATTGGAATTCGTTTTTGGATTTAGATTCTAAGGATATCTTATTTCGTTGACAAGATTGGCGCTCAAGAGGTAATACTACTCTACTACCTTGTGTGATCAGAAGCAATGTCATTTTCTCCAATTTATGAGTAACCAATAAATCAATATATATCAATTCTTTATGTCATAATTTTTATATGGGATGTAAAGGTATCCAACAAAAGTAGGTTTTAATTCTTCGAAAACAAAATGGTGACGCTGTATCTCATTAACAGAAACGCTCTTTTTTCATCGGCAGTACAGTCATATTAGAATAAAATACCTAAAATTATTTTGAATTAAGGAGGTAAAATCTAGTCAAGTATGTAGGATTAAGAAAGCTAAGATTTAATGTTTTATAAATTATCTAAATGGTGATTAATTGAATGTACAAAAATGAATTGTCAATTCAAAAATAAATACATTTTGAAAAATCACCGACCAAAAGAAACTATTTCCGTAAAAACTACAGAATCGGAAATGGGGAGGTAATCGGCCTTCTGTTTGGTGCAAGAGGTTCCATGCCTTCATTTCCCACAAAATGTTTTGAAAAGATGGAACATTAGAGACGACTTTGAGTCACTAGCTCGTTCAATAATAAAGGATTCGATTAGAATTGTCAATTACCATTTGTACGGCTGAGGAAAGAATAAGAAAACTCATAAAACTAAAAAGAAAAAAAATCAGAATTCCATTAAGAAATGAAAATGAATACAATAAAATAAAGCACATGTAACCAACTGATGGCTTATATTTATACTGGAAGCTTATTATCAGAGTATAGAAGAAAAAAAAATAACAACAACACAAATAAAAAACAAGAAATGATAAGAAAGCTGCCGCCAAGTATGTTCAGTCATCAGTTGGGCATGACTCTTTTTCATTCATTTCATATAATATAATTCAAAGAAACTTACTACTTGTGAACAGTTATTTAGTCGGTCTTTACAAATTAGTTTAAATCTTAAAACTACTTCAGTTATTGCACTTTTAAAATGTTTTTTTATTTATTTAACAGGTGCTCGGATGGAGTCCAACACTTCAAGGTGTTAAGAGATGCACAAGGGAAGTTCTTCCTCTGGGTTGTAAAATTCAATAGCTTAAATGAACTAGTTGAATACCATCGGACTGCTTCTGTCTCTAGGTCACAGGATGTTAAATTAAAAGATATGATACCAGAAGAGGTAAGAATTTTTATTTATTCTTAAGAAAATTACTGTATAAAACCATTTTATTATTATCAATTTACATGGATGTGTTACACCCTAATATTTTTCGGCATTTTCTGAAGCCTAAACAATTAAATTTGCAGTCAGGGCATCCTAATGAAAATAAATTTTCTTTTAATAGCACATTTAGCAGGAATTAAAAATGAGCAAGCCAACAAAAGTTTGTTTTATGCTTCTATTGGGAATATATATCAGAATAAAAATGGTAAATTTTACAAATTCGCAACATGAAGCAAATTTTGGAGGCTTTTCCGCATGGTCATAATTTTCAAAATGGAAAACTACCATACCACAGGAAATTTATTTATTTATTCAAGCAGTACATTCCGAGATAAGAAGTCTATTCAGTGTAAACATTTTTGTACGTTGTGGTTCGTCAGTCGCAGTGTAGTGGCCATATGTATTGGAAGCACCCCAGTTGAGTGACCACAATTAACTGAGCGAGGCTCATAGCACTCAGCTCCAGGTTAGCGTACGTAGTTGGTATCTCCCCCATTATTTAATTTGAAAAAGTGTCATTTGGAATCCTTAACATTTTATTGTGATTTGTAGCATACACAAGGACAGAAAAACTTAGTGACCAAATTACAATTAAAAGAATGACAACTACTAGACAAACAACTATATGAACTAACTATCCAAATAAATAACAGTTATCTCTACTTGACATCTGACTATTTGACATACAACAATGAAACCAACTTGACGTAGCCAACTCTACTGGACGTATTACCACAAAGATATCAATCTTCATTGTTCTCTATATGTTTTGTCGCCAATATTGCGAAAACATTAATAAATAAATTTAAAAAAAAAATTATTGTGATTTTATTCAAATAAGCAGAGATTGACCAAGGCCACAATAGCCAAAAAAAACCGCTAAAGTAACCGTTTTTTTACGCATCTCCTATTATTCTCACATTATTTTGGTTTCGGGCTTTTAAAATATTAATATTGATGCCTGGCATGCTCCTAAAATTTAACCTTCTTTTCTAGGAGCTCCTTTCAATCATCAGTATCTTTTTTCCAGATATTAGTCCTTGTATAAAAAGTAAAATGAAAACAATCTTGAGTGCATTAGTTTTCATTTTAAACTAGATTAATAAAAACAAAAGAAGAAAATATCTGTAATCAAATTCTAATTCTTTCTTACAATAAATTTGTTTTCCTCTTCTTAATTCTGTTGTTATTATGTTTTTTTCAGTGTTTAGTCCAAGCACTATACGACTTCACCCCCCAAGAGGCTGGAGAACTGGGTTTCAGGCGTGGAGATGTCATAACCGTTACTGATAGGTCTGATCAACACTGGTGGCATGGAGAGATAGGCCCGAGGCGAGGTCTCTTCCCCGCTACGTATATTACTCCATATCACAGCTCCTAGTATAGGTAAAATAAAGAATTATAATTTTGAATTTACAATATCTCTTTTACTCTTATCAATGTCATGACCAACTATTAGCATGTTTCTTCCTTCCATATAGGGAGGAAACCCTCTTATCATGTTGGTGTAAGAAGTTCTGATGAAGAATGTTTCATTGGTCGTTAAAAAGCAGGCTGTTCATATGAGTATATATGTATTTGTAGATTAGCTTTTTACCAACTACAAAAATGTGCCAATTTTTATGAAACATTAAACAAAAGCATCACGTCTATCCTCGCTAGTAGTGCCCTGTACGTATACAACCACAAAAACTCACGAGGGGAGTATAGAGTCGAGTGGTCACTAATCAGGCCCATTTTTTTCTGGTGATTCTGCGTCAAAAAATAGTCGACACACGTGTCCGAGCATTTTGTTCAATGGGCCTTAGGAGCTAAAAAATAAAATAAGTTGACAATTTTATATATATATATATATATATATATATATATATATATATATATATATATATCAAGTTTGGAAAATGATATCGACATGATTCTTTCACCAATTCATTTTTTTTTAGAGAGTAGATTAAAGGAAAAATACAGTTGTTAAACGATAATGTGTATTTTGTAAAGTAAATAAAAAAATATGATTACGTTTTCAAGTAAACTAGCATTATACAATTTTTCACACCAAAAATAACAGCAGATTTAAAATCAGCACCTGAAGAAACCCTTATGTAAGCCAACGCCCATAGCCACGTTAAATGCACCGGATCCCGTTGATTGCCGAAGTTAAGGTGTGTCGGGCGTGGCCAGTTCCTGAATGGGCGTTATTAGGTGTTAATGTTAATACGCCGTTAAACAAACAAAAAAATAAAAATAAAATAAGATTTACAAGTCAGGAAAAGGCTAAAACTTTACGTGACGTTTTGAAATTCATTATCTCGCCATGAGATAATACAGTTTTTACGTCTTTGGGCTCTTTGGAAAGAAGAGGGCTTCGTTTTTCTAACCATAGAAATAACTATTGTATTATCTCAAAAGGTATTTGTGAAAAATGGTTCTGAAAATAAAAATAAAATTTAAATATTTTTGCACATAATATTGATTCCAGAACACGTAGAAAAACCTTTTCCCCTCCTGGATTGACCCTCCTTTTCTCCTTGCCGAATCCCAGCCATTCTTTGTCTTTGCAAGTCAATAAATGTTTCTACTGAGGCAAGTGCGGCTGAAACACCTGATATACACCAGCAATGATTTACATATTTTGAATTCATTTTATAATATGGTATCTAAATTTTGTTTGAATGTGTAATATTAAAAATGGTTCATATTATTATATCAAAAAATAAGGTTTTTCAAAGCGGTTACTATTCAAATTCATAAGTGACCGCTTCTAACTGAATTGTCTAATCCTGTGATTCCTCTAATCCGCCTTACCCTGGTCCCTACGTCGCCGGATTAGGGAGAGTCTACTGTATGTATGTGTGTATGTATGTATATATATTGTAATGATATTTTACATTACATTAAATTTAAAAGTTTTAAAACACAGAAAATTCTGAAGATGATCAAAAAGCTCATTGATATTAAATTCATTCGGATAAGCAAATATTATTTGTTATATTTGTCTAGCAGTCGATACAGGTAGCATTGGATACCGGTAGGAGGCTCCCGCCAAGAAAGTTAGTCAGTCTGTTGAAACGAAGCTCCAGTCTCATACGTGCAGTCTGTTGAAACGAAGCTCCAGTCTCATACGTGCATTTCAGTTGAGAAGAAGATACAGTCACATACAGTTGAGTTGAAAAGAATATACAGTCTCATTAGTGCAGTTCAGTTAAAAAGAAGATACAGTCTCATACGTGCAGTTGAGTTGAAAAGAAGGTCCAGTCTCATACGGTAGTGCAGTTCAATAGAAGCTACAGTCAGTCCGAAGGCAGCTCTAGTTCAGTGCATAGCTAGTCTCATATGGTCATCAGTTTTCATGAAGCCTTCTCAGTCTATTAATGGAGATACAGTTGTAAGAAGATCCTGTCCTATGCAGTTAATAGGAAGCTGGCTTTATATCATGTAATGCTTGTTTATCCATATGCCTGGATGTAGCTTATCCATGAGTCTTTTGTTTTTTATTATTTAAAATTATCTCTTTTTTACTTACTGGACTCGAACCCGACCCCTGAGATAAAGAGTTTTTAAAATTAAATATTATACATTTTGTCGACCCAACGTGGCGCAATTATTAAATTAAAAATATTTTTAATTGATTCTTTTTATTTTAATTATAACATTTTGGCTCCCAACGTAGAGGCATAACATAAATAAATTATTAAAAATTAAAATTTTTGTTATTTAATTATAACAATATATATATTCACACACACACATATATATATATATATATATATATATATATATATATATATATATATATATATATATATATATAGGTGTATACACACATACACATATATAGTTTGGCATTTACAAAAAAAATATATTTTGTTTTCCAGTCGGAGCTTAACTATATCCTTGAACGGAGAGAGATTGGCCAGGGACTGGTATGAAAGGAGAGCCAAGGCATGTCACCATCCTTTTTATCAGGATTGTTATTTCATCCACTGTTTTTATTTAAAGTTTTATTCCTTCATTTTTGTTATTAATTTTAAAATTCATTATTTTTTTTAAATCACTATATATATATATATATATATTTTAGCCGTTCATGTAATTAATTTGTTTTTCAGGCCTATTTATAAGACAGGTTGCATTTATTAACGTATATTATTTGTCGTTTAGATTTTTGAAACGTAATATTATTTCCTAATTTGTCTTTTTTTTAATTGCAACCACAGAAAGCTAGACTACATTGAAATTCTATCTAACATTAAGACTTTTTATTTAATTATTAAATTTTGGTCGATTTTATCGTTTGAATATTATATTGTTTAGATTCCAAAATCCAATTATTCATTACTATTGATTCATAATTTTCAAAATTGTTTTATATTAAAATATCAAGAGTTTCTGAATATAAGTTTCCCTTGAGAAAATAGAGTGCCAGATGTGTACTTGTAATAAAAACATAGAATACAAAACATATTCTATAGCTGATTAAAAAAAAAAAAAAAATAACAATCTCTGAAGTAATATTTTTATTGACCACAAAACATCATTGTGATATAATTTTTTTATATATCTTAATTCCGCAAGATATTTTTTTATAATTCTTGTGTTCATGTGATTAGTAACTGGAGCGGCCGAAAGGGAAAATGCTCATAGGCCAAAACCTGAGCGGCTTGAAATTATAACAAGAACTTTACATTTTGTTAAAATACATCTATTTACAAATATTTAATTTCTTATATTTACATGGATATAATATTTAAAATTACAACTACCTAAAGGTCAAGGATTGATAAATATGGCGTGTCATCAGGGCCTCCGAGAGGCATTACGGGCCCCTTAACCCCCCCCCCCTCCATTAACAGAGTGGAAAATGTACGTATTGTTTAAGGTACATTGGCACTTCCTGGGGCTACAAATTTTTGGACTGAAAATATTTAAAAGCTAGTTTATATATTAGAAATAGAGAATTTAGAAAATTATCCATTGGTTATTCTCAATAATAATTATGTAAACTATACTTAGGTATATAATTTTGTTTTTTAAAATTATAATGCGAGGAAAAAAATGATGCTGGGCACCCCTGAGACCATGGGCCCCTGACCAATTGACCACCCCCCTCAATGACGGCCCTGCGTGTCATCTACACATAAAGCTTGAGTCGGTAGAATCAAATTCATTATGTTAATTTTATTTCCGTGCTCAGAGGTCAATATTTTATAAGAGAGTTTACCTTCAAAAGAGGTTCTTTTACTTTGTGAAGTTTGTTTCATTTATCAATGTTTAGAATACGAGGGAAATGTTGTAATCCTTCCTCGTAAGAAAGGTAGGAGTTTAATGTTGATAACATTGTAGGAATAATAAATAAAAAGTTTGCTTCATAATTCGCATAAAAACTAATGAGCACAAAATGGTGCTTGCAGTCACCGGAACGGGATGAACGACTGCTCTGAAAACCAAATAGCAAACAGCTTTGTCTTCTCAATCCTTTTCAGAACACTTTAAGGGCTAGAGAGAACACCAAGCAGGTAGTTACTAGGCAGGAGGACAACGAGAAACTGAATGGGCCCAAGCTCCATATGGTGCTCACCGTATCTGGAAAGGGATAGGAAGAGCACTGGACAGTGCTCTCAGCCAGCCATAGGTCTTGATGGGCCGGTGCTCGGCAGATCTGGAAAGGGGTTGGGAGAGCACCAGAGGGTGCTCTCAGCCCAGCTGTAGGGTTTGATGAGCCGGTGCTCGCCGTGTTGATCGTGTTAAAATATTTGCTAGCTCATATTATTAAGTGAGCTTTGTATTTACAAACTCCATCTGGCTCCTCAATATCACGAATAAAAGAAGTGCATACAATTTTTGTTTTTTTTATCATTTTATTTTTGTTGGATGGAATTTCATTGTCTGTATTATATTGGAATTTTAAATGGAAATCTTTTACTTCCTCCTCAAACACACTAAAAAAAATGTTCTAATTATCATACGCCAATATACCTCAAATTTTATAAGCACTGTAGTTGTAAAAGTAGCATATATATATTTTATACAAATTCTCTGTGCGTACTAAATTATTTAGAAAATGAAATTTCAAGAATTGGTGCAGGTCATCATTTCTTTGATATGTTGTGATTTTTGAAGCAAAATTGTTTTAATAAGTGTAGGCTTTTGATATGTACAATTCCTCAATATTACATAAATTTCTTATCGATAGTGCATTAACTGCTAAATTGAAAACTAAAAATTAATAAATTTTACGGTGAACAATGAAAACTTGATAATTTAATCGAACTTGTTCTTTTTATATTCTAACTCAAGGAAGTGTTGTGCGATCAGTACATTAAATTCTGTCTTAATTTTACAATCCTATTTGATTCAAACTAATCCCTATATGAAGACGGACATAGTTCGGTATTAGTAGTTGTATAAAATAACATTTTTACAAAAAAATGAGGTTTTTTATTTTACTTTTGGCTTTGAATGATTGTTATGTCAAAAGAAATATTTGTGTAAGTTGAAGGTGAGGGTGGGGAAGGATCAATTGATTCTTGAAGTAACTTAACAGGAGTTGTTTCCGAAAATTGTTTAAAACAATAATTTATATTTGTGATTTTTCGAACATATTTAGGTCATTATTGGGAGCCTCAACGCCAAATGGCTTATCAGCCTAGAGCGGGCATTGGCTAAAAAAAAAAAAAAAGGTTTATCTTCAGGAATCATAAAATAAGTCATGTTAAAAAAAAAAATTCCATTAGGGCCCAAGTCTTCCTTTTGTATAGTTATTTCGTTATATATATATATATATATATATATATATATATATATATATAATAAGTGAAGAAACTTTTGAAAAGATATGCTTTTAGTGGATTAATTACAATTTAGTTAAGTGTCAAATACGCCATGACAGCAGGCCTGCTAGGAATTGTTCTGGCGGCTTCAATATGATACGATACCAGACCTGCAAACCTAACTGGGAATAATGTAATGAGGTCCCTAACCAAATAAGAAGCGTATAGGACAAGGCCCGGAGTAGTGGGGATAAAAATAAAGGCAAGCTATCTGCTGACGCACACGCCACGTGGGCCTACAGAACACATCTCTCGGACGCATACGCCATGATACTGAGCCCGAACATGTTAAAGTCTGCCTCATAATATGTTGAATGGAAAAGTCATATTCGAACTAAGAGTTTGAAACATCGCAAATTTAAGTTAATGTTTTAAACAATTTTGGGGAGCAACTCCTGTTATTTACTTCAGGAATTAAATGTGTGTTACAAACTCAAAAATGTCATGTGGATTTAAGTATGATTTGTTTTAAATGTACATCAATATGCTGATGGTTGTCATTGATTTCTGATTAGCCAGTCTTTCATATTATACATAATTTTTAAGACTATGTAGACAGAACTATACTTGTTTTCTGAAATAATGGATTGATGGGAAAATAGCTGATTTATTTTTTCCCCATTTAAAATGAAATTTTGTTGGTTTGAAAAATTGTTAATAACAATATGTCATGTATTAAGTATGTAAAAAAAACTGACAAATATTGCAAGGAATATAAGTTTTAATATGTACAGTCTTTGAAAAATATTCATATTACTTGTGTTAGGTTTTGATTTCTTTTTATTTCCTGTCTCCTAATTTCATAAAAGTGCACTTCATAATTTTTTTTTCTTTTAAATGTCTCAACTCAAATTATAAATGCATGTTAATTTTTTTATGTAAGTGTTTATTGGTAATCAAGTAAAAATGTGTACATTGAGCATATCATTAGATTTTTATAAAACATTGATGTTAGATATACAACGAGGGCATTTTACAGTATTTAGCAAATTGAAAAACTTATTTCTGGGCATTGTTAAATTGTTACCATTTAACAGACATTCTTTTGATGTCCTAAATTATTATAAAATGTTTAATTTTTTTTGTAATTATTTAGAGCAAAATAAGCCTGTGAATTATTTAGCTGACAAGAAGCCTTTAATTGTTTGAGGAAGGCTAAAAACCAGAAATAAAAAAAATGTCTTCCATCTTGCATAAAAAATGCGCTTACATGTGGTTCATGAGGGATACTTATTTTTCTCTTGGATGATTATTTAATATTTTTGCTTATAATTGCTGTCAAATTTGGATGTAAAGAGTGTTTTTTTTTTAAATGTTTATAAAAAAAGATAATATATATAATATAGGACCTTGGAAGAGAAAGGGCGAAGCTGAAAAATTGATTTTTTTTTCCCCTGAGTCAGAAAGATGTAGATCTTGTTTTTCTGTTTTGTCTTTTCATCTTCTACAAAAAATTCAATATCAGATTTTCCCATAGGAGCAAGGGTGAACCCAAAGTCTGAAACTCCTTTCCTTGCATTTTGTTACCCATAAATTGTATTTAAAACATTGAATTTCAATTGCATACTTTATCAATCAGGTTTATAAATCAGCATTCCATAGAGTAAACGTTCGCCCTTCCTATCCTGAAGCACTTCTAGAACTTTGCCTTGGATTTCTCGACAACCATATTTTGGGATTCGCCCATTCTCTTACAAGGCCCTGTTATTATCATTTTAGGAATGGAGAAAAGAAATTCTAAATTCTTGGCATGTATGAGCCAATTTTTTTTTTTTTTTTTTTTTTTTTTTTTTAATTTCCCGGTTTCTCAGAGTAAGGAGGTTCAATTCTCTTAAAATCTAAAAGAATCACGTTCTAACAACATTGCCAGTTTACAATTTTACCTAAGGTCTTTCTTTGTATTCGAAGAGAAATGTTATCAAAGGACAGTGATATATCCTGAACGAAATAGAAAAAAAAAAAATTATCAATTGATAGCATTTAATCTTCTCCTGCTCCTCTACGTATGTTGTCGTTTGGTTTCCAAACGATAATTTCTATGCTGTTACGGACAGCCTCTTCAGATTAATGCCTGAAGAAGCTGGCTCTAATGGCGAGGAAAATTGTGCTTTTATATGACACACTGCTGGCTAAGTCTGAGGAGTAGTAACAGGGTCTCTACTGCACGAAAATCATGAAAATGCTACCAAAATAGGGCACAAAAAAGTCATAAATTTTGTAACCATGTCACGAAATTTCAGTTTACCGGAGTCTAACATAATCTCAGGACTTTTGCGCATTCGTAATTGCGCCGTTTCTTTCGATGACTTAATTCTCTCTATTCCTTTTCCTCTTTTGATTCCTTTGTTATAGCATTAACTATCCATTATTTACACAAATTTTTATTTCTCTTCATTCATATTCAGTTTTTCTTGCAGGCTTAATATTCACATTTTGTACACTTTAATTTACTAAATTATGCACATTGACAATAAATATTCAGCTAGTCATTTTTTTAGAAATTTTGAATTCTGCCACCATTGTTCTGAGGCTTTAATTCCATAGTCATTCTAAAAATTTTAGTACCATTGTTTCTTCACTTTTAAAATTAATGTAACTACCCTCTTTAACATATGATGCACATTTTATACAGTTTTAAATTGTAATTTTATAGATTGTGAGCGATATAATTGCAAGTGGCCCAATAGTTTGTTTAATGGCAATCTTGAGAAAAATGCTACAATAAATAAAAGTAATCATTACGATACCGGCCATTCTTTTTAATGGGCATAGCATTTGCAATTCAAGTCATTAAAAAGTCACGAAATTGGATTTCACAAAAGTAGTAGACACCCTGAGTAAGAGATGAAGTCAGCGATTGAAGAAGTTCAAAGCATTTAAGCCTTGTATGAATTAAAAATGTACTTGTTCAGTACATTTTTAATACAGATGAAAGCCTTTATAATTGAATTAGATAAATAGTAAAGTTTTCTGCAAATATTTAGCAAAATAGTCCGTTTACTATTGATAATAGTTCAGCTTTTGTTATAATGCCCGAGCTATTCTCAGGGTTTGAATCATCCTGTAGGTGTGCCTTTAGCATAGATTATCCAATTTCAGTATTAAACAAATCAAAGTATAATTATTAGAGATTTTTATGTTAACTGTTGTATTTTTATAATTATTTAAAGTGTAACTATTTTATCATTATGTTTATTTTAATAGGTATAAAACTTTTAGCATGTACGCTTAAAAATTGTGAACCTCCTGTGTCGTCTAAATGAAGCCTTCCAGCAACACGATTATTTTCACCTATATATATGTGTATATATATATTTTGTATAAACATTTAACTTGGTGGCATGCCCTCATTGTTCGGGCTTGATGATTTTTACGTGGCACAAAAAAAAAAGTATATACGTAATGTATTTATTTTGGGTAAAGAGAAAGAGGAATGTTGAGACGCTGGGAAAGAGAGCTTCTCTCGTTGCGCTAGGCAATTGTTCAGTCTTTGACATTTCAATTAACGAAGATTATTATTGGTAATCGGTAGTAATTACATAAGCAATATAACCTAGGATAGTCACATCAATTCTAAACACCTCTATTGTAGACTGATAAGCCATTTTGAATTTTCTTGTATTTACAGGAGAGCATTGTTTATCGAATTTTTTTTTTTTTTTTCTTTTAAACATTATTTTTAAAGATCATATCTTTAAAATACAAAAAAAAAGAAGAAAGAAACAGGACTATAAAAAGCCACACTTCCACAATAACCAGATTTTAATCAATGTCATCAACCTTGTACTGCTGAGGCCCTTTCAAGTGTCTGGTTTTTCTACTTTTAGCCTGGTAGTTATCAAATAAACCTTACCCCAGCCTTATTAGATGATTATTATATAACAAAAAAGTTTGACCAGAAGTCTTTCAAAGATACAGTATGGTAGAGTGGTTTCCCTTATAGCCACTTATAAGACCTAAAATAACATAATATACCAGAATAAGCCAAAATTGTCACATCTCATGGCGAGGCAAGACATACGGAAATATGCGGCGCAAAACGCCCCATTGACAGAATGAGAGAAAACTCTTGACTTGCTGGAGACACAACTCCCACTTTACACGTACTTAAAAAATGAAAACATAATTGACACAACGTAAAACATCAAGTTATTTTCGGACAATGATGACCCCGCAGTTTTTTGCCCTTAAGCATAAGTAAACAAACAAACAAACAACATCAAGTTATTTGAATGCTTGCGTAGGAAAGTAAATATAGGGTTGTAACAAAATATGATGTTGTCTAATGTTTCACATTCACTAAGTGTGTTCTGTAGGCACCATCAACAAGTCCCATTATATACTGGTGTTTTCTTAGTCGGCCATGTCCTCTCAATAGTTTCACTCGTACAACAGCCTTTGCCAGTTGGAAATAGCATTTTGCTTACTTACAAGAATATTTGCCTGCTCCAAGACTCCTTGGTAATTTTTTTCTTGGGCGTCTTAGGTATTAATTTCCTTTCTGGCAAAGCTATTTGATATTGGAGAAAAGGGCTTAGTACCTTAAAAAGGTTCAACTGATTCTTTTTTGAAGAGTACTTCTTCTTATTTACTGGTGCACAAAACATTCCTAGGTCAGGGCCTGCTGAATCAGCCTTTGCCAGCCGTTTCTATCTTGTATAGCAACAATCCAGTTCTATAGGTCTTGTATAGCCCTAGCGTCATGCCCAGCTCTATCCTTCCAGCAGAGCTTCGGCCTCTCACATCTTCTAGTTCCATGGAGTACATATTCCATCGTCTTTCTTGGCGATGCGGCAGGCTCCATATGATCCACGTGGCCAATCAACATTTCTTTATACTCATACAACTCCTTGTTGTTCCTTCTCCAAGTCTAGCAAGCGCATACTCCCCCCAAAATGATTCTTTTTTTAAGAGGACGTCAGTATTTCTGTTTCCCGCAATGCCTTAATATCTACAAACATCAGTCAGTGAGAAATGTTTTATTTTGTTTTTACTAAATAGTCGTGTTTCTTTAAATTAGACCTTGATAAAGTGTATATTGTTCTATACACATTGTGCTGTGAGTATTTACATATACTTTATCCCAAATTGATAACCAAACGACCATCTTTCTCTATAATGTTGAACAATGCTCTGCTGTACTTATTTTTTTGTACTACATCCCGGAAGTTAGAAAATCGTGGCCTCTTCTGTAACCATCAGCTTAATTTATTGATAATTCATTTATTTTCTATTCCTTTTATTGGTAATCCGAAATACTAGTCCCATTTCCATTCATATCTTTATGAAGTTATATCATATGGTCGGTTACTTAGTAGAAAGTATCATTTAATCATCAGAGGCAAGATTTCGTTGCAGTTGCCAAAATGTCGATTTCAACTATCTAATAATCAGCAACTAACACTAATAAACAATGAAAATCCATTAGAAATGTATTTTATTGTATTATTGTAGGAACATTTTGTTTGTAAATAGCTTAAATATTTGCTAGCATATTATGTCAATTTTGTTCAGATGTCTTGCTACTCATTTAATTAGATTGATTTATAACCATACGGAATGTGCAGATTTTTTTGGAATGTTTTATTAAATTTTAATATTAGCATTCAGTTCATTTATTTGATGTTAAGTTTTTTCTACTCCCTAAAAAATCTAAGAATAGAATTTGATTTTCTAGAAATTGTTTCAGCAAATTCCTATTTTTTTAGAACTATATTCTACATTGCATTTATTTTTAAAATAAAAATTAAGATTCTGTAATATTTTATTTTAAATTTTTGTTATTCCCAGTCATGACGTTTGATATGGCTTTATCCTTAATTTCGTTTGAACTTATATACCCGGTTACTCTTGTATATGTTACTGCTGTAATTTTTAGCTTTTATAATTTTATTGTATAAAAAGAATTATAGTGCATATTGTGTTTTAGTTTTGCTGCATTGATTTTTTTTACTCATTAACAAAAAAAAAAAAATCAACTACGCAAAATATGAACACTTGTTATTTTTTGTTATTCTTTATTAACTTTTCATGTACCATAAGTTTTTAAAGATTCATATATTTATATATAATATATTAGTATGGATTTTGTTTTCATAAATTATTTTATAATCAGTTGTTTTATTTGGTTTTTCTTTTGTATATAGTATTTTATTTTCATATACAGCCTTGAGTGCCATTGGATGTCGGCCAGTTACTAGGTAATAACACCAATTTTTCCTGAACGTAATATATTTATTCTTATATATGTATATTGGTGTAGAAACTAAACAATTTAGAAAGTTTTAACTATAACGAACAAATATAAAGCCTTGGCTTTTTACAATTTTTTTTTTTTTTTTTTTATAATTTAGGAAAATACCTTGAATGCAATTAGTCAATGAAGTCTATCCTTAAAATAGAAAAAGAAACCTTCCTACAGCTTGACCACATTTTTTGGTGTTTTAATAGGAATCACTCTTGCATTGAAGGTAAATTTTTAAATTGGCATTTAAGAAAACATTTTTTTTTTTTTAACCCTTTCCTAATATTGTTTCCTCATGAGGAGCTTTATAACATGTGTATATTAAATAAATGCAGACTGTTTACTGTTTTATTTACAATATTTTCTCTCTCTTTCTTCACATTTATTTTTGAAATAAATAACTTGTCTCTCCCTTTTTAAAGCTATCAAAAAGAATCAGTCCTGTAATAGGTTTGAAGGGCAGATACTGCAGAGATATCTGATTCTTGACCATTCAGCACACTAGGGAGTCAGGCTTGGTGTGCCCAGAGAATATCTATTCTGCCCATTTGGCTATTCTAAATTTACCAAATGAAAGTAGAGATAAGAACGGTAAGGCGCTAAGATGTCACAGGGTGGAGTAAGTATTAAAAACAATTATCAACAGAGATGACAAGTTCGGGACTTCGCCCATTTATTCTTAAATTTCTCGAACACGATAGGGAAATTGTGGAAAGTCTAATAAAGTTGGAAGAAAATAGATTCAGGCTTATATTTAGATAGTTCCATCTCAGCTGCTGAAACGGGTAGGTACTTGAAATTGTTTCTCAACAAATATTGATTTTGTATCAACAAAGGCGAAATATTAAGTGTTTCTATTCTATTATTTTTTTTTATCATACTAAATGTGTGCATTAAGATGACGCAGTTCCCTGCCAGTTGTACTTTCCGAAAGAATGTACATACAACAATGAAGTTTTCCTCTAGAAAGAACTTCTTGCCGAATAGGCTTATGTGGAGGGACAAATAGGTGATCCGATACTGTTATTAGTCAAATGGTGGTGTCATGGTGCTTTATTTAAAAAAGAAAATATGTTCCGGGAACGTTTTGATTTACGCATACAACAATTATTGTTATTTGAGTTGTTCCGAAGATATTCCCGCTAAGATTAACTTCAAGAACCAACTAAAACAGATGCGCCCTGGACTATTTGACCATGCTGCGTCTTACGACAATATCGTCCGTGCAATAAACCGAATTCAGTATGACAGGAATTCATCAACGATACGTTTCAATCAATTATTTCCATTGTTAAAGTATCAAAACATTTGATACTTCAATCGCTATAACAAATAATATATATACCGTTTACACTGATCAGCGGATGGTGCCGGAGCAGCTGCTGTAGTAGGAGAAAAAATAATATTGTCGATACTACCACAAATAACAAGTTTCTACTCAGCTGATCTCCACGATGTAATACTTGCATTAGGCACAAAAAAAAAACATTACAATATGCAAAGATTCACTGAGCACATTACTAACAGTACAGGACATTTACGATGACAATACTTGAATAACACTATCTCGCTACTGAACAAAACTGTGACTATGTACTGGCTACCGTGTCATGAAGACTCGATCCTAGTACTCAAGTAGACACACAAGCAAAACTCACAGCAAGAAAAAATCATCTAGTCATGGGCGGATCGACGTACCAGGACTTACGGAAAGAGGAAAAGACATTAATTTTACAACTGTGGAAAACATGGTACAGAACAAGAAACAACAAGCTAAGGGCTAACGAGCATAGCCAAGTGTAAGGCACCGGTTCCTGTTGATCACCGAAGCTAAGCAACGTCGGACGGTGATTAAATGTGTGTTCGATCACGTGCTGTTGGCATTGTAAAAGGATGGCAAACTGTAGATAACCCGGCGTTAATAGCCCAATTGTTGATACGCCGTTAAACTATAAAAATAAAGAAAATGTACTGACTGCCAGGCCATGAAGACATCGAAGGCTCGACTTATTAGGACTCAAGGAGAGCGGCACAGGCATTAATTTTACAAATGGGACAGGAAACATGAAACGAAACAACAAAATAACGGATATCCGTGAATGCCCTTCAAAGAGCAGATGTAACAGACGAGAAGAAGTCCTTCTATGCAGACTAACGATATGCCATTTCCTACTGACTCACTCTTACCTTATGACACGACAAGATAATTCAACTTGTCAGAGCTGTAATCAGGGCCGCCACATGGGGGGGACTGCCGGGTACTGTTGTCCCGGGCCGGGCCTCGCTAATTGGAAAAAAATGTATAGGTTATGAGCTTGTAACAAGAATGGGGTTTAGAAATATAGACGGTTGTAGCCTATATTTATTGGAATGGGATCTATATTTTTTTTTAATGTACACAAATGACAAAACACGTGCAGTCCCAGAATAGTATATTTCATTAGGAGTCGTAATAAAACTACAAGTACCGAAAATTACCTTTGCTGCACCGATTGACGGCTTTTATTCTCATTTAGCTCAAAACTCAAGATGATTATAATTTTAAAATGTCCAAAGTCCTATAGCAAAGTACTAGAATTTTCAGTCTGGCTCTGAGAAGTGGGGGCCCGTGATCTGGTCCTGGGCCCGGCTCTGAGATGTGGCGGCCCTGGCTGTAATACAACACTTACCGTTAAACACATACCTACAAACTATACAAAGACAACATGATAACAGCCCACAAAACATGTACGAATTACTTACAGATGACAGTCACTATAGGTGAAAACATAGTGGAAAGGCGAAGGTAGAGGGTAGCTGAGAAGGTTGAAAATAATGCATGTATTTACACTTGCCAAAACATAGTGGAGCGGCGAGGGTAGCTGAGAGGGTCAAACCCATCTGAGCTACCCTCAACCCTCGCCGCTCCATTATGTTTTCACCCTAAGTCGGACAACTGTTTGAATACCTCAAGCATTTAAACATTTATGATGTAATCTAAATTTTCATTAACGAACTTATATGAAATAAAAATACAACTGAAGCCAGCCTCTACAAGCAAGAGACTATGCCCTCTTCCTCTATTATTTCATAATGTGCCACCCTGTTGTTGAATCGCCTTAGTTGCGAGACACTAAAATAAATAAATAGATAATATTTATGGATCAATTTCTATCATTAAAACCGTATAAAGTAACTAGAGGGTTATTATAACTATTTGCTAAAGCACACTGTCTACAAGATGGCTTTTCACGAACTGTGTGGAAATGGATCGTGTACAGAGAGCAATACCCATCCCTCCGTGAAGTTCAAACCTATCTATCTATTGCGCATAAGGACACTTTCTAAACTATTTCTCTTAGATAGGTACAATATTCGGGATTTTATTGTTATGGTTACTTGATTATCTTTGCCACTTATTGTACTGTCAGATTGTGTGGTGGCAAAGCATAGAAGGTACTACTGTTAGCGGATTCCTATGACTAGTATTAGATTTATAGCATGGGCGTATATAAGGGGGGGGGGGGCTGCAGACCCCCCCCCCACAATTTTGGTTTAATGGTAAAAACTTGTCGTAAAACCCTTAAAAATAAATTAAATAAGATCACTTAGTTCATAAAAAATATTTTATTTTACGTGTAATAGGGTTTTAGTTGCCTCAAACTATTCCAAGCTCTAAATTTTTAGTATTCCATACCCCGGAAATGGTCTCAGCCCCCTCCCGAAATTATTTTCTATATACGCCCATGATTTATAGATTTGGTTCTCATGAAAGAATATACATATCATTTAGGCATTTTAAAAGACCTAAGATTCCCTTTTCTAGTGCTCATTGCTAAATATCTTTGATTTAATTATAATCAGTATATACAGGCAGCCCCGAATTTAAATGGCAAAACTTCAGAAGCTTTAAGGGGGCCACAAAACTAAGAGAAAAAATCATTTAGAGATTTGCATGGTTTTGGAGAAAACCGCAAATATATATATAAAAATTTGCCTGTTCTCACTTTACCAATCTGTTTTGGATTTAACTTAGAACAAAAATGCTTTGCTTGAAACTACCTTAATTAACCAAGATAATCCACCTAGTAACAAAAGACAAGATTTTGTTATTTACAGAGCTTAAATCCATGGGCTGGGAAAATAAGCCTTCGAATAGATATTTGTGACGGCAATATGTAATTTAATTTGTACAACCTTTTTTGTCTTCAATGAACAGAAATTCATTATGTGGTTTTAGCACTTTCCTCCGAAGGAAAGTAGTACTGAGGTTGCACTCATGACGGAATTTTTGAAAAATGTCTTCAAATCTTTATCGATCCTACCTAGTAGACACCGAAAATGACCACGTTAAAATTTATATATATATATATATATATATATATGTGTGTGTGTGTGTGTGTCTGTTAACACGATAGCGGCCAGAGTTTTTGTTTTTTCTTCACGAAACTTGGTATATAACGTTCAATTAGCAAACGATTGAACGAGTTCGTTAACCACCAAAATAGGTCCACCAGGGGAGGGGGGGGGGGGGTTTACCCCGGGCCCAAAACACTAATTTGAACATGCCAGCCGTAGTTTTTGTTATATTACAACGAAACTCGGTATTCGTTATGTTGATCTAAAGAAAGAAATACTTTTTAAAAATAAACTAAATCGGTTCATTAGGAGAGGGGGTTTACTCCGGACTCACATTACCAATTTGCCACTACCAGACGTATTTTTTATTAGATTTCAACGAAACTCGGTATTCGTGGTGGTAATCAACAGCAAAAAATGGGTTGTAAAAATAAACTAAATCGGGTTATTTGGAGGGGGGGGGGGGTGTTCCTCTGGACCTAAAGTACTAATATACTCATACCGGTCATAATTTCTGCTGTATTGTAACGAAACGCGGTATACGTCGTGGGTATCTGATGAGAAAGAAGTGTTGCAAATCGGTCAATCGGAAAGGTGGGTTTACTTTGTACTCTGTTTCATTAGAATTAGCCCACCAGACGTATGTTCCCAAAGCCGCCGCGAGGAGCGCTATCTCCCACTAGGGGGACTGTATCCTGTTCTGCGTCAGAACAAAAGACGGAAAATGAAGTTTTTCTGTATTTATTAAGTAGCACAGTATCATGTATTAACGTAACTCTGAAAGCAAATTATTTACAAAATTAATAATTGAACAGTCCTCATAAGAAATGTAAATGAGCAGAACTATTCACGTTTTTATTTTATTTGTATTGGTTATTTACAGCAAATTATTCAGTAATACATTACGACTACAGTCTACACTACAAAAATTCTGAGGAAAGTGCTTAGTTATGCAGCTCCTGCGTGACGGACTTTTTAAAATGTTTAAAACGCAGAAAAAAATTGCATAACGACCAGAAAAGACTTCAAATCTTAAAATAAGCAATGGAAGCCAAAATAGGCAAAAATTGTCTCTACACACTTACTAAATGCACGAAATCGTGTTTATTTCTATCTGATTCTTCAATATATCCATTCAGATAAAAAAGGCATTTGGCCTAACTTCCGGGCTCTATTCATTACTTTATGTCGTTTGTATTCTTCTGACTTCTGTCGCTAGAGTTGCTGTATCCCGTTCCTGCCATGGGCGTATATAGAAAATAATTTCGGAGGGGGCTGGGAAAATTTCGGGGGGGCTGAGACCATTTCCGGTTTATGGAATACTAACAATTTAGATCTTGGAAGAGTTTTAGCCAACTTAAACGCTATTACACCCAAAATAGAATATGTTTTATGAACTAAATGATCTTATTTAATTTATTTTTTAAGGGTTTTATGAAATTTTTATCGAACAAATCAAAAATTTTGGTGGGGGGGGGGCTGCAGCCCCCTCAGCCCCCCCCCTTATATACGGCCATGGTTCCTGCGTTATTATTGGAGGATGTTCTCTTTTTAAATGGGGACGCTTTTATTATTCATCAAGATCAATAGACGAAAATGTGAATTTTTAGTACAATACAAAACTCTGAAAGGAAATTAAGTACAAAATTATTAATTGAAACAATTACTCATTACAAATGTAAAAGAGGAGAACTATTCATGTTTTTATTTTATTTATATTGGTTATTTTAAGGAAATTACAACGCAATGCAGCGTACACTATCTAAATTCTAAAGGAAAGTGCTTAGCTCCTGTGTGTGCAGCTCCTGCGTGTCGAACTTTCTATTTTTATAATCGTACTGAAAAACTAGTCGTTTTATGAAGCTGTCATATATTCAATCTGCTTTTCTTTCTAGTAAAATTTGTCACTAAAACCGTACTAAACGAAAACCAGCAGGTTCTAAAACGCATAAAAGGACACATATTTGTTTACTGAGTACTGTGCTTTGGTACACAGCTGCTCTGGGACGCAATATTTATTGCACATCTTGATAATGAGAAAAAAACACGCTGCTAACAAATGTTTGGTTAAATTCCGACGTGGTATCAGATCTCTTTGTTCTGGTCTTCCTTTTGGTGGCGAACGGCCCGGAATGTAAGACTTTTTCGGTATTTTACCGTTATGAATTGCTCTTATCTGATAGAGGCTGATCAATGAGCGTTGGATCTCCACGTACTGTTTTTACATTCTTCGTCGGCCTATCTTCTATTATTTTTTACTTTTTTAATTTTTTTGTTGATTTATAAATCCCAGTGTGAAAGTTTAAGTAACATGTCTTCTATATGTGAACGGGGTTTCTCCAGGTTATATTCCTTTTTTAGCCAGGATAGAGCTAATGCCTTTCCATTTTTTGAATGAGAAACCACCACCCCTAGTGGGAATCGAACCCACGACCTTAAGCGCAAAGTGCACACGCCATAGCATCATTTCCACCAGGCCTCCTAATCATAAATTAGGAGGCCTGGTGGAAATGATATAATCAATATTATACCAATACAGACTACACTTGTTGAATATAATCAATATTGTACCAATACACACTACACTGGTTGAATATAATCAATATTATACCAATACACACTACACTGGTTGAATATAATCAATATTATACGAATACACACTACACTGGTTGAGTATAATCACTAGGTGCTTTCAGGTCTAGTCCAGTGATCAGTATGTACGCAGAAGCAGTCGGACCTCTTCTATCTTATAGGAGAGCAGTGTTATCTGCGGCAGGGCCGCCACATGGGGGACAGCCGGGTACTGTTGTCCCAGGCCCAGGCGCCGTGGGGGCCCGGGCCGGGCCTCGCTAATTGGAAAAAAATGTATAGTTTATGAGCTTGTAAAAAAATAGGGTTTAGAAATATAGACGGGCTTAGCCTATATTTATTGGAATGGGATCTATATTTTTTTAATGTACATAAACGACAAAACAAGTGCAGACCCAGAATAGAAGTCGTAATAAAACTATAAGTACCGAAAGTGACCTTAGCTGCTCCGATTGTCGGCTTTTATTCTCATTTCGATCAAAACTCAAGATGAAAATAATTTTAAAATGTCCAAAGTCCTATAGCAAAGTACTAGAATTTTCAGTCTGGCTCTGACAAGTGGGGGCCCGTTATCTGGTCCTGGGCCCGGCTCGGAGATGTGGCGGCCCTGATCGGCGGCATACTATTATAAACATAGGTCACTGTATACAAGGGGGGGGGGCTGAGGGGGCTGCAGCCCCCAGAAATTGTGACTTAATCGGTAAAAATGTTTCATAAAAACCTTATGAAAAAATTAAATAAGATCACTTAGTTCAAAAAAATATTTTTTTTGTGTGTGTAATAGCGTTTTAGTTGCCTAACTACTCCAAGTTCTAGGTTGTTAGTATTCCATATCCTCCCCCCAAAAGCCTCCCCGCGAAATGACTCATTGAGCTCATTGCTAAGTCTACAAAACCTGTACACAACTCACACCGTATACACTAAAACAAAATAAGAATAAAATCCATAAAAAGTTTGGGGAGCAACTTCTGCTAGTTATTTCAAGTATCCATTCATCCTTCCCCACTCTCGCCTGCATAACTGGGCTAATTTGTTGAAATATTTATTTTATTTTATTTTTTAAATAAAGAAAATATTTTTCGAGTGATTGAGGATTGGAAGCGAGATTGATTGGTGGCCGAGCGCCGTGACTAAAGAACCTAACTAGGGAAAACAGGGAATATCCCGGATCGGGTTTCCCTTTTCTTCTTCTTGACCAATTTCACAGAGCCCTGATTACAGGGATATTTGCTCCTCCCTCTTTCTGGGCCATTCGCAGCGGACTTTCTACAATCAGATCGGTTGGAAAACTCTTTTGGATTTATTTATTACTAAAAATCCCTCAAAATATTCATTTACCGGAAATATAAAATAATCGTTTTAACAATACAAAACAACCTTCTGAACTGTTTATCAGCTTTTATGTTCTCCCAGAAAATTCGGCCAGGGTTAGCAGATTACTCCAGTGATAATTCGTTTCAGATCATCAACGTATTTGGTCCCTTCTAAATTGGTCTTAGTGTCCTTATAATATGAAGATGTCTAAATAAAAGGAATAAGAACCAGTCGAACATGGACAAAAATGAAGGAAACTTATTAAATGTCATTAGGGCTAAAAAATGTAATTTATTAGCATAAGTATGGTTTAGCGATGTTTAAACTGAAAAAAAAGTTACAAAAAAACCTTAGAAACATGTGTCCGCTGGCGTTCGCGCATGCACAGTGGCCCTGTACGAAAATGGATACAGTACATTTTAGCATAAATATGTTTTAGCGATGACTAAACTGAAAAAAAAATCTACAAAAAAGAGTACCCGGGCGTTAGCGCATGCGCGGTAGCCATGTACGAAAAAGAAGACTGTATGTTATAAATTACATTACATAGGTTTTTCTGGTGGACCTAAAGCAGATTTATGTTCCTGAATTTAAGCAGAAGGCTCTATACGAAATTATTTTTTTTTTTTATATATTTATTTGTTTGAGGCCCGCAACATTGGCGATGGTCTCTTTCAACAGTTTTTGACAGAAAAAGGCATTCCCAATATAAAAAATAAATAACAATATAAAAAAGATACAAAATAATAAGGAATGAGATCATATATATAAAAAAAATAATAAATACCTCAAAATAATTAATATGAATACTATTTTTACTTTTGTTCTGGGCAAATGTCAATTCAGAGCTTATTCGTTTGTATATAATATTAATTAAGGCTCAATTTTTTTTAAAGCTTAGAGGTTTTTATTAAATTTTGGATTAAATGGTCTTTGTTTAAATTTTGGAATAGTGTAGATATGAGGGCTACCTAGTGATAATTAGTCAAGTAAGTCGTGTGGGATTTGCTAGTTGTCTATCAGTGTGTGTTTTACTGTAAAACCCAAATTTCTTTATGTACATCTTGGTCGTATATCAATATTCTCTTTCAATGTTCAAAATCACTATGAATTGCTGTTTACAAGATTCGATTTCATATAAGCAACCATGTATCAATATTCTCTTTCAATCTTCAAAATCACTATGAATTGCTGTTTACAAGATTCGATTTCATCTAAGCAACCATGTATCAATATTCTCTTTCAATCTTCAAAATCACTATGAATTGCTGTTTACAAGATTCGATTTCATATAAGCAACCATGTATCAATATTCTCTTTCAATCTTCAAAATCACTATGAATTGCTGTTTACAAGATTCGATTTCATCTAAGCAACCATGTATCAATATTCTCTTTCAATCTTCAAAATCACTATGAATTGCTGTTTTCAAGATTCTATTTCATATAAGCAACCATGTATCAATATTCTCTTTCAATGTTCAAAATCACTATGAATTGCTGTTTTCAAGATTCGATTTCATCTAAGCAACCATGTATCAATATTCTCTTTCAATCTTCAAAATCACTATGAATTGCTGTTCACAAGATTCGATTTCATCTAAGCAACCATGTATCAATATTCTCTTTCAATGTTCAAAATCACTATGAATTGCTGTTCACAAGATTCGATTTCATCTAAGCAACCATGTATCAATATTCTCTTTCAATGTTCAAAATCACTATGAATTGCTGTTTTCAAGATTCGATTTCATCTAAGCAACCATGTATCAATATTCTCTTTCAATCTTCAAAATCACTATGAATTGCTGTTCACAAGATTCGATTTCATCTAAGCAACCATGTATCAATATTCTCTTTCAATGTTCAAAATCACTATGAATTGCTGTTTACAAGATTCGATTTCATCTGAGCAACCATGTATCAATATTCTCTTTCAATGTTCAAAATCACTATGAATTGCTGTTTACAAGATTCGATTTCATCTGAGCAACCATGTATCAATATTCTCTTTCAATGTTCAAAATCACTATGAATTGCTGTTTACAAGATTCGATTTCATCTAAGCAACCATGTATCAATATTCTCTTTCAATGTTCAAAATCACTATGAATTGCTGTTTACAAGATTCGATTTCATCTAAGCAACCATGTATCAATATTCTCTTTCAATGTTCAAAATCACTATGAATTGCTGTTTACAAGATTCGATTTCATCTAAGCAACCATGTATCAATATTCTCTTTCAATGTTCAAAATCACTATGAATTGCTGTTTACAAGATTCGATTTCATCTAAGCAACCATGTCTCAATATTCTCTTTCAATGTTCAAAATCACTATGAATTGCTGTTTACAAGATTCGATTTCATCTAAGCAACCATGTCTCAATATTCTCTTTCAATGTTCAAAATCACTATGAATTGCTGTTTTCAAGATTCGATTTCATCTAAGCAACCATGTATCAATATTCTCTTTCAATGTTCAAAATCACTATGAATTGCTGTTTACAAGATTCGATTTCATCTAAGCAACCATGTATCAATATTCTCTTTCAATCTTCAAAATCACTATGAATTGCTGTTTACAAGATTCTATTTCATATAAGCAACCATGTATCAATATTCTCTTTCAATGTTCAAAATCACTATGAATTGCTGTTTACAAGATTCGATTTCATCTAAGCAACCATGTCTCAATATTCTCTTTCAATGTTCAAAATCACTATGAATTGCTGTTCGCAAGATTCGATTTCATCTAAGCAACCATGTATCAATATTCTCTTTCAATCTTCAAAATCACTATGAATTGCTGTTTACAAGATTCTATTTCATATAAGCAACCATGTATCAATATTCTCTTTCAATGTTCAAAATCACTATGAATTGCTGTTTACAAGATTCGATTTCATCTAAGCAACCATGTCTCAATATTCTCTTTCAATGTTCAAAATCACTATGAATTGCTGTTTTCAAGATTCGATTTCATCTAAGCAACCATGTATCAATATTCTCTTTCAATGTTCAAAATCACTATGAATTGCTGTTTACAAGATTCGATTTCATCTAAGCAACCATGTATCAATATTCTCTTTCAATGTTCAAAATCACTATGAATTGCTGTTTACAAGATTCGATTTCATCTAAGCAACCATGTCTCAATATTCTCTTTCAATCTTCAAAATCACTATGAATTGCTGTTTACAAGATTCGATTTCATCTAAGCAACCATGTATCAATATTCTCTTTCAATCTTCAAAATCACTATGAATTGCTGTTTACAAGATTCGATTTCATATAAGCAACCATGTATCAATATTATCGCCCCATGGAAGCAACCGAATTGGTGTTTACTGTCCTTGAAAACTGTACCTACAGTATTTCTGTATGTTCCGGCATTGGGGTGCGAGGACCACACCCTGTTATCAACCGACCTTCGTCTCCCTCTGCCGCTACTCCTCACATCCCGAGGACAGAGCTGGGAAGAGTCTTGCACAAGTAGCTGATAGTGCAATAGAATTAACACTATGTTATTAAGAAACTCCTTGACCTTGCTAAAACCCGTTTCCAAATGTTCCACTCCAAATTGTCCTACCATCCTAATCCTGAAGGTCTATCTTTATCGTCCCGATCCCACCCAGACAATCCTCCCGCGCGGCTCAAGAGACAGTGGCCACGAGACAATTTACTCACCTAACCGTATCATGATCATTTAAATAGTTATTTAGACAGCCACGGAAGTGCCAACAATGGTTGGCTCCTTCCAAATTTGTATGGTTTTTATTTTTTTTACTTTAACCGTTTTGTTCAATTTATTACATTATGTATCTGTATCAACAAACTTGATAATTGTACATATAATAATTTGTACAGATTTCAAATAAATAAGTTAATAAAAAAAAAAAAAAAAAAAAAAAAAAAAAAAAAAAAAAAAAAAAAAAAGAAACTCAACCTTTGCAAATGTTGGCGAGCGATAGCTTGCGGGATAGGCTATGCTGATCTTTGCTTTGTATCTTTAATATTACAGGTTTACTTCAATAACGCAATTTGTCAGCTATTTCTGTAACTAACTAAGTAAGTAACTATTGAGGTTCCTTCATCGGTCCTACCCACTAGGATCCGAAAATATCCTATCCTTAATATTTAAAATGTATATATATATATATATATATATATATATATATATATATATATATATATATATATATGGGGGAAGGTGTTGTAGCTTTAACCACTTTGCAAAATTTAATTTTTTTCAGCTTGAATATTAAGGCTAAATTCATTATTTTTTATTTCATTGCAATTTGTATTCTATTGCTTATCATATTTAATTTTTTCAAGGTTCTAGCTTTACATTTAATATTTTTTATTAATTTTAAAAAAAAATAATCGTACAGTGCTCAAAGGTACAACACGCAGTTGTACCTTTGACCATGGACGTGTTGTACCTATGACCACGTAAAAACAACACAGCAGTGCAGAAAAAAATTGTATTCAGTAATATTGTAATTAATTGTAAGTTTAATAAATACTAGAGAAGGATGTAAGCATAATAAAGAAGCTATTATTGATATTAAGTTATGCTTAATATGCTGAAAAATCCAGTCCAATCGATATATGTTTTAACTGTCAAGCAGATCCACTAGCAATAGTAGGGTATGGAAGTTTAGCCACAATGTCTTCTACATCAATATCATACAAATTTTCATCTTCTCTCGTAAACTTGTCACTTAAAGTTTGTTTTTTCAAATACTGGATCTTAAACACTGGACATGTAATACCACAGATCTCTGCGACTAAATATGTAATGACTTTTTACTTTGATTTTTAATAAGTATAAAATTTGCTTTTTCAAAATCATATTTTTCAAATTGTTACTGGTCATCTACACAACTCATGACATTTATCAGACAGATCAACTGAAGAAATTTCGGTGTCAGTATCAGAATCTGAACTGTCAGAATAATTTTCTTTTTATTTACCACTTTTTTAGGAAGGGGTTTATTTGTATGTGGTGTCTTACGTTTAGGGTGGTGCCTTCGTTTTTTTTTTGTTTTTTTTTTACCTTCAATAATTAGCTTTTCAGGAATATCTGTCAAGATACAAGGTTTCCCTTTAGGCCGGCCCCTATTTGACATGCCTGTGCTTTTCGACTTCAGGTGGAACGATAAGGGGCGATAGGTTCCATCTGCTACACTGAGGTTTGATAAAGTCAGTTAGAACTTATTTCATTTATTATTTTTTAAATTCTTTGAACAACTGAAGTAACCAATCCACTTCCGGATTGTGTCATAGTGTCAAAGTCATAAGCGGAGTGAAGGGCCACAGGGGGAGGGAGAAACACGGTAACAAGTAATTTTTATTTCAATAACATTAGCCGATGGCCTCAAGAACATCGAGCCTGTAATGGAGCCTGCCAAGGATTCTGCTTAAAATGGGAGATACAAGTCCTTCACTGGTGCTTTGGCTTGTTACAGGAATGGAAGGTCCCCAGGAACCACGACTTCGTGAGGAAAGACGTCGTCGGCTAAGTCCGTGGTTTTTTTTACTAGTTTCTCCCAGAAAGGATGGGATATTCTTTAAGGATCCCTTCTCCATCTTCAGTATCCACTTACTTGTATGTACAACCAATCGCCGGAACTGCATGTGTTTGGCGCGTTTCCGTTACACCTTTATTCCTGGAGTAATTTGAAACTGTTTAATGAGTTTTATTAGGGCACGAAACTGCAGAGTTATCATTGCCCCACGATTTATCTTTTCGTTTAGACTTCGGATTGCGTCCTGTTATCTCTCTCTCTCTCTCTCTCTCTCTCTATATATATATATATATATATATATATATATATATATATAGTCCTGTATTTCGTCCATCCTACAGTTTTGCCTCTTGGAGCATGAGTAAGATTTTTTCCGTCTTTAACAAGTCTTAGCTGAATTTTGTAGCAAATGGTTAGAGGCACGACATTCCGTCAAAATGTGTTCAATAGTTTTGTTAGACCCAGGAAGTGAAAAAACTGTCCTTTCCACAAAATTTCTTCATTTCGCACAAGGCCATTCAACACGTATGAGCTGTCATCAGGTGCTAAAAACAAAATATATAACATGCAATGCAATTTAAACTGAAACGTTAGTAAATTTTAAGACTGTATGTTCCAGTTTGATGCTAGCTAATAATGGAACGTATTAGTTTTAAGGTCTTGTGCAAAATAGAAAACTTTGGTGGTAAGACGAATTTGTTTTCACCTTAAAGGTGTAAGGCAACCCCACAACCGGAGAAACGTCGAAAGTTATGATAGTGTTACACTTTTAGAGATTCTATTAACCTGAATATTTAAAAAGTAATTACATATTATTCATGACTCTAAATAGTATAAAACATTTGCTAATTAGCTGATTATGGGGTCTCCCCGTGGTCTAGTGGACAGCGCCTTAGATCCATAAGCGGGAGACGGTGGGTCGATTCCCACCGGCAACAGGAATTTTCTCATCTCACGGCTCGTTGAGAAAATTCCTCACTGCATCCTGGATGTCGGCGCTAATGGTCTAAATGTCGATGCACCGAAAAAAAAAATTAGAATGGGTGGCGGGCGGACAATATGCAACATATTTATACAATTTTATAAACCGACTAACATATAGATTTCAAGTTGTGGATTTAGGTAGGTCTAGATGTGAAATATAGACGAATAAACGAAAAATGAAGTTCTTACTACATTTTTTGATTATCTAAGCATTATAAAAATTAATATATATATATATATATATATATATATATATATATATATATATATATAAAAATTGCCACACAAATAGCGTCGATGCAAATGCAAAGTATCGAATGTGAAAAGACGCATTTTTCATTTTCAATCTTTACTCATTGCTGTTGGACTGATGTATGTTGTGGCAAACTCTCGAAAATTAAAGAAAAATAATTATCAAGTACAGAAACTCAAACTGATGAATGTACATTAAGTCTAATTAAAATATATATAATAAGATAAAATTCATATAAAGTCATCTATAAGGTACAAACCCACTTTTCACATTCGATACTTTGCATTTGTATCGACAATATAGAGGGTTTATTCTCTAGTGGTTGTTTTATTTACTTTATAGTTCGCTATAATCACATCCTGCTTCCTTAGATTTTTGTCCGGATTATAAACATTAAACTTCTAAATTAAAAAAAAAAAAAATCAGTCCCGTAACAGGCCACGAGGGCTCTGAGGGGCAGATACTATAGAGGTATCTGTTTCATGACCATGCGGCACACTAGGGAGATAGTCTGGTCAGTACTGCTAGAGTCATTAGCACCAACCAAGGTACCCATTATTAAATTAATTAAAGGCTGGGTTGGCCTAGGGACGGTCAGGGAGGCCGAATTCAACCCATGAACGAAGACACTAGAAGAAAAAATCTTTAGTGCTTGCTCGGGATTTGAACTCAGGCCTCCAGCTTATTAGTCCAGTGCTCTACCACTGAGCTAATCTCGCCCTCTAAATTAAAAAAGGTATTAAAATTATAGACAAATGTCTAAAGAAGGAGGGCGAGTTTCCTTTGAAATGTAGAAATAAAAAAAACGATGGCTGGGGAAGACAGCCGTTTTAGCACTTTCCTCCGAAGGAAAGTAGCTATTGAGGTTGGACTCATGACGGAGTTTTTGAAAAATTTCTTCAAATCTTTATCGATCCTACCAAGTAGACACCGAAAATGACCTCCGTTTTCGGGGTTTATATATATATATATATATATATATATATATATATATATATATATATATATATATATATGTGTGTGTCTGTTAACACGATAGCGGCCAGAGTTTTTGTTTTTTCGTCACGAAACTTGGTATATAGCATTCAATTAGCAAACGATTGAACGAGTTCGTTAACCACCAAAGTCGGTCCACCGGAAGGGGGGGGGGTTTACCCCCAACCCAAAACACTAATTTGACTATGTCAGCCGTAATATTTGTTATATTTCAACGAAACTTGGTATTCGTAGTGTTAATATAGAGAGAAAAGTGAGATATAAAAATGAACTAAATCGGTTCATTAGAAGGGGGGGGGTATACTCCGGACCCACAATACCAATTCGCCACTACCAGCCGTGATTTTTGGTATACTTCGACGAAAATCGGTATTCGTAGTGGTAATCCACAGGTAAATATGTGTTGTAAAAATAAACTAAAACGGTTCATTAGGAGGGGGGGTTTACTCCGGACCCACAATACCAATTCGCCACTACCAGCCGTGATTTTTGGTATATTTCGACGAAACTCGGTATTCATAGTGGTAATCTACAGTTAAATATGTGTTGTAAAAATAAACTAAATCGGTTCATTAGAAGGGGGGGGGTTTACTACGGACCCAAATTCCTAATATACTCATACCGGTCGTAATTTCTGCTGTATACGTCGTGGGTAACTCATGAGAAAGAAGTGTTGTAAAAATGAGCTCAATCGGTCAATCGTAAAGCGGGGGTTTAATTTGTAATATATTTCAATAGAAAAGCCCGCCAAACGTAGGTTCACAAAGCCGCCGCAAGGAGCGCTTTCTACCTGAGAGTGACTGTATCCTGTTCCTGCGTTAGATCAAAATACGATAATATGAGGTTTTTTGTATTTATTACGTAGTGTAGTAGGTACCATGTGTAAACATAACTCTGGAAGCAAATTAATAATTGATCAGTTACTCATTACAAATTTAAAAGAGAACTATTCATGTTTTTATTTTATTTATGTAGGATATTTTAAGCAAATTGTTCTCGAAAGCAGTCTACACTACCCAAATTCTGAGGAAAGTGCTTATTTATGCAGCTCCTGCGTGACGGACTTTTTAAATCCAAGCAGAATATAAATAAATAATATATTTTAATATTTTAACCTTGATTGCCACACCACGGACTAGGGTGATAACACATTAAAATGAAGCAGTTCTTGCCAGTGGGATTTTTACATTTTAAATTTGTTCTATATTTTGCTACTTAATTTTTTTTTTCGAATAGAACAAGATTTTATAATGTTTACAGGTATAGAAAGATTGTGTGGATGTGGTTTTGAAATATGTTTTCACTTGCTGGGAAACCGAAGAGCTTCAAGGTTGGTGTTGTACGAAATACCGCAGGGTTAACCTTATGCAAGCTGTGGGAAAACCATAAACCATCCTTCTTATCTCCATAAGGCAGGACCATCAACACAAGCAAGGTGAAAGATCTTTCTTATTTTTCTTAATTTTTATCATTAAAGGTTACAAGATTATTTTAGCTTGGGGAACTTCTCTATACTTTTCTTAAATACCTAATGGAAGTGATAATAATATAATTTAACCATCATGTATAATCCAAGCTTTTATATTTATTTAAATTTTAAGGATTATTATTATTAACTAAGAATTAAAGGACAAGTTATCTATAGGTTACTACCCTTTTCTAGCCAGGATAGGGCTGATGCCTTTTCTTTTTTCTAAAGAAAAGCCACCACCCTCGAAACAAATTCACGACCCTTGGCACGCCTTAACACTCACGGCCACTGTGCCTCCCAATCTTTTATATGATATTATTTAAATTTGTGCGATTTTTTTTAAATTTACATGATTTATAAAACGCCGAATTTTTATTAATAACAAGAAATATTAGGAATAAAAACTAGTTGAAGATTAATAGTAAATACTTCGCCCCAAAATAATTTATTTTAGTATTAACAAAACGACAATTCACTGAAGTAAATCAATTGAGGATTCCTTACAGATGACAGAAAAGCAACCTGATACTGACTCGAGAAGTATTTCATGAATAGTCCTTGTGATACAAGTTCATATATCTATTGTGCAACGATTTCATCTTGTTATAACACCAAGGAACACAAAGGAAGAAAACATTCCTTTGATTTATTTTATCCTCAGGATTTTAGCGCGGTTCCTCCCACCCTCCGTATGGAGGAAACCCGCTTATGAGGTTGACGCAATCTGGAAGTGCCGACTGTAAAATTTTATATCTTTGGTCTGTCGAACAAATTCCGATTTTAATGAAATTTGGTAAAAAAAAAGCTTTCATCTATGTAATTTCAAACGTCAAGTTCGTTGACCAGCAGAATCCGTCCTCCGGAACATGGTTGTTGGAATGAAATTCACTAAAAAAATCGTAACAATTACGTTTTCGAGTAGATATGCTTACAGGTATTCGTTTTTAAATTTTAAGATGTTTAAATTTTGGTTACAATTAGAGTTAAGGAAGTATTCAAAAACATATTTTATTAATAGAAAAGAAACGTTTTGAGAGCTTCTTATAATATCGTAAATAACTCGAAAACGGTTGGAAAATCGTGGTAAGTGGCTGGTGAACATTCAAAAGTTACTCAATTTTTTTCCAAAAAAATTCGAAGTTTTGATGGGGGAATTTCAATCGAAAAAATAAGTGCTTAAAACTTCAAAAGAGTTAGTTTTGTTTTTGTTTAACTCACTTTTTAATTGAATGTTTTTTTTGTTTTAAATCCAATTTATCAGTACAATGAATATTTTAGTAAATTAACTCATTGGTAAAAGAGCTTTCCTTGATTAAAAGAAGAGAAGGCTGGGGAGTAATTTCCGCTTAGTGTCAGTTTCTGATTGTGGCGCCTTAAATATTCTTTCACTTTTAGAATTCATTTTATATGTCAAATGAAAGACCAAACCCTAGCAGAAACTCCTTCTATTGCTTTACTAATGGCACGCCATTCCTACGAGTCTGACTTTTTAGTCTTCTCTTACACTACACGCTGTTCTTTAGTCCATTATGACACGTCATGAACACATCATTTGAATAATCTTCTGAGTCATATCATTCCTTTTAAGGGACTAGCAAAACAACCATCCTCTCAGGGTTCCCTTCTTCGTGATCGGCTCTTCCCTAAGTGGGTTTAATCCCCTCCCCCCCCCCTAAGAAATTGCAATTCTTGCAGGCAATCACCGCATAATCCGACCTCCCGACGACGGCGTTTAAATGGAGAGTATTTCATCAAGAACATCGTTATCTGCGCCGTGGGTCTGCGCCGTGACGGAGATTGTCACGGTCAGAGAAAAGGGGATTCAGCAGAAGAGGATGACCTGGAACGTGATTTCAATGGTCAACTTGCCATGGAACGGAGTGATAAATAGCGAATATATTCTATACCTTATTCAGGTATTGGTACATCCTTGTCTCGATGTATTTAATTAGGTAACGGAGGACAACAAAGGATACGAAAGGGCCAAGGTTGGAAACTTCAGGATTAACTACAGGTACATAGCCTTGTTTCCTTAACGTGCCAAACAGCTTTTAACCAATTCAACAGAATTGATTTAAGAAGGCTACAGTTTGCAGGCATTGGCGGCTAAAGATCTTCCTCGATTAAGTTAGAAAAATAAATTTTTAGGCAAATTAATTGCAATAAGTTCTAATTAATGTATGTTCTTAGTTTATCAAATACTTCCTTAATGATGTCCAGGTGCCTGGTTATAACAATTTGTTTCTACACTCCCAGACAAACGACATTTCGTGTTTCAAAAAAGGCTACAGCCTCTAAATCTTAACAGATTACACTACATTGTTTTTAGCGCGGTTCCTCCCTCCCCCATAGGGAGGAACCCCGCTTATAAGGTTGATACAATGAAACAATCCGGAAGTGCCGACTAGAAAATTTTGCGTTTCAGAACCCCTAGAAACCAAAAATAACGGTGGTTCAAATTTGTATATATATATATATGTATATATTTATATATATATATATATATATATATATATATATATATATATATATATATATATATATATATATATTTGTCTGTTCGCTCTCTAAATAGAAGACGAATGGTCCGATTTTGATGAAATTTGGTACAAAAATCTGTCGTCCAATTTGAAAGGTCAAGTTCGTTAACCAGCAAAATCCGCCCACTGGAAGATGGCGTTTGGGGCGAAATTCGCGCAAAAAAAATCGTAACGCTTACGTTTTTGAGTTCATAAGCTTGTAAGTACTCTTTTTATAGGCTTCTTGGGCAAGGAAAACGAATGAAACCATTTTCAAGGCGATAGCTTTAACCGTTTTCGAGAAAATTGGAAAAATAGTTTTTGAATACCGTTTTTGGTTTGGGTACTTAGAATCACGGGATTCAGTTGAAACATTATCTGCATGTTCTACTTTCATTAAAACTAATATGTTGAAAGTTATGTTACGTTTGGAGTTAAGGAAGGGTTAGAATAAAATATTTAATGAACAGACATGAAAAGTTTTGGGAACTTCGTATACTTTCATTAATATCTTGAACACGGTTGGGACATCGTGGTAAGTGGATAGAAACTATTTGAAAGCTTAATAAATTCTCTACAAAAATGATTCTAAAACTATTTTTGATTAGGTTATGTCAATCGGAGAAATAAGTGCTTAAAACTTCAAATACGTCTGTTTTGTTCTTATGAACGGGTTTTTGTCGTTCTTTTTGTAATTTTTGTCTCTTTCCCTTGGTTTTTTATTGCTTTTTATTTTTTTAATTTCTTATGTTGTATTTGTAAGGAAAATGTATGTGTGTGTAAAACAGGATAGGTAAAATGAGACCTATTTTCTGTTGTCAGAAATAATGAAAAGTTTTGGGAACTTCGTATAATTTCTTAATATCTCGAAAACGGTTGAAAATCTTGGGAAGCGAAAGGTTACCATTCGAAAGCTTACTAAATGGTCTACAAGAAAGGTTCTAAAGAAAGTTTTGAATAAGCGATGTCAATCGGAGAAATAAGTGCTTAAAATTTGAAGTAATTGATTTCGTTTATTCGAACAATTCTTTTTGTCTGTTTTTATTCCTATTTTTACATTGCTTATAGTTGGATAATGTATTTGACAATAAAATAGATTAATTAAAATAAGAAAAACAATTCATTGTTAGAAATATATCAGGCTGTACCGTATGAAATGTCAGTTTTGGATTTGCCGATTTCCTTCAAATGTCTTGAAACTGTCGAGGCTCCTAATCCGAGTTCTTTGGCATATTCCCTATTGTTTGCAATTGCTTATAGTAGTCAAATGTATTTGCCAATAAAACAGGATACGTATAATTAGAATATTTTATTTTTGCGGCATCTTGGGGTTCTCAGATCCCTTATGAATATCTATTAGGCCCCCTTCGTATTTTTTCCTTAATATCTCGAAAAGGGTTAGGAGATCGTGGCAATTGAAATGTAACAGTTCGAAAGCTTACTAAATTCTCTACAAAAAATGTTTTACAGAAATGTTTGATGGGGTCGTCACATTAGGAGAAATAAGTGCTTAAAACTTAGTTAGTTTCCTTTATTTAAACGGATCTATTTATGTGTTTCCCGAAGTTTTTTTTTCACTGCTCGTTATTTTTGTACTTGCTTATAGTAGTCTAATGTATTTTTCATTAAATAGGATATGTATAATTAAAAGCATTATTTTGTTTGTTAGAATTCGAAGATGCCGTATGAATATCTAGATTACAGTACTGGTTTTGATTTCGTATTTTAGAATTGTTCTTGGTATTCCCTATTTTCATGTATTACCCTTAGTTCTTTATTGCTAGTAGTTTTTTTTTTTTTTTTTTTTCTATTGATTATAGAATATAAATCTATTTGGCAATAAAATAGGATACGTAAAATTAGAAACAATATTTCGGGTATTTCTGAGCGAAATGCCTTGTAAGATTGTCTACCACCACGAACGGCGTTTTTCCTCTATTTACCTCACATTTTAATTGGTTGCTGTTTTTAGCTTGTTTCCTGCTTCACTTCACAGATAGGAAACACGCTTCTGACGTCGACCCAATGACGTAATCCGAAGTGCCTAATAAATGATTTAACGTTTTAGAACAGGTAGATATCGAAAATAGCTGTTTTTAAATTAGAATCTATTGTAGAGTAATTATATGAATCTTTATACGGCTTTATTAGCCGTATTATTCTATATAGGCTTTATAAGGCAGGAGATACTACTTAATCTTGAAGACTTGTTCTTAGTCCTTCTTTATCAACTAGATAGGCTTTATTAGACATATTATTCTTCATAGGCTTTATTAGACAGGGAATTCTGATAAAATGTCGTGTTGTCGCAGCAAATTGTAATTACGATTTATCTAAGGTCAGGTAACATTAGCGAGTCTACATTGTTAAGATCACCGACAGCGAAGGTAGACAATTGCTATGATTTAGTCTACATATGTATATTAATTCCTAAATGTAGAAAATAAACTTTACAACGGTTAGATACTATGAACGAATAGACAGTCGGTTCAGTCCCAAACAAACAGAGGGTTTACTAGAAATTTACCTGCTAGGAGTTAATCCTCAAGAGAAGTAACCCTTGTAGGGTAATATAACCCAGGTATCTGCCGACACAAATACAAAGCCTTGCAAGAGTAGGTAGAGCAACTTTAAGATTTCGTTCACTAAAATTTCTTAAACTGACCTAGATTCAGACATAACATAACATAAATTATATTGTAAATATTGATAAAGATTAATTAGTTGTCAACATATACATAAATTAGCAATCAACAGTTTTCTTTGTACGACTATTATTAACGACTATTTAGTTATGAGACAATCCATAAATTAGCGATCAAAAGTTGCAGGTGATTCCGTATTAGATATTTATTAAATATTCATAAAGACTATTTGGTTGTAAACCGATTCATCAATAAGCAATCAATATTTTTAAACACTGGATATATACTAACCAATTATAACGACTGTTTATTTATGAACCGATTCATAAATTAGCGATTAAAAAACACAGGTTTATTGACTAAATATTGATAAAAGTATTTAAATAGAAGAAAAAAAGGTTTCCTCAAGACTTGCTCTTGTTCAATTTGTATTTACTCTATTGACTTTATTAGGCATATTCTTCTATATAGGCTTCATTAGGCAGTGGTATCTACTCAATTTTGGGAACTTGTTCTTGATCCTTCTGTATCCACTAGATTGGCTTTATTTGGCATATTATTCTATATAGGCTTTATTAGGGAGTGGTATCTACTCAATTTTGAGAACTTGTTCTTGATCCTTCTGTATTCACTAGATTGGCTTTATTAGGCATATTATTCTATATAGGCGTTATTAGGGAGTGGTATCTACTCAATTTTGAGAACTTGTTCTTGATCCTTCTGTATCCACTAGATTGGCTTTATTTGGCATATTATTCTATATAGGCTTTATTAGGGAGTGGTATCTACTCAATTTTGAGAACTTGTTCTTGATCCTTCTGTATCCACTAGATTGGCTCGCTGGGAAAATTCCTCGCTGCACCCTGGATGTCGGAACTAATGACCTAGATGTAAATGCGCGGTTAAAAAAAAAAAAATAAAAAAAAAAATAAAAAAAATAAATAAATAAATAATATTGTATATATATTTGTACATAATTTAACTAATTAAGAATATCCATACGTATTTGTTTTTATGTATTCTAAGTGAACTTGGGCACTGTGTGCGCCTCCTCGTGGCAGAATACGGGCAACTGATTGGTGGCTCTCGAGGCGGACCTGACATTCAGGTCTCCGGTTGGGGAGAAGGAATTGAGTAAGGTTTGATTGTTTTTATAGCCAAACCTTGTTCAGTTCTGTGGCAATCAGGCTAAGCACCTTAAATTCCAGGCAAGTTAGACGTAAAGAGATAATTTTAGCGCGGTTCCTCCCTCTCTCCATATGGAGGACCCCGCCCTCCAAATGGAGGCCTCATGACGCAATCCAGAAGTCCCGACAAAAAAGTTTGCGTTTAAGAACCCCTGAGAGACCGAAAATAACGGTGTTTCAAATTGGTATATATATATATATATATATATATATATATATATATATATATATATATATGTGTGTGTGTGTGTGTGTGTGTGTGTGTGTGTGTTTGATCGCTCTCTGGACACCCTTAAAAAGTTTTGGGTACTTTGTATATTTTCCTTAATTTTATTTTTTTATTTTTTTAAATTATTTTCCTTATATCTCGAAAACGGTTTGAAATCTTCATAAGCGGATCCTTACCATTCGAAAGCTTACTAAATGCTAATAATTCTGAAGCAATTATCGATTCATCGGAGAAATGAGTGCTTAAAAAAATAGTTTTTGAATACCGTTTTTGGTTTGGGTACTTAGAATCATGGGATTCAGTTGAAACATTTTCTGCATGTTCTACTTTCATTAAAACTAATATGTTGAAATTTTTGTTACGTTTAATATTTTATGTATAATGTATTTGACAATAAAACTGGTTAAGTAAAATAACAAAAACAATTTATTGTTAGAAATATAGATTTCCAAGATTCATAGACCTTGCCACTAGCGGGTCCGTTTCTAGTGTAGCCGACCCTTCCAGGTAAGATTGTAAATCATGACCTCTCAAGACTTTACTACTCACAGGAATGGCATTAGTGACCTTAAGGGTTGACACGCCATTATAATAATTAATTAAAAAAAAAGACTGGTGGAACCAAAATAATAACTGCTTCTATTTTAATCTTTCAAAATTAGACTAGGGATATGAACGGAACCGCGCTAAGATGATGCAGTTCCTGCGAGACGGACTTTTTTAAATGAAAGATAATAAAATTTAAAACAACCTTGTCTTTATTTTTTGTTTCCCTTGTTTATTAAATTATGTGTAAATAATTCACGAACGTTCACAATTGAACAGAGAATAATATTTTATTAGTCATATAACTTAATGTCAGCACTGATGCCGTTGATTTAAACATTCAACTCCTGGTTAGACTTAGAAAAGAACTGGCCAATCGTCATAAAACGTAAAATCTTTATTCAACAATGAGATTAATTGAAATAATATGATTTTTAAATTATATGAAAATATATTTTGATTTTTTAGCGCGGTTCCTCCCTCTCCCATAGGGAGGAACCCCGCTTATAGGGTTGATACAATGAAACAATCCGGAAGTGCCGACTAGAAAATTTCGCGTTTCAGAACCCCTAGAGACCGAAAATAACGGCGGTTCAAATTTGTATATATATATATATATATATATATATATATATATATATATATATATATATATATATATATATATATGTATATATTTATATATATATTTGTCTGTTCGCTCTCTAGCTAGAAGACGAATGGTCCGATTTTGATGAAATTTGGTACAAAAATCCTTCGTCCAATTTGAAAGGTCAAGTTCGTTAACCAGAAAAATCGGCCTACTGGAAGATGGCGTTTGGGGCGAAATTCGCGCAGAAAAAATCGTAACGCTTACGTTTTTGAGTTCATAAGCTTGTAAGTACTCTTTTTATAGGCTTCTTGGGCTAGAAAAACGAATGAAACCATTTTCAAGGCGATAGCTTTAACCGTTTTCGAGAAAATTGGAAAAATAGTTTTTGAATACCGTTTTTGGTTTGGGGACTTAGAATCATGGGATTCAATTGAAACATTTTCTGCATGTTCTATTTTCATTAAAACTAATATGTTGAAATTTTCGTTACGTTTGGAGTTAAGGAAGGGTTAGAATAAAATATTTTATTAACAGACATAAAAAGTTTTGGTAACTTTGTATATTTTCCTTAATATCTCGAAAAAGGTTAAGAATTTGGTAAACGAAAGAATACCATTAGAAAGCTTACTAAATGTTCTACAAAAAAGGTTCTGATGAAAGTTTTGATTAGGCGATGTCAATCGGAGAAATAAGTGCTTAAAACATTAAAGTAATTGATTTTGCTTATTCGAACTGTTCTTTTTGTCTGTTTTTATTCCTTGTTATTTTTTAATTGCTTATAGTTGGATAATGTATTTTACAATAAAACAGATTAGGCAAAATAAGAAAAACAATTCATTGTTAGAAATATAGCTTGCCAAGAGAAAAAGATTCGTTGACGTCTTTTGAATATTTTCAATTGCCTTTATGCTGTTGGTTTTTTTATTTTATTTTTTAATTGATTTTATCTGTAGAATTATTACTATAGTAAAAGAACACAGGAATGTGTGAAAATATTTGATATTTTCCAATTCATTGAAACGTATGAAATGAAGTATCGGTAGAAAAGGATTCTAGGGTCTTGCGGACCTGACCCCAGGTATAGCCAGCCATAAAACCCTTTGAACAAAGGCCGAGGAAAATATTATCTGTTTCTATTCTATGCTTTTCAAATGAGAATAGGGATATGAACAGGAACCGGGGTCTCCCGTGGTCTAATGGCTAGCGCCTTGGATTCTTAAGCGGGAGATGGTGGGTTCGATTCCCAACCTCCGGCAGGAATTTTATCATCCCACGGCTCGCTGGTGAAATTCCTCGCTACACCCTGGATGTCGGCGCTAATGACCTAGATGTAGATGTGCGTTAAAAAAAAAAAAAAAAAAAAAAAAAAAAAAAAAAAAAAAAAAAAAAAAAAAACTGGAACCGCGCTAAGATGACGCAGTTCCTGCGAGTCGGACTTTTTAAAAAAATATATTGAAATCGGTTAAGATTTAGAAGCTCTAGCCTTTCTTGAAACATGAAATATCGTTGGGTTCCACTGTGCGGCGGTATGCACATACTAAATAAGTCCCGCTAGAAAGGTTTGTCTAGAGTCGCCTATGTTTGTAGGTAACAGCACTTTTCTCGACAAGGTCCAGATAATTCCCTCCCTTCATCTCTATTTAATGACATTCCCTGATTCTATGATTACTATCAGAGAAAACTGTTCCGTTCTTATTTGTGTGTTTCGGCAACATTAATAAAAGTACTGTAAAATATAAGCACTATACGCATGATTACTCCCTCCTTATAATAGCATATAAAAACAAACATCTCTCATCACTAGAGCCCGGAAGTTAGGCAAAATGCCTTTTTTATCTGAATGGATATGTTGAAGAATCAGATAGAAATAAATATGTTTCCGTGCATTTAGGAAGTGTAGAGACAATTTTTATTTTGCCTTTTTGCCTATTTTGGCTATTTTAAGATTTAAAGCCTTTTTTTGCCTTTTTTGCTCGTTATGCAATTTTTTCTGCGATTTAAACATTTTAAAAGGCACATAACGAATTTCGAATTTCAGTTCGTCGAAAACAAAAAAGGTTTCACAAATTAAATTACATTTTACCGTCACAAATATCAATTCGAAAGCTTATTTTCCCAACCCGTGGATTGACCCTCTGTAAATAACAGAGCCTTCCTTGGTAGAAGGAATGCACAGGCGTAATGAATAGCAGGAAAGAGAGAGGATGAGAGAAGTACGTCTCCTTCCTCACACCCCTTTTGCTGTGACAATGGTGTAGTTACCTGGTATTCCGGATTTAGAAATGATAAGATATTGCAGAGGAAGTTTTTCCATAATGAAAAACATTTTTTCTTAGAAGGTCTATGAGAGTTGATACTTTGAAAAAGCATCTTGTTGTTCTGTGATAAATTGATAATAAAGAAATGAATGAGTATTTAAAATACATATTTTCATTAATAATGGGTGAGATTCCTCTTTGCCTTCACTCCTAATAAATGCCTATTTTAATTACAATACTGCCTATTTTCAGTATTTCAAGTGCCTTTTTGCCTGCCTATTTTAACCAAAAATAAATGCCTATCTTCCGGGCTCTACTGATCACAGATACTGAGGTGAAAGATGACAAGGGTACTCTGCCACTACCTGCACTAAAATGCCCCTTTCCTAATCCTCAGTAATTTACTGTTGCACACAAAGTTGAATATACTTTAATTTTGGACATCATTGTTTTGGTCAGCCTGTACAAAAGTGTACCGGTGATTGGAGTTTCGAAAATGAAGTCTCTGACGGCATATTTTTTTCTCATCAGTGGAACATGGATAATTCGAACTTCGATAATTCGAAATCGTCTTTAATTCGAATATTTCTCTTGGTCCCTAGAATTTAGGGCACAAACAATGTAAAAAAATCGTGGCTAATTCGAATAAAATTTTGGATAATTCGAATTTTTTATGAGTCTATAGCTCCATCGGGAAGTGGACAGAGAGGCGGCCGATTTTAAATCTTGTGAAAATATTCTCCCCTCGGGTGAGAAGGATAGTAAGATACGGATGTAGAGGTCCTGGGGTAAGAAGCACGGCGGTCTCATAGTGTTCTGCAAAGTGGTGGCAAAGTCCTCCCTTCCAGGGGTTGTAGTTAAATACACCATCCTGTCGTTTTATCCTAGAATTCCGTCCCAACATCCTTCTCATCCTCATTTCTTATTCAGTTATAAGTCAGTCAGTGCCTAGATCTATTCCATTGTTTGTGCCTTGAATTTCTGGTGTAGAGTGCAGTTCTGTGAGTTGTTGATTTAAAATGTCGAAGCCGAGAAGTAATAAAACTTTAACGTTGTTAAAGAGAAAATAGCTGCGATTAAAGAAGTTGAAGAAGGAATAAAGAAAAAATCTGAAATTGCCAAGGAGTTTGGAATTCCTCCTGACACTTTATCAACTTACCTGAAAAAAAAAAAAAAAAAAAAAAAAAAAAAAAATCTTGCCCTTGAAAATGCCTTTTTTTCAAAACAGGAGACTTTCATTTTTACTTTTTTGATAAATTATTTATTACTTATGTACGTAATCATCAATTTATGAAGCTTTTGTTATAGTTTAAATAAAATGTATTTTTTAAAATTAAAAAATGTGAAAATATGAAGTTCCAGTTTGTACCCTTAATTTTCAAAAACTTTTATAATTCGAATTTTGGATAATCCGAACTTTATTGTCGGTCCCTAGGGGTTCGAATTATCCAAGTTCTACTGTACTTAAAAGTTGACAATACTAAAATACAAATGTTGGCTAGTGTTTAATAATATTGTTAATGCTATGTCTTTACGCAATTTTTCACTTCTGGACTTGTAGTTAACCTTTAAGTAAGTACTGAATTGGAAGGAACTAGAGGTACTTTCTCCAGAACTGGAGAGCCAGCCTGGTGCCTGAATAGGGTCATTACATGTACAGGAGCTGTTTAAAGCTATTCCATTGAAAACATACCACCGTTCAGGTATCCACTTCCTAGGACGGTGGGGAGGACAAGAATGTCACCGATAACCTACGTCTAGTGGCTTCCTTGTGTACTACAGCTGTGTCGGGAAACTTTCTCTACTATCACGAAACTAAATTCGATTGACGATTAGATTGGAATAATTCCCGCATAAAATTTGCCTGTGGGTGAAAGGCAATGGAATGGAGATGGCAGATGGGAGTATGTATTTATAATTATGTGTTCAAAGATTACTGATTTTTGAGAGGAACGTCATGCAAAAATCGTTGAATCTGTGAAGGTTGACCAGACGGACAAACCAGAATCTCAAATATCTTTTAAAGAGATCATATCTAGTCCAGCCTTGAAGCTCAGTAGACTTCGATGGGCCGGAAACGTCGCGTAGGATTTTCTGCCAAATAAAATATTGACAGAAATGCTGTACGTAACAAGATAGAAGATCAGCGGCTTGATCTTCTTAACAAGACGGAAGATCACGATGGAGTGAGGGTGGTTCTGGTAGGTTCTCGATCCATGTTAGACATGGAGAACTAGATGATAGCAACACAAGATAGGAACAACTAGATGATAGCAACACAATATAGGAACAACTAGATGGTAGCAACACAAGATAGGAACAACTAGATGGTAGCAACACAAGATAGGAACAACTAGATGGTAGCAACACAAGATAGGAACAACTAGATGGTAGCAACACAAGATAGGAACAACTAGATGATAGCAACACAAGATAGGAACAACTAGATGGTAACAACATAACATAGGAACAACTTGCAGAAGTTGGAGCAGGATGTCGGGTTTAAGTGAAGTAAGTAATTAAGTATCTTGCCTTTATTAAGGACTCTTTCAAAGCCTCCACGGCACCTATTGTGGTAAGGAGAGAACTACTTGAAAATAACTCCGCAACTAGAGCCTTGTTTCAAGCAAATGCTCTTGTTATTTTGGATGCATGATTACATGAAATATTTAGCAGATCCAATTCTAGCAACTTTCCTGCAGCACTTTTTCGTGAATAGATTGCCTTTACTGCATGAGTAAGGCATGTAGAGAATACTTGCAAACAACTTTAATCGCAGGCCTTAGCTACAGCATATGCTCGTGTGGTAGATCAGTAGAGCATAAGTAATAGCATGTAGGGAAATACTTGCAAAGGACGTCAAACGCAGGGCCATTTCTGTAGCATACGCATTGTGCTGACTGCATGAGTAAGAGCATGTAGGCATATACTGCGAAAGAACGCGGATCGCTGATAATAGCCCGTAGCATATGCTCGTGTATAGATTGTGCTGACTGCATGAGTAAGAGCATGTAGGGAAGTACTGTCAAAGAACGCCGATCGCTGATCATAGCCCGTACGTAGCATATGCACGTGTATAGATTGTGCTGACTGCATGAGTACGAGCATGTAGGACAATACTGTCAAAGAACGCCTATCGCTGATCATAGCCCGTAGCATATGCTCGTGTATAGATTGTGCTGACTGCATGAGTACGAGCATGTAGGGAAGTACTGCCAAAGAACGCCTATCGCTGATCATAGCCCGTAGCATATGCTCGAGTATAGATTGTGCTGACTGCATGAGTACGAGAATGTAGAGACATACTGTCAAAGAACGCCTATCTCTGATCGTAGCCCGTAGCATATTGTCGTGTATAGATTGTGCTGACTGCATGAGTACGAGCATGTAGGACAATACTGTCAAAGAACGCCTATCGCTGATCATAGCCCGTAGCATATGCTCGTGTATAGATTGTGCTGACTGCATGAGTACGAGAATGTAGAGAAATACTGCCAAAGAACGCGGATCGCTGATCATAGCCCGTAGCATATGCTCGTGTATAGATTGTGCTGACTGCATGAGTAAGGGAATGCAGCGAACGGTGCCTCTCACCCAGAGATAATTTGCAGGTTCCAGTTGTCCTCAACGGTTCTCAAGGCCGCCACTCTCCCTCTCGCTCCTTCCTAGTCGCTTGCTCAGAATCAACTTACGTTCCTGTCTCTATGTTCGACCTGATTCGAATTCATTAAGCACGTGTGTTGGAAATGTTCTTAATGACCCTTAATGGAGATTTTGTGCAACTAATCTTGGGAAGTATGTGGCATAGGTAGGATGGCAGGACTTATAAGATGACAATCTATTCATAACACATACATGCAACAAAATTCCCTTCTAATCAAGGCTGTCATAATATGATGTAGAGATGGGCGATATCAATCTGTTTTTTTAAACGATATATCGATTTTTTAATCGATCTCCATTGGCCAATCTTTTTAAGGAACCGATCTATCTAGAATCGTTTCAAATTTTAGTCAGGCTTTACGGTTACATTATTTCCAAGTTATAGACTGTTATCATCATGGAGTTATGAAAGGAGGGGAGGGGATGCTTTGGAATAACCCTATCACTTGAACAAACCCGATGGCGACCATATTGGTTGCCCACATCTCAGAAGAAGTTTCACATTGTTTTTAATGGTTTACTATTATAATAAAAAAAATAATTGGGAACAGATAATGAGTCGAAAATTCCTACCTGTCGGCGTATGGATGTTCCATTGGAAAGGTTGAAGGGAGCATCGACTATGGTTGTTAGGTTTTTGGATTGGAATGTTTGGATACGCCTGATGTTCTGATGCGTACGTCCAAATGGGTTGCAGTAGTGATTTGTGTGCTTAAATGTGATTTGCGGTCCAATCTACTATATATTTGTCAAATACCACTCACTCCATCACTGACCTATCATCACAGGCGAGCCAGGGCAGCAAGCGTTACTAGGACAACGGGTAAGCTGATAGCGTACTGTATTTATTTCATATTATTTCTATTTGAGCAGACCTTGAATTAATAGAAATAAACTTTGATTTTGTCCCTCATAGACTTTACCCTTTACCTGGTGATGGTCTATCCGAGGTAATAATATGCCGAACCCTTAAACTCTTGTTACTGGTAACCTAGAGATAACGGGTTATCAATAGGTTATCAGTTTCTTGACACTGCTCCGGAGCGCCCCAATGCCAAGAAACATTATACTTCGATTACTTATCAATTGATGAATAACATAAAGCATGACGGGAACCGTGCTATAATAAACTGCACAAAATTATATACATAGTAGCGCTAATTTTGATGATACATTGTTTAACACAATAAAATAACTACCTATCTGTCGTGACGAAGCACGGGTATTCAGCTAGTAGTCTATAAAGTTCTCCAAATCACCCGTTAAGTTCTAGTCTTTTAAGTGTTAAGCGATGTTTCCAGGTTAGTCGGGAGTCCAAGTGTAGTCCAAGTTAGCGAACAGTATCAGAAGAAGAAATAGGTATTGTAGTAAAACAAGATAAGTAAATGAGAACTATATTTTTAATAGTGTTTCCCTTGAGCAAAATTTGTTTGATGAATATTTTTATCTTAGGATTCATTCGATTTCCTCTTGTGGAGCCTCTAAGCCTGCTTCTCTTTGAGATTTCGTTTACATTTTTACAAGTGTTTACATTTTTCACGAACGATCAAAACGAAACTCTATGTTTTCCAAATTACTAGAGATAAGAACGCCGCAAAATGACGCAGTTCCTGCTAGTTTACAGTTTAGAGTCTATAGTTCCTGCTAGTTTACAGTTTAGAGTCTATAGTTCCTGCTAGTTTACAGCTTAGAGTCTATAGTTCCTGCTAGTTTACAGCTTAGAGTCTATAGTTCCTGCTAGTTTACAGTTTAGAGTCTATTGTTCCTGCTAGTTTACAGTTTAGAGTCTATAGTTCCTGCTAGTTTACAGTTTAGAGTCTATAGTTCCTGCTAGTTTACAGTTTAGAGTCTATAGTTCCTGCTAGTTTACAGCTTAGAGTCTACAGTTCCTGCTAGTTTACAATTTAGAGTCTATAGTTCCTGCTAGTTTACAGTTTAGAGTCTATAGTTCCTGCTAGTTTACAGTTTAGAGTCTATAGTTTTTGAACCACTTGTCTTGTCTATATATTACAAGTATTTGGTTTAATTTTTAGTATGTTGGTAATATCTCTACTAACATTTGAGGGAATGTTTTCCTAGTCCTATGCCATTAGAATTTCCCTTATCCGGCTTTCTTATAAAATCTCCCTTTTCTTCCGAGAATTCCGCCGGGATGTGCCACTAATTAGTTCTTAATGATCCCTACCTGACCAAGAAAGTGTGAAGGCTTCTTTCTCATCTTACCGCCCCTGTCCGTCCGTCCGATCGCTCGAGTAGTTCACACTTGTGTGTGTGTGTATGTACGTATATACATATATACATATACATACAGGGTGGCCCAGATTAGCAAGCCACAAGAGAAATAACTACTAAACGGTTTGAGATATCAACATTTTTTATAGGGGCAAAGTTGTAGTTCAAAGTTGTTGTATAAAATGGTGCCCTCGGAAATGAGAAAAGAACACTTCTAAGGACTCAAATAGGCTTTTCAAGGGAAAGGTTTCCTCTTTACCCATATTTTATGTTATATTTTTATAATATACTAACAAAACAAGGAAGAACCGTGCAAGCGGGGTTTCGATGGGTCAAGAAATTCTCTGTAAAAAGACGTTTTCATTTGCATGTATTCCTCATCTGAAATAAAAGAAAAAGACACTTGAATTTATTTAAATAGTATTTTTGTTAAGGGAGGGTCAATTCAGCATAGGAGAATGTGTTCAGCACTCAACAAAACGATTCCTATTAGTGTAAACTAAAAAAGAAAATGCATAACAATTGGAGCTTTAGACCTAAGAGTTACCAAATTTAGAAATTACAAATAATGAATAAATTATTTTTTTCAATAAATACAATTTTTAATGCTGAGCACATTCACCTAAGCTGAATTACCCCTTCATTAACAAAAATACTTTTTAAATAAATTCAAGTGCCATTTTTTGGAATTTCAGATGAGGAATAAATGCAAATGAAAACGTATTTTTACAGAGAACTATTTGAGTCAAAATTATATTAATTACTTATATTTAAGTAAGCATGATATTTTGTTAATGCATTTTGTGGAACATTGATAGTTTTAATATAATAAAAAAAGGTTTCTGTGATGTTCAAAAAAAAAAAAAAAAATGATATTTTGTTGTAGAAGTGCCCCTGAAGAGGTGCGAAGAAAAGACGCACGAAAAATGTCGGGCCCAATAAATAAAGTAGTATAAAAAAAGGGAAGACTGCTTTAATGAACTCATGCCTACTAGGATAAAAAAGAATTTGGATATATATATATATATATATATATATATATATATAAATATATATATATATATATATAGAGAGAGAGAGAGAGAGAGAGAGAGACAGAGCAGTGTTGGTGGTTTGACGGTTCTTTGTGTTAGCTTTCCTGATAGCTTTAAGGATTGCTGTTTTGGTTATTCATTTTAGCAGTATAATGAATATTCCAGTAAAACATTGAGAGGAGATTGTTGATCGTTGGTGATGCGAAGGTAGAATTTGTCAGGGTTAGATCGTCTTGTCCTAATAAAACTACATTTTTTAAAGGAAAATGAGTTTACCGACGTTTCGGCTTGAAATTCATGCCTTGTAAGGCAAGTAGGACAGAGTTAATACGAATATATATATATATATATATATATATATATATATATATATACAAATACAAACGAAATGTCAAAAGCATTATACATGGAAAAGGGGGAGTGATACATTTGGTAAGAGTGTGCTATAGTTAGAGCTTCAATTAGAGGTAGTTTAATGCTGCTGATTTAAATCATAAATGGGTAACATAGATACTGATATAAAATTAATAAGTACACGATGAAAAACGTCTTACCGATGAGAAGACTGAGAACTATGCCTCACGAATGTGTAATCGTTTCTGACTGTGGTCTATCAAGGTAAGTTTGAGGCAAGGAATGGTTGGTGGAGGAGGAGTTTTGACCACCTATTAAGTTGAGGGTGGTAGTTAGGGATGGGCGATAGTCGATAGTTCAGCACTATCGATAAGCCGATACTATTGGTTAAAAAATATCGATTCTATCGATAGTTATTCGATAGTGTCTTCCCCTATTCCTTACATACCTGTCCAATGAAGAATTTAATGTTATTCAATTGAATTATCTATTACTTGCAGGATTAGGTATATTTATAAGATTATACAAAGGTTTATAACGAAAAACGAATTTATCTAAACTTATAAAAAGCATTTACAAAGATAAAAATATCAAGAGGCACAAAAAAGTGCAATTATTTCAAACTGTTATAGTTGTGCTCCTTGACGCACATATTACCAGAAATGAAAAACAACATTTCCGCTTTTCCTTGGCTCAGTCTGGTCCGTTGCTCAGAAATTACTTTTTCAGCGGCTGAAAATACACGTTCTGAGGCTACTGACGAGCCTGGAACACAAAGTTATTTTCTGGCTACATTATGTAGCTGGTTGTATTCACCAGACAGTTCCTTTTCAGTATTTAATTCACCAGACGTGTCAGTATTTAATACCACAGCCCTCCAGATGCTGAGAACTTCAATTCTAACAAAAAGTAATAACTATATCGATAGTAACTATCGACTATCGGCCATCCCTAGTGGTAGTAGAGGATCAAGGGATGGAGGGCGGTATCATAAAAGTATGGTGATAATGGGAAGGGAGGCAGGTATGACGGATTTTATTGCAGTGGTTTAGAGTTTTAGCAAGATGTTTTTGGTAAATTTTGAAGTAGGTTGAAGAGATGAATTCTCTATTAATTTTGTCATTAACTAGGATATTTTTTAGGTCGATATAAGTAGATTCGGAGGGGAGGCGTTTATGTGTGTTTTTTTTGTTTTGTTTTTAGCCTTATTTTTTTTTTAGCCTCCCCCATAGGGAGGAACCCCGCTTATAAGGTTGATACAATGAAACAATCCGAAAGTGCCGACTAGAAAATTTCGCGTTTCAGAACCCCTAGAGACCGAAAATAACGGTGGTTGAAATTTGTATATATGTATATATATATATGTATATATTTATTTATATATATATATATATATATATATATATATATATATATATATATATTTGTCTGTTCGCTCATTTCTGGCTTTCCTAATGGTCCGATTGTGATGAAATTTGGTACAAAAATCCGTCGTCTAATTTAAAAGGTCAAGTTCGTTAACCAGTAGAATCCGCCCACTGGAAGATGGCGTTTGGGGCGAAATTCGCGCAAAAAAAATCGTAACGCTTACGTTTTTGAGTTCATAAGCTTGTAAGTACTCGTTTTATAGGCTTCTTGGGCTAGGAAAACGAATGAAACCATTTTCAAGGCGATAGCTTTAACCGTTTTCGAGAAAATTGGAAAGATAGTTTTTGAATACCGTTTTTGGTTTGGGTACTTAGAATCATGGGATTCAGTTGAAACATTTTCTGCATGTTCTAATTTCATTAAAACTAATATGTTGAAATTTTTGTTACGTTTGGAGTTTAGGAAGGGTTAGAATAAAATATTTTATTAACAGACATAAAAAGTTTTGGTAACTTTGTATACTTTCCTTAATATCTCGAAAAAGGTTGAGAATCTTGGTAAACGGAAGAATACCATTAGAAAGCTTATTAAATGCTCTACAAAAAAGGTTCTAATGAAAGTTTTGATTAGGCGATGTTAATCGCAGAAATAAGAGCTTAAAACTTTAAAGTAATTGATTTCGCTTATTCGAACTGTTCTTTTTGTCTGTTTTTTATTCCTTGTTATTTTTTAATTGCTTATTGTTGGATAATGTATTTGAAAATAAAACAAGTTAAGAAAATTAGGAAAAACAATTTAATGTTTGAGATATGGACTTCCAAGATTCCAAGACCTTGTCACTAGCGGGTTCGTTTCTAGTGTAGCACACCCTTCCAGGTAAGATTGTAAATCATGACCTTTCAAGACTTTACTACTCACAGGAATGGCGTTAGTTACCTTAAGGGTTGACACGCCATTATAATAATTAATTAAAAAAAAAGACTGGTGGAACCAAAATAATAACTGCTTCTATTTTAATCTTTCCAAATTAGACTAGGGATATGAACGGAACCGCGCTAAGATGATGCAGTCCTGCGAGACGGACTTTTTGTGTTTAACGACGTATCGACAATTTGGCCATTAACGCCGGGCTATCTACAGGTTGCCACCCTTTTATAATGCCAACAGCACGTGGTCGGTCACCCACTCAGGTTCTGACCACGCCCGACGTTGCTTAACTTCGGTGATCTACGGGAACCGGTGCATTCAACGTGGCTATAGCCGTTGGCGTTTATGAGTGTTGGATTCATTTTTAGTTGTTTGTAAGACATGTTTCCGTTCGGATGCCGAGTGAGTAATTTCCGCTATTGTAAGTTTTCAGTGCACACAGGGCATTTTATTTAAGATTTCATTGGATTAATCGCTCAGACTTTTCACAAAATATTAACCATGTGTATTATATGCTTTCAAGTGAAAATAGGGATAAGAATGTTTTGGAGTAGCGCTAAGATGACGCAGTCCCTGTCGAATGTCTTTGATATTTGGATGCATCTAGTGGGTAGGGCATATTGTTTCCCCAGACAAATTATTATTTAATAATATTAAAACAAATACCTGCATCAAAATTGTTTTTCATAAATTACTAATAATTTTGTTATAATAATAGTGATTGAACGATTTATTTCTGAACGTGCTCCGAAGTTGGTCGCGACCTTCTTGAACTTTAATCCAATTGAAAGGTTATAAAAAATGAGTGACTGTTATCCTCTGACCTCTAAATCCCCTGGTTTCTCCTCTTAGCTTCGGGTGAAATCCAACCAAAGAGAGTGTTTTGCTTTAAATCGCAGCTTTTTAACTTATTTACAAACAATAATTTTCCCAAAGAGAAGGTTAAGATTTGTTTAACAGGCTACGGTCTGATGCCATATTTTAATTCAAAACGCCGAGAGCTTTCTCTGTCTAGAAAGGCTCCTTAACTCGCGGGCTCTATAATATACAAAGAAATAAATAGTGAAAAAGCTGTAAGGGTGAAAACAAAGCAAGGACATTTAATAAAATAATTAAATGCAAAGGAACTAAATCTTGTTGGACAGATTCCAAAAATGTTAAGCAAGCGCAATTCCGCGGTTTCCTGAAGAAGCTGTCAATCAGTAAGTTAGGTTTATATAATTTTCTTAATTTTTTTTTGCCGCAGTTCCGGTACTCATAGGCATGACCACTTCGCACTTAAAGAATTCGATTCACTCTAGGGGGTGGAGCTTTTCTTTGGAAAAATGACAAGGCTTCAGCCCTATCCTGGCTAGAAAGGATAGTAACCTGACGGCAACCCTTCCTAAAATTATTATTTATAAATGGAGGATACATTTTAAATAAATAAATAATTTCTTCTAATATATCAATTTATTTGAATTCTTGGTATGTATAATGTTTCTGACAGGCACTAGGGAAATTTCAGTGAAGCATATTGGCAGCAGTGATGACCTAAACCTAAGTCCAGATGCTCACTGCTATTAACATACTTCACTGAAATTTCAGAACAGAACACTTAATCATTCAGTATTAGTTAAATTAAAAATAAATCTTGTATTTATATAAGGTAATTTAATATTCCTTTCGTAAACGACCTCGCCAAATCCCGCTTCCTGACGTTTCATTCCAATTTGTCATCCCACCCAAATCCTGGAGGTCAATCCCTTTCCACTCAGACCCACCCTAAAGACCTTCCCAGGAGGCTTAAGAGACTTTGGCCCCGTGACCAGCTACCATGACAGCAGTCAAATCTCCTTTTTAAAATCATAGGTAACTTTAATAACAGCACAGATTGTTTTAATACATTAGGAAGTGCTGATAATGTTTGGCTCCTTCCATATACTATTCATTGACATGTATACTTCTGCCAGCACAATTAATTATTGTACTTATAATTGTACAGATTTTAAATAAACATGAAAAAAAAAATATAAGGTAATATATTATATCTGTCTATCGTGATCCATTGTCTACAAAGTTCGACCAATTTCTAATTCTAAACAATTTTTTAAGGCTATATCTATAACCTTGGTTGAAAAAAGTCCGTCACGCAGGAGCTGCATAACTAAGCACTTTCCTCAGAATTGGGGTAGTGTAGATTGCTTTCCAGAACAATTTGCTTAAAATATCCTACATAAGTAAAATAAAAACATGAATAGTTCTCTTTTAAATTTGTAATGAGTAACTAATCAATTATTAATTTGCTTCCAGAGTTATGTTTACACATGGTACCTATTACACTACGTAATAAATACAAAAAACCTCATATTATCGTATTTTGATCTAACGCAGGAACAGGATACAGTCACTCTAGTGGTAGAAAGCGCTCCTTGCGGCGGCTTTGTGAACCTACGTCTGGCGGGCTTTTCTATTGAAATATATTACAAATTAAACCCCCGCTTTCCGATTGACCGATTCAGCTCATTTTTACAACACTCCATTCTCATGAGTTACCCACGACGTATACCGCGTTTCGTTACAATACAGCAGAAATTAAGACCGCTATGAGTATATTAGGAATTTGGGTCCGGAGTAAACCCCCCTTCTAATGAACCGATTTAGTTTATTTTTACAACACATATTTACCTGTAGATTACCACTACGAATACCGAGTTTCGTCGAAATATACCAAAAATCACGGCTGGTAGTGGCGAATTGGTATTGTGGGTCCGGAGTAAACCCCCCTCCTTATGAACCGATTTAGTTTATTTTTACAACACATATTTACCTGTGGATTACCACTACGAATACCGAGTTTCGTCGAAATATACCAAAAATCACGGCTGGTAGTGGCGAATTGGTATTGTGGGTCCGGAGTAAACTCCCCTCCTAATGAACCGATTTAGTTTATTTTTACAACACATATTTACCTGTGGATTACCACTACGAATACCGAGTTTCGTCGAAATATACCAAAAATCACGGCTGGTAGTGGTGAATTGGTATTGTGGGTCTGGAGTAAACCCCCCCTTCTAATGAACCGATTTAGTTCATTTTTATATCTCACTTTTCTCTCTATATTACCACTACGAATACCAAGTTTTGTTGAAATATAACAAATATTACGGCTGACATAGTCAAATTAATGTTTTGGGTTCGGGGTAAACCCCCCCTTCCGGTGGACCGACTTTGGTGGTTAACGAACTCGTTCAATCGTTTGCTAATTGAATGCTATATACCAAGTTTCGTGACGAAAAAACAAAAACTCTGGCCGCTATCGTGTTAACAGACACATATATATATATATATATGCATATATATATATATATATATATATATATATATATATATATATATATATATATATATATATATATAGATATATATAAATTTTAACGGGGGTCATTTTCGGTGTCTACTAGGTAGGATTGATAAAGATTTGAAGAAATTTTTCAAAAATTCCGTCATGAGTCCAACCTCAATAGCTACTTTCCTTCGGAGGAAAGTGCTAAAACTAGATTGTTCTTGTGATTTTCTAATATATTCTGATATATCAGGCTGTACCGAATGAAATGTCAGTTTTGTTTACTTTGCGATTTAATCCTTTCCCTTTTTTTATTTCATTATTATAAACATCATTGTTATTCATATAGAATTAAAGCTCTTTTATTCCTATTATTTAATCAGTAACTTGCGTACTGTGTTATGGGAACGATCCTCTGAGAAAAAAATAAAACTTAAATTATAACTTCAACGGAAATCCGTATTATTTTTCGTTATGAATTTAAGCTCGGTCATAGCGCTGCTGCGGCGTGTATGAACATTAGCACGGCGTTCGGGGAGGGAAAGGTGAATGAACGAACTGTTTACCGGTGGTTTTACAGGTTTCGAAGTGGAAATTTTGACCTTGACAACGAGGAGCGAGGAAGGCCAGAAACCAAGCTTGACAATGACCACCTGGAAGAAAGGGTTGAAGCTTGACCCTCAAAAAGCACTAGGGAATATGCCAAATAACTCGGAGTAGGAGCCACGACAGTTTCAAGACATTTGACGGAAATCGGCAAGTCCAAATCTGACATTCAATACGGTACAGCCTGATATCTCGAAACAGGTTGGGAAATTGTATTTACTGTAAAGCATCTGATAAAGTGATCTCATTTCAAGAATAAATACAGCAATTTCCGCTCAGTTTCTTGTTTTGGAGCCTATAGATTGCTTATAGATTTCTTGCGTGTTTACATTTATCATGAAAGATGAAGACATAACATTACCGTTCTTATTCTTTGCGGTCCAAATGACACTAAGGATAAGGACGAAACCGCGCAAAGGTGACGCAGTTCCTGCGAGTCGGACTTTTTTGTATCCTCATGTCTCTCTATCGCAATAGAGAAAATAATTCTTCCTCGTCTAATGAAACTAGTTAGTTTTGTGGTAGTTTCGTAATGAGCCCTAGGGATGAAGAAACAGGCTGACCTGAAGTGAATTGAATAGACAGAGCCCGCACCTTAACCGAGGGGATGGCCGTCATAAGAAGAATGTCTTGCAGAAATGCAGGGTTAGGAGGGAAACCCAAAGAGATAGGAGACAAAGTCCAAAGAGGTAGGAGTGTATTCTTTCAAAACACTTCTACTTTTGTCCGAGGTATAGGAGGGCTTGGCTCGACGAATCTATTGTTCCTTTCTCTTTTATACTGTTCAAGTCTGTTTTTTTGTTGAACATATCCATATTCTGCGGGTAGGTGACTGTCTTTGTGTTCTACATCTTAAACAAAGTATCACTTTTTTTTAGAAAGTTAAGCGTTATTTTCTTTCAAAAGTTCATCCGGTTAATAAAAAGTCCGTCACACAGAGCTTCAGCTCCATCTCGCTAAAATTAACAGAATTCTATTAATTTTTCCGAGTAAGAAACCAATCCCTTTTTCTTTGTTAGGAACATCGCGAACTAATTGTAAAAGACTCATTTTTTCTCATTAACATAAACAGAGATTTTTCATAAACATAAGCTAATTCACTGTTGAAGGTTACTTTACTCCCAGCAAGAACCAATACAATTGGTCATCGGAATCCTCCAATAGGAAGGCAAAGGAGTTATGCGCATGCACTGAATCACTGATACAATCACTACTGCTACTTCAAAAGTAAAGGATGTGGTCTTCGCAAAAAGACCCAATATTTGTAATAAACAACTGACTCAATGTGTAATTTTTATTTATTTTCTTCGAAGTATACTCTAAATTTTAATGGACCTATTTTGATTTTGATTTTTTACAACTCAAGATCCTTATTGCTGGAGGCATTATGTCTACCTAGTTTCATTGAAAGTAAGTACAAATAGCGGTCTATACGGCGAATTACAAATTTGGTTCTAGGGTAAGCCCCCCTTAATTAGTTGATTTTATACCCATGACGTATACTGAGTTTCATGCTAATATAAAAAAATTCCAGATGGACCGATATTGCTGGTTAACGAACTCGTAATTTCTTAGGTAGGCTCGACGAAGATTTCAGGAAAAATGCCAAAAATTCTTTCATCAGTGCAACTTCTATAGCTATTTTCTTTCGGAAGGATTTATATGAAACTAGCTGTTACCCGGCGTGCAATGCTACACCTACTGTCTGCCTCTCCCCGTACCAAGATCTACCTGTATACCCAGTTACGTCAAAATCGGTCAAACGGTGTGAATTCGTTTATATCTGTCTAGATGTAGTTCGCGAGACGGCCAACAGAGGCCAGGACCACAGCAGTTCTGAAAAAAAAACCGACAGAGGCCAGCACCAGAGCCTGCAAATAGATAGCTTTTATCAACGAAAGGCCAACACTCCTTAGTTAGACAGTGACTGTTGAAATAAACTGCATTACATGATTATATAATGATGTAAAGTCATCAATGAGTTCGAGTTATTCTAATTATCAGGAACATCAACAAATAAATTTGAGACATTATTCAAAATGGCCGTCACAATATGAATGGTTCAGTGTAGCCAATTTTTCTTGAACAAAACTTTTGACCTTTTGACCAAATTTTGAATTTTGACTATTTTGACCTAGCCTAGGAGATTTCCCGTATCAGGACCTACATGAATGCCAAGTTTGGTCAAAATTGGTCAAAGGGTGTAGATTTGTATAAGGAACAAACAGAAAAACATACAAACAGACACGTGATTTTTACATATATATAGATTCTGTACAACTATACGTTGTCTGATCAGAAGGTTCTTCTGTCTCTATTATTTATCGACTGATCAATATTGAATTTTCCTAAAACGAAATCAGTCCTTGATTATAATTTCACAAATTTCAATTTATTTAATAAAAATTAAAAATAAATACTTAATACAAGAGAAGCCGATGAAAGCTGCTACCCCTATTTTTATCCAGTGCATACTTCCGCATATCTAGGTGAGCGAGTGGCGACTGGTTCATGTCTAGGCACGTGATTCTGTGTTAATGGCTAATCAGATATTTCCAGTTATTCGAACAACCTTCTTATAGATACCGTCTTTCTTTACGGCCGGGGAAGGCTATGGAATACATAGACGAAAGGTGAAATCTTGTCAGAACGTCTTCTGGACGCCATATACTGCAGAAGAGCGTATTAGGAAAATCTTATGATGTCGACATCGGAACAATTTTTAGAATAATGAATAAGCGAGTCAGTTCCAAACCATTTTGATCAGACAAAATAACCGTGAACACATTTTGATAAGATTAACCGTGAACACATTAATTATAATAACATACTGACAATTAGTAGCAAAAAAAGACACTGATTATTGACTTTTAGGTCCGAAAACTATTTTTTTTTATTTACAGTAATATTAAAATGTATATTAGGGTATTTAAACAAAGTATAATTATTAAAGAAATACTAATTATTAAAAAAAAATGTATAAATGATTAATAATGGTTAAAATTTAAAAAAAAAAAAAAAAAAGATTATTTTATAGCTTTTAATTAATTAGTTTACTCACGTTTTGGACGAAGAATGGTTTCTTTTAATGGAGTTTAACTCACTCTTGTACTGCGAAGGGTTCTAACTCTTGTCTTTTATCACGATAGCGGCCACGGTTTTAGTTTTATTCAACACGAAACTTGATAAATATTCCACAGCGAACTGTTTAACCCCCTTCCCTGACTCAGGAATTGGACATCCAGGGTGCAGCGAGGAATTTTCCCAGCGAGCCCTGAGATGAGAAAATTCCTGCCGGAGGTTGGGAATCGAACCAACCATCTCCCGCTTATGAATCCAAGGCGCTAGCCATTAGACCACGGGAGACCCGTCAGCTGTTCATTATAATTATATCGAAACATTTCGTGTTTATTTTGAATTTATAAAGTTTATATTAAGTCATAATGACATATTTCATCATGAAATAAATAATAAAAGGCGAAATAGGCAAGATAATATTTCGAGAGCTCCTAGCTGAACGACCTTCTCTTTGTTGTCATCCGGTTCAACCATTCGAGAGCTCCTAGCTGAACGACCTTCTCTTTGTTGTCATCCGGTTCAACCATTCGAGAGCTCCTAGCTGAACGACCTTCTCTTTGTTGTCATCCGGTTCAACCATTCGAGAGCTCCGAGCTGAACGACCTTCTCTTTGTTGTCGTCCGGTTCAACCATTCGGCAACTAAATGCTTTCTCAGGTTGATCGGAATTCGCATGTCAATATTAAATTAAAGGAAATTATATTAATAACATTCCTGGCCACCTTCAGTTTACCCCGATTTCTCAACCATTTTGGACATATTACGCAAAGTCCTCACGAATATTCTATCGCTTCAGATTCAACACCTTTTACTCATTTCCTTAATTAAAATCAGACTAAGAATAAAAAAAAAACTAGTTTGAATACTTTCAGGTCTAAATTCTACAAGCATGAGGAAAGGCTTACACTGTCATTTTAGTTAGATCTAACTCTAGCTCTAATTAGATATATTAATATTGATATATGTTAACATACTAACTTTAATATTATGACGTGATATATTTTTTATATTAATATCCCCCCTCCCCAAAAAAAAAACAACTTCCAGGCCCTTCCCGAAAGCAGTTTACCCATGAAAGTTATGATATCATGACATGGGGCCAAGTTTTAGACTCTTAATGACTTTTCAAGAACCTAATAATACCCTCTCACTTATTATTTCATTTCAAACTTGGCGAGTTTTCGTTATATTATGACCGTTTAAACTTACATAAATTTAATGCAAACATTTCATCAGAGAGTTTATAATAACCCTGAATCGTTACCCTAAGGGCATGAACCTTTAAATGCCAGAATTTTTATAATTATTCTAATCAATATAGCGGCCATCATTAAACGAAAACTTGTCAAGTTGGAAATGCACAAATAATTATTAGGAATAAAGGGTCTAAAACTTGGCCCAATACTGTAATATTATTATTTTGTCTTTGGGTGGAGCCTGGAAGTTGGCCTTTCTTTCAAAGTTAGTTTTTTAAACATATCAATACTTATTGTAACTGAATTTTGGCGAAATATCGCGCAGAAAGAAGGAGCATGTAACCTGGACCGCCGCACAGTGGGGCCAAACGGCTTTTTGTATTTCAAAAAAGGCTACAGCCTCCAAATCTTAACCGATTTCAATGAATTTGTTTTATAATAAATGCCAATAAAATGTATAACAACTTTGTCTGGCCGGTATTTTGTTTTTTGTTTCCCCTGTTTATTAAATTACGTGTAAATAATTCATAAACTTTTATAAAAAATAAACTGAAAACCCTATATACCACACTCAAAGACCCCATCCCACAAGGAAATAGATCCAACGTCGTTTACCGAATTCCTTGCTCTACACCACACTGCAACAGCACTTACTTTGGACAGACGAAGAACCGCATTCATAGCAGACTCACAACACACAAATACAACATTAAGAACAGAGACATTAAAACCGCACTTTCTAGACACGCTATCACGGACGGACATAAATTTGATTTCCAAAACTTCTCCATCCTCTCCACTGAACCCAACCTTGAGAAGCGTCTCCTTTCTGAATCCATATATATATCCATCTAGAAAACAATCCCGTCAATGACAAAATTGACAAAGAAGTCATCTCCTCAACCTATTCCAACATTTTTTATATCCTCAAAACCTCCCGTTAGGTAATCCCACCCGGTTCGTTGCCCTATTCCCACACACCGTCCTTCCTTGTACCTGCAATACCCATCGGCAAGTCCTTTATCTTTACCGCCGTCCCACTGTCCTTACTCCCAGGTCGACTTCCCCCCACCCCCTCACCCCCATCCTCTCCTGTCTAGCCCTGGCCCAATCCTTCCCTGTACCTGCAATATCCATCGGCAAGTCCTTTATCTTTACCGCGGTCTTTACCCTCCGTCCTTACTCCCAGCTCCACTTCTCTCCACCCCCTCCCCCCCATCCTCTACTGTCTAGCCCTGCCCCATCCTTCCAGTCTTCAGAAATGTTCTCTTCTTGAAACGGGACAGTTCTCAATCTTCTCAATAGGTATGTTACTATGACACTTGTACTGTATTCGCTTGGATACCATATACATGTATATTTATTTATATTACTATTATTATACTATATATATATATATATATACATATATATATATTTATATTTATATTTTCAAGCATATAGGTACTCATATTTATGTTAATGTTTCTAGCCTTTTTTTTTTTTTTTTTTTTTGTCCTTACCATTGTTATACCATATATGTTTTTACAGCCCTGAAGATGGCTTGTATAGCAAGCCGAAACGTTGGCGGCAATAAATATACATTTTAGCAAATAAAATGTGTTTTATTGAATAAGAACACTGACCGAAACCCCGACGATCAACGCTTCCTACTTCTGAACGGTCGACCATATCTTCTCAGTAAACTTTTACAATTGAACACAAAATAATATTTTATTTTTCATCTAACTTAATATCAGCACTGATATCGCTGAAATTGAACATTCGAAACCTGATTAGACTTGGGAAAAATCAGACTGACATCTTCAAAACGTAAATTTGTCATATTTTAACAATGAGCTTAATGGAAATAATATGAGTTTTGAATAATTTGAAAATAGATTTTGATTTTTTCCAAGTCTAACCAGGATTTAAATGTTTATTTTCAACTATGTCACTGCTGATATTAAGATAGATGAAAAATAAAATATTATTTTATGTTCAATTGTAAAAGTCTGTGACTTATTTACACGTAATTTAATAAACAGCCTAAACAAAAAAACAAAAAACCGGCCAGACAAAGTTGTTATAAATTGTATTGGCTTTCATTTAAAAAAAAAAAAAAAAAAAAAAAAAAAAAAAAAAAAAAAAAAATGCATTGTAATCGGTTAAGATTTGGAGGCTGTAGCCTTTTTTGAAACACGAAAGGTTCTTTGGCCCTACTGTGCGCCGGAGAGAAATGTCGTATGATTAACACACAAACACGCAGATATATATATATATATATATATATATATATATATATATATATATATATGTATGTATGTGTGTGTGTATGTATCATGTGTGGGGGATTGGTGAAAAGTTTTCCTCTTTCAGATACCTGCATCTTTAAATTACTTGTCCGGGTATTCATGAATCTCAGTAGATAACCCTGATTATGTTCCTGATACTTATAAAAACTCTCTTAACATTTCCCTTGAAAATCCCCTGGGACAACAAAAAAAAAATACCGTAAAAAATAAAAGCAGTGTACAAATTACGTAGAACAATACGATTACCCGTTTTTCCATTTCCTGAAAAATAAAGGAAAGCAATTCCTGTCAGGGCTTGTTCTCTGACAGGAAACTGTCTATCTTCTTATCACTTTATCAGTTGATAATTTCCGCTACGTTTTTATCTAGAATTAGAATCACCGGCAATTAGAAGTCGTCCGAAAAGCTGTTACTTCCAGAATGATGTTACAATTAGTTTACATAAACAGGATGGACTATTATTTCCACCTATAAATTAGAATTGTACGATATAATTAGAGATTTATAACTTTGTTGAAACTGTTCTTCCATTCTTACAGATCTCCACGGTTCGATGGTGCAGTGTAAATTTTGTATAATGGTTGTTAGTCTGTGTGTAATCTGTCTACAGTGACTCACAGTATTTTTTTTTAATAATTTTTTATGAATTATTTATTTATAATTTATTAGATTGGTTTGATAATATTTGAGAATCAATATAACTTTTTAAACTCTACCAGGATTCTATCAAATGTTTTGTCATTTTCTTAATACGTTTACAAATTTGTAAATATTTTTGTTTTTCATTCATAAATTTTATGTAATTATAATACTGTAAGTTGCTAAAATCATTCTTTGTTTTAGAATAAATTTTTAAGTTTTTAGTTTATTAAGTTTTAAATATATGTATATGGGCGCCCGGTGGCCGGGTGCGTTAAGGCCTGAGTTAACACTCCTTGCCAAGGGCCATGGGTTCGATTCCCACTAGGGGTGGTGGTTTTTCTTCGAAAAAAAGAAAAGGCATTAGCCCTTTCCTGGCTAGAAAAGGTTGGTGACCAATAGATAACCCGTCCTAAAATTCTAAATTAATTATAATGTACGTTAAAATTTAAATAAATAAACATAATTATACGTGCCAACTTAAGTTTATAAAATTATATTTTTTTTTTTAATATTTGTTATTCTATGTACTTGGCACACTGATGATGGAGCTGTGACTCGGAAAGCGTCGTTTTGTTAGAAACGCATAAAGGTCAAAGTTGTGGAAGACAGGCGTTTTAAAAAAAAAAAAAAAAATGCCAAGTTTTTCTGTTTTTTTTTTTTTTTTTTTTTTTTTTTTTTGTTCTTGTTATATTTTATGAGTCTAGTTGTTTCCCATTACCTTTTGCTACGTTTGATATAGTGTTTTAATCTATCAAAGTTATTAAACTACACACTTATTAAACTATAATCTTATCTCTAAATAACATGGCTGCTTATTTATTTATTTATTTATTTTTTGTATTCAGGTGTTCCACATGGCGCAATCCTAAGCCCAATATATTTCAGACTTGTATTACTGATATAAATGAACCACTCGAGCATGTCTCTCTAGAAGTTAGCGGACAACTTCGGCTTAAAAACAAGATTTCTTCGCTTTTATAGCCCTTTTGGGCAGAATTATTGTTCAATAAATGAAACATACAACTGAGCTGATAATTTACTAAAGAAATATGACTTTCAGAAATCCAGTTTCAAAACTCATTATCATTTCTTTACTCCTCCGAACCGATTAAAAGATAAAATTGTGTTTGTTCAATGTTTATGTGCTCTGCTGATTTTTAACTACAACAAAACATTGATCATTGAGTGGAGTAGATACGCCATAATTCTTATGTATAAATTTCCTTTCTAAACACGAATCTTCAATAAAATATGGGTACTTTTCTACATATTCTTGACTTAATCCATAAAAGCCATTTTCAAGGATATTATACATGTAACAAATGTTGTTCAAATGAAGAGGGAATGTTATTTTTATTAATTGTTTGCTTAAATATCATTTTATTTTCCTTGATTAATTGTCTATTATTACATTCTAAAAATTAAATTAATTCAAAGCACGAATATAAATGTAGCAACATGAATGACAGATTCTAGATAAACACAATTATAAAGGCCTTATCCCAAAAAAATTAAAGGTTAGTTGCTCCGCCAATTCAAGAGTTGCTCCAAAAGTGGTTGTAACCCTCAGAAATTGAGAAATCAATTTAAATATCAAAACGCCCGACTCTTAGGAACTCCATCATCTTAGCGTGTTTCAGTACAATGCATTTCTCAGCTGTGATTCGGAAAGCTTAGAAAAGAAACTCTTAAAAAGTTTTCATCAATGAAAATCGGAAATTTCAAGCGACTTTTTCCCCAATCTATTGACTAAAATCCTGAGACACTTATTAGTCTGTAGAATGACCACCATCCTCATACGACGGTTTTTTGACATTTTTAGATATAATAAACAATAAATATGAGAAGTCATAATCTGTCAAAAACAGATTAATGAAACAGAGAAAACAAGTTTTCTAGTTATTTTAAACAACATATCACAAAAGTCCAGTAAATTATTTATTTAAGTGTATCTGTGTAATTAGCAATTAGAGGTCTCAGCTATAAATTTAAATATAAAACGTTGCATATCACGTGAAGTTTCACATATCTAAACAATAAACACACCCATATCTATACACATTTTCGAAATTAACACAACAGCTGTAACAGGAACATAACGCTCAGAGTAACAACCCCTGACCTCTGAAGATTGGACACTTTAATAAGCAGGGAGAAAGGTTGTGTCATAGTTGAGACTGGAAACAACTCAGCCCTTGAAAAAATAACCCCAATCTATTTCTTGAAAAATAATACTTCCTCACGATAACCAACAATATTAAACCAAGGTAACACTCCCAAAGTATGATTATTGAAAATATCGCTGAATATATAATTACATCCAACAAATTGGATTCCATGAAATAAATAATAAATTTATCTGAATTATCGTAATAAGATCTGATCCCAAAACACAACAAAAACAAAAGTCCGTCACGCAGGAGCTGCATAACTAAGCACTTTCCTCAGAATTTGGGTAGTGTAGACTGCTTTCCAGAACAATTTGCTTAAAATATCCTACATAAATAAAATAAAAACATGAATAGTTCTCTTTTAATTTTGTAATGAGTAACTGATAAATTATTAATTTGCTTCCAGAGTTATGTTTACACATGGTACCTACTACACTACGTAATAAATACAAAAAACCTCATATTATCGTATTTTGATCTAACGCAGGAACCGGATACAGTCCCTCTAGTGGTAGAAAGCGCTCCTTCCGGCGCCTTTGTGAACCTATGTCTGGCTGGCTTTTCTATTGAAATATATTACAAAGTAAACCCCCCTTTCCGATTGACCGATTAAGCTCATTTTTACAACACTTTTTTCTCATGAGTTACCCACGACGTATACCGCGTTTCGTTACAATACAGCAGAAATTACGACCAGCATGAGTATATTAGTAATTTGGGTCCGGAGTAAACCCCCCCCCTCCTAATGAACCGATTTAGTTTATTTTTACAACACATATTTACCTGTAGATTACCACTACGAATACCGAGTTTCGTCGAAATATACCAAAAATCACGTTTGGTAGTGGCGAATTGGTATTGTGGGTCTGGAGTAAACCCCCCCCCTCCTAATGAACCGATTTAGTTTATTTTTACAACTCATATTTACCTGTAGATTACCACTATGAATACCGAGTTTCGTCGAAATATACCTGAAATCACGGCTGGTAGTGGCGAATTGGTATTGTCGGTCCGGAGTAAACCCCCCCTCCTTATCAACCAATTTAGTTCATTTTTATATCTCACTTTTCTCTCTATATTACCACTACGAATACCAAGTTTCGTTGAAATATAACAAATATTACGGCTGAAATGGTCAAATTAGTGTTTTGAGTTCGGGGTAAACCCCCCCTTCCGGTGGACCGATTTTGGTCGTTAACGAACTCGTTCAATCGTTTGCCAATTGAATGCTATATACCAAGTTTCGTGACGAAAAAACTAAAACTCTGGCCGCTATTGTGTTAACAGACACACATATATATATAATATATATATATATATATATATATATATATATATATATATATATATATGCATATATATATATATATAGATATATATAAATTTTAACGGGGGTCATTTTCGGTGTCTACTAGGTAGGATCGATAAAGATTTGAAGAAATTTTTCAAAAATTCCGTCATGAGTCCAACCTCAATAGCTACTTTCCTTCGGAGGAAAGTGCTAATAATAAAGATATAATAAATGTAACCCAAAGCTACACTAAATGCCCTTAGATTTTAGAAAAAATTATAAAGAGCCTACGCAGAAGACTATTCTGAAATGTGTCGCTACAACAGGCATACGATTCTCAAAATGATTACCAAAGAAAGAATCCTTAGATAATCCAAAATTTGTCGGAATTCAAAAGAGAATATCATATTATGGAGTGTACAATTTCATAAACTGTTTTACGTCCTATACAAATTTTAAACTATCTTATACTCTCAAAGTTGATACGATGGGCTTCAAAATATGGATAGCACGTTATGTGAGATAATTTTAACCACTTCAGTATGCCAATTCTTGTCACATGTCACCAGGTGAGATTAACAGGCTGTGTCGAGATTAAGAATAGATAACACTTATCTCACCCATGCGAACTTATTTAAAGGAGAATGCACTTTTTGTAGTGACAATCGTTCTATTAAACACAATTTTACAGAAAGGTGAGCCTACGAAGACGTTCAAAATGAACTGGACATTCTTTCTGAGTTATGCTCGGGTAAGACCTTCAGATCTGTTTTATAAATCTAGAAAAAAAAAATATTTCAATTAAATATTATTTATTTAAATTTTATCGTCCATTATTATTAACTAAGAATTTTAGTACGGGTTATCTATAGGTTATCACCCTTTTCTAGCTACGATAAGGCTGATGCCTTTTCTTTTTCCAAAGAAAAGCCACCACCATTTAGTGGGAATCGAACCCAGGACCCTTGGCATGAAGTGTTAAGTGCTCATGCCTTAACACTCACGGCCACCAGGCCTCCAAATTTGATTTTGTGTTTGTGTATATGCATATTTTGTGTATACAATTTATACGTGTTTCTGTTTTTTTATTATTATTTTTTTTATTAGATATATTTGTTTTTAGTGTTACTGTTTTCTCCTTGAATGATGGATTTTTATTATATTCCATATTAGCAGCAACTTTCTGTTTTTTGTTTTGTTTTTTTGAATATTTAGTTTAATTGTTACATCCTAAAAACTTCAATAGGCCATTACAAAAAAAAAAAAGAACATTGTAAACACCATGAAAGAGTAAAAAAAAAGTTTTTTAAATAAATTCAAAGCAGGAATATAGATGTAGCAACTTGAATGGCAATATTTAAGACAACGTTTTTGTTTTTGTTTTTTTTTTGATAATTTGACCAAATATATATATATATATATATATATATGGTCTATAAACTATAATACGTCAACATCTCTTTTTATTATCTTACAGTGCATCTGCATCTAGGTCATTAACCCTGGGCTATCAGAAATCCGAAAATGGGATATGATACGTCATGAATGTTATATGGTTTCTTCGTTAGGTAAGCATATTCTTGTTTTATGGGAACCGGGTGTTCCGTGAGAGTTCCGACCTGATAACCATGCACACGGATTATTCCTGAATATTCCCTCAGGACGATCACTAGGAGAGTGTAACCATTTTTCAGTGGGATCTCCATATGTACATCTCTCCATATGCTGTATTTTGTGTATGATGTATAAAACCAGGGGTCGAAAATAAGAGCTAAATTTTATTTTAGAAAAAGTATTTTTTAAACTTTTACTTTTTTTTTTAATTTTGAAAAAGTAAAACTTATAAAATAACTTTTTTTTTTACCTGTTATTCTTGAATTTACAAAATAAAAGTTTTAAAGTAATTGTTATTAAAATAATTAATAGGAAAAAGATTAAAGGAATAAAATAAAGCTGTCAATGTTTATTTTTTGGTTTGTATCAACAAATATATTTCAGTAAATAAACAAAAATAAATGTTTAAACAAAGAACATTTCACTTATTATGAAGACATAATTGAATTTCGATAATAATTTCTCCTGTAAGTTTGTGGAATTTAGATTATATTTATAATCATTTAATATATACTTTAGGGTTGAAAAGGCTCTTTCAACACTTACTTGAGTGGCTGGGCTGGGGGTGTAGGATAAGTCCTAGTTAGTATAGGTATGGAAGTGTGTATTTTCTTTCTTGTCTGTATTCCAGGTGTTGTAAACCAACGAAAACCCTAAAATTCTTGATTAAAATACTTGAAACGATAATTTCACATTGAAAAACATAAAAGTATTACTTTATCTTTTATTTTCATGTACCTAATTTTAGATGTTCCTAAATAATTTTGGTCTTAAAAATTTTAAATACAAGTTTTTTTTTAACAAATTTTTTTAACTTATAAAATAAATGTTTTTTTAACAGTTAAATTTTAACTTTTTTGATAAATAAAATAACTGTTTCCATCTCTGTATAACATTTGAATAAATCTAATAAAACAATCAAAAACCCATAAAAAAACATAAATAAATAGCTCATGAATGTCTTAGGAATTAGGATCAAGTCCAGTATATAATCCAAACATTGGATTGGAAAACTAATATGTATATATGTTGAAGTGGCATTGTAAATAAGTTAAGAAGTTTGTTAATTAAAGTATGTAGTTTAGTTTAACATTGTAAATACTTAAATTGTTAACTTAATTATAAATATGAATTATAACCTTGCATTACCATTATAAATAGGTAAATTGTTAAGTTAATTATAAACATGAATATAACCTTGTGTTAAAACTATAACAGATTTAAAGCTCTATACTGTGTATGTTAAAGTATATTTATAGTCTATTTCTGTAAAACCATCTAAGATGATCTATCAGCTATCAATGTAAATACTATCCATATGTAAAGCTCTTGTCGCCAAAGCTGCGAAGTGTCTCAATAAATAAAATTAAAAAAGTCCGTCACGCAGGAGCTGCATAACTAAGCACATACCTCAGAATTTGGGTAGTGTAGACTGCTTTCCAGAACAATTTGCTTAAAATATCCTACATAAATAAAATAAAAACATGAATAGTTCTCTTCTAAATTTGTAATGAGTAACTGATCAATTATTAATTTGCTTCCAGAGTTATATTTATACATGGTACCTACTACACTACGTAATAAATACAAAAAACCTCATATTATCGTATTTTGATCTAACGCAGGAACAGGATATAGTCACTCTAGTGGTAGAAAGCGCTCCTTGCGGCGGCTTTGTGAGCCTACGTCTGGCGGGCTTTTCTATTGAAATACATTACAAATTAAACCACCGCTTTCCGATTGACCGATTCAGCTCATTTTTACAACACTTCTTTCTCACCCACGACGTATACCGCGTTTCGTGACAATACAGCAGAAATTATGACCGGTATGAGTATATTAGGAATTTGGGTCCGGAGTAAACCCCCCCCCCTTCTAATAAACCGATTTAGTTTATTTTTACAACACATATTTACCTGTAGATTACCACTAAGAATACCGAGTTTCGTCGAAATATACCAAAAATCACGGCTGGTAGTGGCGAATTGGTATTGTGGGCCCGGAGTAACCCCCCCCCCCCTTCTAATGAACCGATTTAGTTTATTTTTATATCTCACTTTTCTCTCTATATTACCACTACGAATACCAAGTTTCGTTGAAATATAACAAAAACTACGGCTGACTTAGTCAAATTAGTGTTTTGGGTTCGGGGTAAACCCCCCCTTCCCGGTGGACCGACTTTGGTGGTTAACGAACTCGTTCAATCGTTTGCTAATTGAATGGTATATTCTGAGTTATGCTCGGGTAAGACCTTCAGATCTGTTTTATAAATCTAGAAAAAAAAAAATATTTCAATTAAATATTATTTATTTAAATTTTATCGTCCATTATTATTAACTAAGAATTTTAGTACGGGTTATCTATAGGTTATCACCCTTTTCTAGCTACGATAAGGCTGATGCCTTTTCTTTTTCCAAAGAAAAGCCACCACCATTTAGTGGGAATCGAACCCAGGACCCTTGGCATGAAGTGTTAAGTGCTCATGCCTTAACACTCACGGCCACCAGGCCTCCAAATTTGATTTTGTGTTTGTGTATATGCATATTTTGTGTATACAATTTATACGTGTTTCTGTTTTTTTATTATTATTTTTTTTATTAGATATATTTGTTTTTAGTGTTACTGTTTTCTCCTTGAATGATGGATTTTTATTATATTCCATATTAGCAGCAACTTTCTGTTTTTTGTTTTGTTTTTTTGAATATTTAGTTTAATTGTTACATCCTAAAAACTTCAATAGGCCATTACAAAAAAAAAAAAGAACATTGTAAACACCATGAAAGAGTAAAAAAAAAGTTTTTTAAATAAATTCAAAGCAGGAATATAGATGTAGCAACTTGAATGGCAATATTTAAGACAACGTTTTTGTTTTTGTTTTTTTTTTGATAATTTGACCAAATATATATATATATATATATATATATATATATATATATATATATATATATATATATATATATATATATGGTCTATAAACTATAATACGTCAACATCTCTTTTTATTATCTTACAGTGCATCTGCATCTAGGTCATTAACCCTGGGCTATCAGAAATCCGAAAATGGGATATGATACGTCATGAATGTTATATGGTTTCTTCGTTAGGTAAGCATGAAGAAAGAGAAGAATGCTATATTCCGCTATGCTATAAGTTTCGTGATGAAAAAACAAAAACTCTGGCCGCTATCGCGTTAACAGGCACATATATATATATATATATATATATATATATATATATATATATATATAGATATATATATATATATATAGATATATATAAATTTTAACGGGGGTCATTTTCGGTGTCTACTAGGTAGGATCGATAAAGGTTTGAAGAAATTTTTCAAAAATTCCGTCATGAGTCCAACCTCAATAGCTACTTTCCTTCGGAGGAAAGTGCTAAAAAATAATCCAAACAGTAGCTGCTTCTTGGATGGAACATTTTCGCCTCTGGAATATATTAATTTTGCCTCTATATTCCTATATTTAATTTATGTACTGATAACACTGTTCTACACGAAAATCCTCCTTCAAACCAAAACATGCTTTCTTACTGTTTTCAAATGTGCTGAACACGAATTTGAAGTCAGATTCTGTCTATCACGCACAGTTTCTTGAGAAATCCTAGTTTTTTATCCAAAAATGTAAGTTTTTTGTAAATTTGACGAATTTTTTTTGGCATCAAAACATAGTGAAAAAATTCAAAAGCCCGATGATTTTGAGCGCAATGAAGTATATTTGAACGGAAAAAAAATTGATGGGAATATTACAAGTGGTTGAAGAAATATGGCTAAAAGTGTTTTTTCAGTTTTTGATCGTAGGACCCCAAATTCGACATCTACTCAAGGACCTCACTTTTGAAGCAAAGTTAAATACTACTGAGAAAAAGGCTTGGATTGCTTTTCGAGAGGTCTGTGCTAAGTTTTTGGGAAACGAAAAATCTAGAGACTACCGAAAAATAGTCCAAGAACTGCTTACTTCATATAAAACATTGGGATGCAATATGTCCTTAAAAATATATTTCCTGCATAGTCACCTAGACTTTTTCGCCCCAAATTTGGGTGCAGTTTCGGACGAACATGGAGAACGATTCCACCAAGACATATCCAGAATGGAAAAAAGATATACTGGCAAATGGAATGAGAAGATGCTGGCGGATTACTGCTGGACACTGCAGCGGGAGACAGAGGAGGAAGAGTACAAAAGAAAAAAAAAAATACTCATTGACGATGTGTGTATATTTTTTGAGTTGTGTCATATCTAGAATTATACCTGATAGCATGCAGGATTCAATTAATTATATTTTACCGTTGAAAAAGAAAAAAAAATCTGTTATAATAAAGACAATAATTTTCAAATACAATTTTTCATTTTTTCCAGGTTTCTCCTCTTCTCTCTCAAAATCAGAGGGTGATAGAATTTTTCTGAGTTCAGATTCGGACTCAGCACACCTGAAAACATGAGAAACAGGCAAAATTGTTCAAGGGAGGGGAGAAATGTTTTTTTTTGCAGAATAGTTATTTTTTTATTTATTTTTTTTTTTTTTACGGCGAATCGACATAATTCTTGGCCATTAGCGCCGAAATTTTGCAGAATAGTGTAATCATATCTGGGAAAATTCTAGTTTCTTATTGGCTTCCACTACTGGAAAATGAACATTTCACATATTCCACATTTCTCTTAGAACATCTACAAACTACGCTTGGTGGCGTGTAAAAAAGTTATATACATATTACTTTTTTGTATATATATGGCGTAGGTAAAACAAGTACTCTTTATTATTATTTGCTTGCCCTACAAGTTTCGTTGCATACATGCCACCTCTTTAGGGCCCATTAAATCTCCATTTGTGGTCCGCTTGTCACCCATATTGGTGGCAAGTAGAACCCACTCGGGGATTTAAAGGCCCCTGATGAGGTGGCATGTAGGCAACGAAACATGTAGGGCAAGAAGATAATAAAGTGGTACAAAAGAAAAAGGAATACCTACTATTTTTTGTCCTATGCTATATATATATATATATATATATATATATATATATATATATATATATACAAAAAAGTAGTATACGTAGTTAATTGGTAAGAAATACGTGGAATAGAATAAGTTAAAAGTCCGTCTCGCAGGACTGCATCATCTTAGCGCGGTTCCGTTCATATCCCTAGTCTAATTTGGAAAGATTAAAATAGAAGCAGTTATTATTTTGGTTCCACCAGTCTTTTTTTTTTAATTAATTATTATAATGGCATGTCAACCCTTAAGGTCACTAACGCCATTCCTGTGAGTAGTAAAGTCTTGAAAGGTCATGATTTACAATCTTACCTGGAAGGGTCGGCTACACTAGTGACAAGGTGGAAGGGTCGGAAACGGACCCGCTAGTGACAAGGTCTTGAAATCTTGGAAATCTATATTTCTAACAATAATTTGTTTTTGTTATTTTACTTAACCAGTTTTATTGTCAAATACATTATCCAACTATAAGCAATTAAAAAATAACAAGAAATAAAACAGACAAAAAGAACCATTGGAATAAACGAAATCAAATAATTTAAAGCTTTAAGCACTTTTTTCTCCGATTGACATCGCCTAATTAAAACTTTCTTCAGAACCTTTTATGTAGAGCATTTAGTAAGCTTCGGAATGGTAATCTTCCGCTTCACAAGATTGTCAACGGTTTTCGAGATACTAACGAAATTATACAAAGTTACCAACACTTTTTTTGTCTGTTAATAAAATATTTTATTCTAACCCTTCCTTTACTCTAAACGTAACAAAAATTTCAACATATTAGTGCTGATGAAACTCAAACATGCAGAAAATGTTTCAACTGTATCCCATAATTCTAAGTACCAAAATCAAAGACAAAGAACCCTCCCTAGGAAGGACGCTAGGCAGTTGAAAAGCTATATATCTTGGAAATCCATATCTCTAACATTAAATTGTTTTTCTTATTTTTCTTAACCTGTTTTATTTTCAAATACATTATCCAACAATAAGCAATTAAAAAATAACAAGGAATAAAAAACAGACAAAAAGAACAGTTCGAATAAGCGAAATCAATTACTTTAAAGTTTTAAGCTCTTATTTCTCCGATTGACATCGACTAATCAAAACTTTCATTAGAACCTTTTTTTTAGAGCATTTAATAATCTTTCTAATGGTATTCTTCCGTTTACCAAGATTCTCAACCTTTTTCGAGGTATTAAGGAAAGTAAACAAAGTTACTAAAACTTTTTATGTCTGTTAATAAAATATTTTATTCTAACCCTTCCTTAACTCCAAACGTAACCAAAATTTCAACATATTAGTTTTGATGAAAGTAGAACATGCAGAAAATGTTTCAACTGAATCCCATGATTCTAAGTACCCAAACCAAAAACGGTATTCAAAAACTATTTTTCAAATTTTCTCGAAAACGGTTAAAGCTATCGCCTTAAAAATGGTTTCATTTGTTTTCCTAGCCCAAGAATCATATAAAACGAGTACTTAGAAGCTTATGAACTCAAAAACGTAAGCGTTACGATTTTTTTTTGCGCGAATTTCGCCCCAAACGCCATCTTCCAGTAGGCGGATTTTGCTGGTTAACGAACTTGACCTTTCAAATTGGACGACGTATTTTTGTACCAAATTTCATCACAATCGGACCATTAGGGAAGCCAGAAATGAGCGAACAGACAAATATATATATATATATAAATAAATATATATATATGTATATATATATATATATATATATATATACAAATTCGAACCACCGTTATTTTCGGTCTCTAGGGGTTCTGAAACGCGAAATTTTCTAGTCGGCACTTTCGGATTGTTTCATTGTATCAACCTTATAAGCGGGGTTCCTCCCTATGGGGGAGGGAGGAACCGCGCTAAAAAAAAAGTATACCCTGTTGGGTGACCGTTTCTGAAGGAATGAAATGTATGGTACTAATAAGAAGGTAACAATACAAAAATGAAGTAAATATATTGTAAATACTTTCTCCACATTAATAATACAGAGCTTTGAGCAATCGAATATTTTCTCCATTCACTTGTTCATCCATCCGAATAAAAAATTATAAACATCTCTTGATGATACGGGCACAATGCAATAAGGAAATAATTTATGGGATTTGCGCAATTAAACATTAAATAAAATGAAATAGCAACGTGATTAAAATACATTACCCTTCAAGTAGGAACCACATTACCTGACCGACATGGGCGCAATTAGCTCATTTTGCAATGGGCAGGCGCGTTGCATAATTACAGACCCATGTGTTTCCTCTCTGGACCAGCCACCAGCCCTCATACTCTAGTAATATTGAACTTAATAGTTCAAGTGAACGGAGAAAATATTTGATTGCACAAAGCATTGTATTATTAACAAAGTGCGTCAGGAGCCGCATAACTAAGCACTTCGAGTACATTCCTGAATAATTTGCTTAAAATAACCTATATAGATAAATAAAATAAAAACATAAATAACACCTGTTTCAATTCAATTCAAACATAGTACATAGTAAATCCCCCCCCCCTTCCGATAGACCGATTTAGCTCATTTTTACAACACTTCTTCCTTAATAGATACCCAGGGCGTATACCGCGTTTCATTACAATACAGCAGAAGTTACGACCGGTATGAGCAAATTAGTAATTTGGTTCCGGAGTAAACCCCCCTCCTAATGAACCGATTTAGTCCATTTTTACAACACATTTTTCTCTTTAGTTGAGCAGAAAGAATACCTTGTTTCGTTGAAATACGACAAAAATTATGGCTGGTATTGGCAAATAACTACTTTGGCTCCGGAGTAACCCCCCCCCCCACGGATAGACCGATTTTGTTGGTTAACGAACTCGTTTAATCGTTTGATTGGGGAATACTACATACCAAGTTTCGTGGGTAAGAAACAAAAACTCTGGCCGGCATCGTGTTAACGGACACATATATAACTCTATATATATATATATATATAAATTTTAACTGGGGCCATTTTCGGTGTCGACTAGGTAGGATCGATAAAGATTCGAAGACATTTTTCAAAAATCTCTTCATGAGTGGAACCTCAATAGCTACTTTCCTTCGGAGGAAAGTGCTAAAAGAGAACTTATTTAAAATTTATTTACTTGATTTTTTTTTTATTGTTACTCTATTATTGTAGTCAACTATTTCATTCCACTAATATGGGAGGCTACCGGACCACAAATGGGGATTTAATGGGCCCTGAAGAGGTGGAATGTAGGCAACCAGATAGAAAAGTGGTCCAAAAGAAAGAGGAGTATATATATATATATATATATATATATATATATATATATATATGGATTAGGTTAAAAAATAGTACTCCTCTTTCTTTTGGACCACTTTTCTATCTGGTTGGTGTATATACGTATATACATATATATACAAAGATGAATTGTTTGTATAACTTGTTTACTCACCAGCCCTCATACTCTAGTAATATTGAACTAATTAGTTTACAGCATTCTTTAAATTTAAATCAAATCTCAGATACCCCTAAAATCTTTATTTTTTAGGATGAATGGATGGATGGATGGATGGATGGATGGATTAGGTGTTTAAGGGCTGAAAACGTCGAGGTCCTCACCGCCCTCAAGTGTAATGTTAGAGAGTCGTGTATATGTCGTGAGAGGGATTGTAATTTTTTGTTTAGGACAGTGCATGGCAATGAACTGTAATTTTTATAACCTTTACTCTATTTTTTTTTTTTTTTTTTTTAACCTATGTCATTGCTTACGACTAACATGTTACTTAGATACTAATAGAACTATTTGCACTAAAACTAATACTAATATACAGTATAGCACTATTAATACAGATAATAGACTTGTATGTAGTTTTTTATTTTTTTTTTAGGGGTATCTGAGATTTTATTTCGAAATATTCTCTTAATAGGAAACTATAATCAAATATAACAGCCGAGCATTTGAACACATTGTGATTAACTGTAGTTATTTAGACTGTAACCTCTAAATAAAAACAAATCCTTCATATCTCTTCCCCGATATATATATATATATATATATATATATATATATATATATATATATATATATATATATATATAAATGCATATATGGACCAGTATATGTCCGTCTTATTATCGTGTTTATTCCCTCCCTATAGAGACAAAATCCCGTTTGTAAAACTTGGGAATAGAACACTAGTAGTACAGCTGATGCATGACAGTTAAAATCAATGTAAATTATGATAACATATTTTTATGACCAAAGCCATTTTTTTTAATATATATTTATGACCCAGCCCTCTTTAGTCCAATATTTTCCAGGAAGAAGGTCAATAAAAGAGAATTAACGAAGTCAATTCAATTTATTAGATATAAGCTCTACATGTTTCATACCTTAGGTGCCTCTTCAGGAGCTAAAAAACTCACTTAACTAGAAATATGGCGTAATTGTATTAAGGCGAACCTTCCCGAACAATGGCAACGTCCATAACGAGGTTACTACAACGTATAGCGCCAATCAGCTGTGAGTAGTCAGCTTTGTAAAATCGATAGATTTAAAAAAAAAATCGATAATCCAGAAAAAGATTTGTCCATTATAATAAAATATTTTTTTAAGATTTTGTCATTGGATAAAAATTAATTAAATTTCGTTTAGTAAATTAAAAAGTATACTCTTTAAATATTTCATATCTGTTTTCTTTATGAACTGCGTTTTTTACTGTTTTTTTATAATATGAATGTTTACTTTAATTTTTCCAATCGTCAAGTTTCATTCTTTTTCTATAATTTCTGCATTTGCAAAGTCGAATACATGATTATATTTTATTTATGGAATGGTTAGCTAGAGCAGTTTTATTATCCTGGTTATCCAAATTTCTTTAATTATTAGCTAACCATGGGTCTAACCTTCCAGAGACTCCTTAAGAAATGTACACGGGCCGACGGACTAATGGGTCTAACCTTCCAGAGACTCCTTAAGAAATGACAATTTCCAGAACATCTTTAAATCGTTTAGTGCCGTAATTTTGCTAATTTTAATTTTCTTGCCAACCGGACATTTGGAGAATATATATATTTGTCTCTTCGCTCTCCACCTGTCTCATAAATGGACCGATTTGAATGAAATTTAATACAAAAGTTATTTGTGTGATTTCAAAGGTCAAAATCGTTAATAAGGAGAATCCGTCCACCGGAATATGATTTTTTGGGCATTCACGTGAAACAATTCGGGCGAAACAAATTGTAAAGCTTACGTTTTAGCGTTTTAACACGTTTATGTCATTTCCAAGGCTTTATCTATAATCGTTGTTGAGGAAAATGGAAAAAAAGAGAGTTTTTCTTCGGATTTTCGGATAAATTCCTATGTATCTCGGAACAGGTTGAAAAATCGCAGTAAATGTAAAAAATCTAAATTTACTGCAAGCAGGGTTCTTTAGTATTTACGATTTTGGATAGAGCGGTGATACGGAGATATCACCGCTTAGAAAACTCTCATTTTCCTCTTGTAATGCCTACGATCTTGCTTCTCTTTCAGAGTTCATTTTAAAATTTTAAATGTTTTTTTTTATTTAAAGAAAAATTAAGACAAAACATTAGCAGTTGTTTTATCTGGAGGGTTTTATTGGGGGGTATTTATGAATTATTTTTTTAATTTTTATTGTTTGATCTATTAAATTTTATGAATGTTTTCAATGTTCGCCTGCTGGCGATCTAATCAAACTTAGATTTTTGAATTTTAGAATTGTACATTACGTTATTTTCCTTTATTTTATTGACTTATTGTGTTACTTGGTTTATCTAAGGTGATTTTAATTATTTTATTGTAATTTTTTCATTGTCGATGGGTGTTAACAGGACGCAGAGGATGAGATTGTGACCTCGAAAACGTTCTGTGGAATATAAGGAATAAAAAAGTGGAGGCTTTGTTTGACCTGCTTTGCATCTTATTTACTATGATGAACCTTCACCAGCTAAACAACCACAATTGTATTAGCAGTTTTCTGTTTACAAATGGCACTAGGAATGAGAACGGAAACGCGCTAAGATGAGTCGGACTTTTTTCAATGTTTTTGGGTCCGATTTTACATATTTATTTTGAGGTTTCTAATATAAAATAACTTGCTAAAAAGTGCTCAAGAAGCCTATAGCTTTCCCGAGAGTTGCCTATAGAGCCAGAGGAGAGGGGTGAGGGTACTAGAGGCTTGGAGGGGTCCCTTCTCTTGACAGGGTAGTGGGGACCACACCTTCAGTCAGTATCCTTCCTATAGTGCTACCTTCCCCTTCTCAACAACCCGCAGATATGGTGAGCCAAGATCAAACTTTTTTTATGCACTTTTATAGAAAATATCTTGTTTGTAATTATTTTTTGCTGTTGTTTTCAGTATATACTGTTGCTCAGTAAAAATAGATAATTTTGTATCGTTTAACGAATTTTACCGACGTACAATATGTTACTGTTTTGTTAATTATACATTTTTAGAATAGCAAAATATATATCACTCAATAATTTACTACAATAACTCTATTTATTGCATTTTTTTATATATCACAAATAAGACGAACGAAATTGGATGAAACATATCGTCTTCATTCACAAAAAAAAATTAAATTATTTAATTGCACATATAAAAATTAGATTAATAATTTCCAATCTTATTATTAAATATTTAGTGTTTATTTTAAAATATTTGAAGGCTATCAATTAATATTAGTATTAATACATTCTCTTTGTATCAACAAGATTTTGATGTATATTATTGCTCTTCCAGTCGATTGTGGAGCACTGTGGATTGTTACATTTTGTAATACAGTTCTTCATTCTAATACCTATTTTATCTTGAGCCATTTTTTGGGGGTTTCTTATATAGAAAACTCTTAAAGTAAATATTTACCAACCTTTCACTTTCCAGCTTAATATGTTTGTTCGCTTTTCTCTCTTCTTGGGCTTGTATTTATTCGATCCTAAACTTTTTCATATATTTCAGCTAAATCTTAGCATAAACGCCATTATTATTCATAATTCTACTATAATTAGGAGATTTCCTACAATCCACAATATTGTTATATTAAAACCAATTATATCTATTGATAAATATTTCCAGCGATTAAAAACTGAACGAATTAGGTTCAAGCCTTTACGCAAAAGGCCATTAAAGCAACCTCCGATCATGTTATTCAAGGACGGTCGGCTTAGAAAGTAAAATTCTACCGCGCAGTACAACATTTTAATTTCAAGGAAATAATTTTTCACATTACTCAGCGCGTTGAAGTCTCCGCTGAGTTTGGCGTTAAAGTCTCTTCTAATAGGGATACCTGTAGACGCTATTCTTAAACCGTACTGATTCTTATTTATTAATTAAACGTATTAACTTTTACTTTTTTAAAGTTTTCGTTGTATATGCTAGATTATATACATATCTAACATATTTGTCGACGGATATGAATAATTTCCTTGTTAACTTATAAATATTAACCCCCTCCTGAACAATTAAAAAATACAAAATTTTTAACTTTTCCTTCAGGTAACATTATATAACTTATTCTTCAGGATTTTTATTGAACTAATTTTGCGCACAAGAGCTCTTAGTAAATTCAACTATTTCTTCAAGAGCTTCTAATTCCTAATTCTTATAATCAACATTATATTTATATAGAGACTAATAATATTTTCTCCTAAAATACTTGCGGTATATACACTTTTAAAATGTACTATTAAAATGTACTTAATACTTCTACCATCTCACACTAAGTGTGTACCTATATGTGTGTGTGTGTGTATATATATATATATATATATATATATATATATATACATTTTTACTGTTATTTTCCTAAAATCTACATATATGTATATGTATGTAACTAATTAAATCATGTACCATATTACCTGTCTTAATCGTGTGGAGGTGAGTGAACTCAATTTGGTCAGGTGCGGTCTGATTTGTAATTGTTCTTAGTGAATATTTTGGCAGCGGGCAACCAAACAGGAAGAGTTGCATCTTTATCCCTTCAACGGATTACACATCCACATATGCAGATATGCTGGTCCTGACTCAATTGTCATAGAGCTTAGAGAATGTATGTTGGCATTCGGGTCCTGACTTAACTGGCATAAGTCGGACTGGCCTTGGCTGATCCTTCAGTACATCTTGTATCAGTTGAGACTTTATTCAGTGACACTTCAGCTAGGATTTCAAAATAACATGAAGGAGCAATGAAATTGTGCAGCCACAATTCGAGATGTTCTTATATGCCTTTCTAGAAGCGACAAGAAATTACGTATTAAATAGGTGTGTCCCGGGACTTCGTTGTACTGCTTTTGTTGCCGACGCCCCAATAAGGATTTCTTGTTTGGATCTTATCATTCAGGAGAAACCCATCTGTTTTTCTTTGAAAAATCATAATTTGTAGTCATTGAGTTTAACGTGGTTCAGATAAGTGACGAAGCACCATTTTTCTGACTTTTTTGTTCGCCTTGTTATAATTATGATATATTGTCTGTATGTCTCTGTATTTCGTCACTGGGCTCCATTATGTTTTTTGGGTGCGTCCAGGTTCTCTCTTCAGGGTATTGGTGTTTGGTGCGTGATATTTCTTTGTTGGCTATCGAACCCAATGAAATATCGTATACCAAACAAAAATGACGCTGGGTAAAGAATCACAATATATATATATATATATCACTGAATGTCTCCTCTGACTTAAGAACAATATTTGCCTAATTTGTTAAGAATATGTGATAGCTAAGTGAGATATCTTTTTTTGTTTAAACATATAACAATTTTTTTTTGTACATGGTTAGTTTTTTTTTAAATGACTCTAAGCAGTTCGAAACTTATTTAAATTTTAACGTCTATTTATTATTAACTAAGAATGTTAGGACGGGTTATCTATAGGTTACAACTCTTTTATAGCCAGGACATGGCTGATGCCTTTTCTTTTTTCTATAGAAAAGCCACCATCCCTAGTGGGAATCGAACCCACGATCTCAGGAACGAAGTGTAAAGGCTCTCCGGGCCTCCTAAGATCGAAAATGGGTAAAAAAATAATTATTTAACTTTTTTATGCAAATTGCGCTATATTTCTACTCTGTAGTTTAGGTTTATTATTTGTACTATTACATTTCGTCTTCTGTTATTGTATTTATTATATTTATGTAGTTATTATAGTAAGAAGTGAGGGGGGAGATCCGAGGAGGGCCGGCAGGTGTGTTGACCTACATTAGGTAGGTTACACACTTTCTACCCTGCTCCCTGTATCTAACTTCCAACATTTTACACCGTCTTGCTATGCGGGCGTTGTACCTGTCCGGTGTCGTGACAATCACTGGGTGATTGGAGTCGGGATAATCTTCGACCTCAAGTCAAGGTTGATACTCGGTCGCTTTGTTTGGTTTTTCTTGCAAAACTCTCATAGTCGATTCGTTGTTTCAATTGATCCTGATGACAGCAATTTTAATCAAGAAGGTTTTGCGGTGAAATTCCTCTTATAATTATCGGATAAAGGTTTATTGGCGTTTTATAATGATTATACTAGAAAAATAAACAGAAAACAAACAAAACCTAGTTTCTTGTGACTGTTTTTTTGTCAGTTATTGAGGAGATGTTTGTTATATCCAAAAATTGAAGCAAATGACTTTTTTACGTAAACAAAATTATCGATTTTGTGATGGTTAAGTGAGTTCAGAATTATACGAATTTAAAAACTCATTCAAACACTATTCTTAACGTTTTTATATTTTTCCAGACACATAATCCAAACAACGAAGGGTATAGTTTTTCTTCGATCAACCGAATCACTAACAAAATCAATAAAACGTTAAAAAAAAAAAAAAAAAAAAAAAAAAAAAAAAAAAAAAAAAAAAAAAAAAAAAAAAAAAAAGCTCTTAAAATATTTTAAATCATTCATATGGCGTGTCATAAGCTGTCTCATTTCTTTTTTAATATTTCTTAGCAATCCCTAAGGGATTTTAACGAATCAAGTTAAAGTTATCATCGTTTGTGTGAAATGGGTGTTGCCATTTTGCTTGTCTGACTTGATATTCCCAATGCTCGTAGGTTTACCGCTCCAATGTCCAAGTAACTTCAAAATATATTACAAAATAAAAATAATTCTCTTTGCTAAAAAAACTGGTTTTTTATCTATTACATACTATACCAAAATACCAAATAAAAATGTAGGATACAATGCTCAGTAATTACAATTAGCCAAAATGCCTTTGTTTTTTTTTTCTTTCTTTTTTAAGACATTTTGACCACTTGGGTCATTGTTGCCTAGGTGTTTTCGACTAATGAGTAAAAAGCATACTTTGAGCGCATTGTTTTATGCACGGGAACGACTATTCATTACAAAATATAAGTTTCTGATCCAATTATCAATCATTTATTCTATAAATGTGGGAAGAGCTCATTCTTTGGAAATTATATATCTTGATCCAGCCAATATTTTTTAGCATAAATATGCTTTAGCGATGACTAAACTGAATGAGAGCGTTACAAAAAAGTGTCCGCTGGCGTTCGCGCATGCGCGGTAGCAATGTACGAAAAAGGAGGCTGTATGTTTTACAGTACATTACATAGGTTTGCCGGGTGGCCCTAAAGCATATTTAGGGTCTTGTTTAGAACAGGCCCACCAGTGATTTTATCTAGTAACAGTTACTTATTGATAAATAAAAAAATATGGGTTAAAGGAACATATGATTTATTTAATAAAAACTTTTTACACATAACCAAAAACATTATCATACTTTTAATCAGTTCCTCCAAGTACATCTGTTTTCCTTTCTTCGTAAAATATCATAATGTGGCCTTTTTTACAATATCTTTCCTTGGGTAGAATTCCTCTTTCGACAAAGAAAATCCTGGCTCGTTGCTCTTCTTTGCATAAATCCTGACAACATGGTATCGATGGTATCAAATTACATAGTAACAGTTACTAAATATCATTATAAAATCACTGGCGGGCCTGTTCTAAACAAGACCCCATATTTATGTTCCTGAATTTGAGCAGAAGGCTCTAAACGAAATGAATTTTTTCATAAGCTTTTTATCCTTATAATAAAAACTAAATACAGGAAGTAGTTAGATATGTATACAAATAAAAAATCTTTTTAATCATAAAATGCAAGCAAAATAAATGCTCTGGCGGTGACTGCAATCATTAAATGAACTCAATTATCATAGAACATACAAACTGTTAATAAATTACCACATTTAAAATGTTAAATCAACAAAATATTAACCTTTTGGGCTTGTTGTTCAATTATTTGAAACCTTTTCTATTGACCTACTTCTGATGTTATATGCATAAATCCGTGTCCTATTACTCTTCAAGGAATGTTTTCTTCAAAATGACCTTGTCTCCTTATCAAAATGATGTCATTCTTTTCATTTGAATTCACTTTTGGCACATAAGCATTTAGGTGGCTACAATTTAGATGGTAATCCTTCTAACTGTGTTAGTGAGGTAGATAGGTCTATAATTAACTCTCAACACATGCTTTTATGTATGCACACCAATAACCTATGCATATTCTTCTTGTATATGCAGTTAATATGGTTAAAAATAACCTTACTCTACTTTATCCTAATCAAATTGGTGTCATCCACCATCTTCTCAAAGGTCATTTCTTAGACATTTTGTAAATGTTGGTACATGTACATAAACATTGTGTGTGCTCATAAACATGGTAACTAATGATTCACATCTGAGTATTTATATTCTTTTAATGTTATTCTTTCGATGTGATACCATAGCTAACATGTATACAAACCAATCGCTATATATTTACCAAATTTTTTAGAAATATTCTTTGAGAAGTAGATAAAAGGTCTTGGATCCGGTTATGGTAATATGTAATAATAAAATATGTGAAATGCAGGAAGACCTTTTTTTTCATATTGGCTAAGCTTAAGAACAAGCATATATACTAACAACGAAACATATTAGTTTTAAAATGATTAAGTAATCATGTTAGGAGAAGTAGGTACATAGCTCTTCATTCGCAAAAGTTTTCCTGATATTATTGATTATGTATTTATAAGAATTTTATATATAATTATTTTAATACTTACGATTAAATCAGAATTTAAATTTCCTACATATAAAAATTTAAGCAGTCAGGTAATAGTTGGGATTCGGCTAGGAAACATAAATTCCATTTGTAAAAATTTGTGTTAAGGACAATTTGGCTACTCTTTGGTATCCTTCTTCAGCTAAAATACAAAACACAAATGTAGAATTAATGAACAGAATACGCAAACTAATAAAGAAATATGGCAGATCTACAAATAAAAGTCGAAGGAACATTTTGTTGTTAGCACCAACAAAATGTTACAAAACAACAAAATCCTGTTACTTATTGGTGTTAACAACAAAATGTTCTTATAAATGATTGGTATTTGTAAATCTATAATATTCTCTATTGGTTTAACTATTCTGTTTATTAATTCTACATTTGAGTTTTGTCTTTTATTTTTAGTATTCCCTGACTGCTTATTACCTCGTCGGCTAACTATCTACACCTCATTATAACAATTTAAAATGTTCTACTGGATTCCTAAGATATATTTGTACCAAACTTAATTGATTGACATAATGTAATATGGTCCTGCCTGTAAGAAGACTTATTATATAGTTTTGTATGAGAATTTTTGGAAGAAACCGCAAAACTTGGTCGATAGGTAGACGCTAAACGTCACTTAATGGAAAAGGAGCCTAATAGGACTATTGTGTCCCTGCTGAATTGTAGTATTATTTATTATACAACATTAACATTTTAGTATATTTTCGGAAAGGGGCAAAGTTAGCTCAGTAGTAGAGCACTGGACTCATATGCTGGAGGACCTGAGTTCAAATCCCGAGCAAGCACTAATGATTTTTATCTTCCAGTTTCTTCGTTCATGGGTTGGATTCGGCCTCCCTGACCTCCCCTAGGCCAACCCAGCCTTTAATTTATTTATGGGTACCTGTACGGGGGGAAAATCAAGTGGCCGAAGCATGTACTGACCACACTGTCTCCCTAGTGTGCAATATGCACAAGAATCAGATATTTCTACTGAACCTGTCCCTCTGGGCCCTCGTGACCTGCTACGGGGCTGTTTTCTTTAGTGTATTCGACATACCCCCTGATCTTTTCGAGTGTCATGTCAGGAAGAGCATCACGACCTATTCCAGGATATATTTCCACACATCCTTGGCTTAGAATAATAAATTATTGTTTTATTTCGTTGGTTTATCTATTCCGCTCATCTTTTTCATCGGAATGCAAGAGAAAGCACCCTATAAATGCATATATCGTTATGCATAAGGATAAATAGGGCAGAATGAAACAATACCGACCGTTTCACATAGTCTAGTTAATTGAGCAATAGTTTCGTCCAGATATAGGCGGAGTGTTTCAGCAACCAGTAATGAAATTATATTCTTCGGAAGTAGATCACGGCTAACCGGTTAAGTACGCGGACTTGATGGACAGCCAGGGAACCGGCGGGAAAAATATCACGCACGGAAGGAGGACACGAAAGGCAAAATCAATGCTGGTTCGCTATTTTTATTTATGAGTTGGTTATGTTACATGGGACTATAACGTTAATTAATCGCACATTTCCTTAATGATCAAGCTGAAAATAGAACTATTTACGAGAAGATCTAATAAAGATACAAATTCTTCATTCACTGAGGCGAAAGGTAGACCTTGTAGGACTGCGAATAGGCAATCTATAAAGAAATAATTATGGGAATCGTAGCTATCTTCTCTGCTTTGGCAGCTGGTCCACTCTGATTGATTCCCTTCAATTCCAGTAGTTTGGTGCATCTATATTGGACCGATCCGATCCGACAGTCGGAAGAAAAACAAACATAAGCATCTCAATGGACGTGCCTACATTGATCCCGACCCAACCCAATCCGATGACTACCGATTTTTGGCCGTTAAAACTTTTTGCTCTGGACCAATATCGAAAGACCGACGCAAAATGGCGTCAAACGACATTATGTTTTTCAAAAAAGTCTACAGCCTCTACATCTTAACCGATTTCAATGCATTTTTTTAAAATGAAAGCTAATAAAATTTATAACCACTTTGTCTAGTCATATTTTTGTTTCCATTGTTTATTACATTACGAGGAATGATGTTTATAACCTACTAGCTAACGTTCTTATAAATTACTTTAAAATATGATTACTAATCCTTAAAAATTAACTGTTACACTAAGATTTCTTTTTCGAGACTGATATACTGATATACTTCCGGAAAATTGATTCGCTCTCAACTCTTCCTTTATACCTCCAACAAGGCAATCTAAGGTTTCTATGCTTATTAGGTGGTATTTCTTAAATTAATCACTAATTTTCATTTCACTGAGAGTTCATTAATGACGAGCTGTGACTAGATCGGATCGGATCGGGTAGGGAGGAATATAGGCGCTCGCGTCGGCCGTTATCGGTCAAACGATATCGGATCGGGAGAAATATGGGTCCAATGTAGGTGTACTCTAAGGCAGGAATCGGCTGTGCTAACCCGCACTGGGAGATATAATCTATATATATAAAAATCACGTGTCTGTTTGTTTGTTCCTTATACAAATCCACGCCGTTTGACCGATTTTGACCAAACTTGGAATAATGGTAGGTCTTGATACGAGAAATCTCCTAGGCTAGGTCAAAAAAATCTAACAGCTGTCTGTCTGTATGTTTGTCCCTTATACAAATCCACACCGTTCGTCCGATTTTGACTAAACTCGGTACACTTGTGGATCTTAATCTGAGGAGTGTCGTAGGCTAAGTCAAAGACGTCTACCAGCTGTCTGTCTGTATGTTTGTCCCTTATACAAATCCACACCGTTCGTCCGATTTTGACCAAACTTGGAATAATGGTAGGTCTTGATACGGCGATTGCCATAGGCTAGGTCAAAACGGCTACCATCTGTCTGTCTGTATGTTTGTTCTTTATACAAACCCACACCGTTTGACAGATTTTGATCAAACTGGGCACACAGGTTGGTCTTGATCAGGGGAGTGTCATAGGCCAGGTCAAAAACGTCTACCAGCTGCTGTCTGTATGTGCTTTTTTTAAAAAAAAATAAAAATCCACACTGTTAGACCGATTTTTACCAAACTTGGCATACATGTATGTCTTGATACGGGGGGGGGGGGGGTGTTATGGGTTAGGTCAAAGTCGTCTAGGACTCCCAGTTGGGAGGTCACGGGTTCGAAACAGTTACAGATTCGTGTTATTTGATTTTAATAATACTTATTTGGTTTCTAATTTATTTAGGCTTTTCTATATGCAGCAAGTAGGTGTAGCATGGCACGCCGGGTAACAGCTAGTATTTTATAAATTCCATGTGGTCAGGTTTTCTTCAGCCATCCAGGTTCAGTTCAAATCTCAAGACCGGGACTACTCAATGTTTGGACTGAATGGGTCTAGCACACACACGATAAGTTAATAAACCTCAAGGGAGGGACTGCACAGTCCAGTAATAGTAAACCCACTGTATGTGAAGCAAATATCCTCTTGTCCTCACACATCAGGCTTAGCCTGGACAGTCCCGGGCTCATTGGACTGTACAGTTAATCTATTGGTATTTTATTTCTATTTCGATGCACTGTAACGCTCAATGTTGGCCTCAAGGCTGTCTCATACACAGCGAGGAGCACCCTTAATTTTCCCTCGCTAAATTAAACTTGGTAACCTATTTTTTAGTCAAAAATATTTCAAAACGAATGTTCGATAAAGAAAATGTAATTCCCTTGGGAACATGCACAATATTCTGGAAAGAAACACTTATGAAATATATTCTACAGCGCTTTTCGGCTGCTTATAAATCTCAAGGACTCAAGATGAGACTAATTCTCTACGATCCCGCATTGACTGTTTTCCCCAAATCACCGGCGCCTCTAGTGAAAAGCAGGGAGAGAGGTTTCACCAGGACGTCCATTAAGTCTAGATACCATCTAAAGGAAAATGGGACGTCAACACGCTTCTTAATTACTCTTGAAGGCCCATATAAAAAATAGAACTTGAAAAGTCAAACAGCATTAAAATCATAATGTAATCCTAAATATATCACAATTTGTTTTAGTTATAATTATAAATAAAATAATTATCATTTTGTGATTACTTGCTACACTTTACTCGTTTTTAGGAGAAATACATTACGCCCTAGAAAGTAAAAGTGACGTCGTCGTTATATTGAAATGTTTTTATTTTGCAGATATTTTTTATTAGAGCATATCCTTTATAATTAATTGAACCTTCACTCAAATAAAGGAATTCTCGTTAAAGGTAGAAGGTAAAAACAAATTAGACTATTAAAGTCATTTGGGAAGTGAATAAAAAACAGTAATTAATTTCTCGTAATGAATTATGCATTTATTACAGTACTCCGCAGTAATTAAAAAACAATCTTTCCAACTTATTAATTTAATTTCCCACCATAATTTCTTGCAAAAATCAAATTTCCGCTCACCAATGAGGCCACATCCTTTAATATTTATGTAAAATGTCGAGACTTCCATCCATATGACATTTTCATCTCAAAAACCTCTCTTTTCATTCCCTTTAAATTAATTTTTTCCCTAGATGTTTCACATTATTTTTGGTGACTCTTCAGAGGAGTGTGTTATAAATACACCAACTTACAGCGTCAACTTGAGGAGCAGAAACTGCCACTAGCAGGGCTACGTCAAGACTTCTTCTGGTAACAGTCTCGACGTGGTCCTACTAGACGGGCAGATACTGCCACTAGCAGGGCTACGTCAAGACTTCTTCTGGTAACAGTCTCGACGTGGTCCTACTAGAGGGGCAGAAACTGCCACTAGCAGGGCTACGTCAAGACTTCTTCTGGTAACAGTCTCGACGTGGTCCTACAAGAGGGGCAGAAACTGCCACTAGCAGGGCTACGTCATGACTTCTTCTGGTAACAGTCTCGACGTGGTCCTACAAGAGGGGCAGAAACTGCCACTAGCAGGGCTACGTCATGACTTCTTCTGGTAACAGTCTCGACGTGGTCCTACAAGAGGGGCAGAAACTGCCACTAGCAGGGCTACGTCATGACTTCTTCTGGTAACAGTCTCGACGTGGTCCTACAAGAGGGGCAGAAACTGCCACTAGCAGGGCTACGTCATGACTTCTTCTGGTAACAGTCTCGACGTGGTCCTACTAGAGGGGCAGAAACTGCCACTAGCAGGGCTACGTCAAGACTTCTTCTGGTAACAGTCTCGACGTGGTCCTACTAGAGGGGCAGAAACTGCCACTAGCAGGGCTACATCAAGACTTCTTCTGGTAACAGTCTCGACCTGGTCCTACTAGAGGGGCAGAAACTGCCACTAGCAGGGCTACGTCAAGACTTCTTCTGGTAACAGTCTCGACGTGGTCCTACTAGAGGGGCAGAAACTGCCACTAGCAGGGCTACGTCAAGACTTCTTCTGGTAACAGTCTCGACGTGGTCCTACAAGAGGGGCAGAAACTGCCACTAGCAGGGCTACGTCATGACTTCTTCTGGTAACAGTCTCGACGTGGTCCTACAAGAGGGGCAGAAACTGCCACTAGCAGGGCTACATCAAGACTTCTTCTGGTAACAGTCTCGACGTGGTCCTACTAGAGGGGCAGAAACTGCCACTAGCAGGGCTACATCAAGACTTCTTCTGGTAACAGTCTCGACGTGGTCCTACTAGAGGGGCAGAAACTGCCACTAGCAGGGCTACGTCAAGACTTCTTCTGGTAACAGTCTCGACGTGGTCCTACTAGAGGGGCAGAAACTGCCACTAGCAGGGCTACGTCAAGACTTCTTCTGGTAACAGTCTCGACGTGGTCCTACTAGAGGGTGGTTCTACTCCTTAATTTTATATTTATTTTTTTTTATTAGCCAATGCCACCAGGTGTTGAACGCTGGAGATCCAGTTCGGGACAGACATAATACCAGTGGTCCTCATTCATAATACCATCGTGACAGAGCAGGCAAGTGTCGTCTTCTGCCAAAAGTGGTGAAGGTGTGCCTGGAGATAGTCTTGGTCAGTCAACAGTCGGAAATTTGCAACGGCGCGCCGCGGCGGTTGGCCTGTCAGTGGTTGACGGAAAGGGGCCGATGTGGTAAAGTGGGCCCTATCTACGCCTTAAGTTGACGCTATAAGTTTTCCTAAAGACTTTAGAAATCTTTCGCTTTCCGCATACCTGAATTATTTTTATTTGAAATGTTCCGAAGATGTCCCTGTGTACTAAACATAGGCGAATAAAGGGGGGGGGGCTGAGAGAACTTAAGCCCCCCCCCCCTCGAAATCGGTAAATATGTATCATAAAAACCTTAAAAATAAGACCACTTAATTCAGAAAAAAACAGTTTTAGTGGGTGTAAAAGCGTTTAAATTGGCTAACTATTCCAAGTCGTAGATTGTTAGTATTCCATACCCCCCAAATGTTCTCAGCCCCCGAAATTCTTTCAGCCCCTCCCGAAATTATTTTCTATATACGCTCATGTAATAACCAAGAATATTAAAGGGGCGTACAAATAAAATAAAAAAATAGCAACTTTGTAATTTCAAATAAGGCTTTATTAATGAAAGATTCGATAATTTGATTTATGTTCAGAACCTAACCTGTCCGGCCTTAAGAGGGAATATAAAAAGATATAATAGCGAACTAGTCAGTGTGTTATTAATAACAATTAGTTATTCACACAATTCGAGCAGTTGTGCCAACCTTTCGAGAGTAAAAGTAGCCTGAAGCTAATATGGTAGGAAACGGGATTGGCAGGTTGCCAGCACTGGGATTCCTTCTCATACTAAAACCGTTAGCATTTTCTTTTTTGACTGATAAGTTCACGTATGTACGGTTTCACTTTTTTTGGGCGTATATTTTTTTTCTATATTGTATATAGTGAAAGACTCCGTTCGCGGGCTTTTTCTCCAGAGGTTTCTTTGCCGGTGAAACTCCTATTGACCGGAGATGGTCGAGTTCGTGGTTGAATTTCTGAGGTGACTGCACCACAGCGGACGTGGCCTGTTGAGCAGCACGATCCGTCCTCGATTTTCTTAAAGTGCATTGAAAATTGCATTTGCACTGATCTTCAATGTCTTTGGATGGACGTCAATAAGGGTTAATAAAAAATAAAAATCAGTCCCATAACAGGGCCACGAGGGCCCTGAGGGGCAGATACTGTATAGGTATCTGATTCGTGACCATACGGCACACTAGTGTGGTCAGTACTATGCTCCGGCTGCTAGAGCCATTAGCACCAAGGCACCCATTAATAAATTAATTAAAGGCTGGGTTGGCCTAGGGACGGTCAGCGAGGCCGAATTCAACCCATGAACGAAGACACTTGAAGAAAAGATCTTTGGTGCTTGCTCAGGATTTGAACTCAGCTCCTCCAGCATATGAGTCCAGTGCTCTACCACTGAGCTAACCTCGGCCCCCAATAAGGGTTTATAGATATTTAAATATGAAAGGACGAGTTTGCTCTCTCGCTGCCGATTATGAGGTTTGTCCATATCGCAATCCAGTGGCGCTGGTAATAAATTGTTGATATTTCATGACCCATACTTCATAAAATTCTGCAAAGTGGAATGTGACCTTCCGAAAGCTTAATAAATGTCCTGCAAAAATTGGGTTCTCTTACAATTTTCGAAAACCTCAGTCGGGTCTCCCCAAGGTCCTTTGGCTAACACCGTGGATTCTCTTGTGGGAGACGGGGGTTCGAGTCCCACCCCCAGCGTGTTGAGTTTCTTTACATGAAAGTTTAGGAAGGGTGTCACTAATGGCCTAGATGCAGAAGCGCCGTAAAAAAAAAAATGAGAAATCAGTCAAAAAAGTCGGAGAAATCAGTGCTTTAAATTTCGAATGTGTTTACATCGCTCCTCTTCAGGTAGTTTCCAAATGTTTTAAGAAAATGTGTTGTTACTTGATGTGCACATAAAAATTGTAGATAACAGATTTTTATGATGTAATATACAGTAAAATTCCTTTAATCCGGCACGTTCGGGACTTGAAGAATACCGGATTATCGGATGCATGTAAAAAAAATGGATAGAGACGAAATGTAGACTATAGGACTAGTACATATTTAATCTAAAATGACTAAAATAAAATTTCAGACTGTTAGAATTATACTGCCTCAGTCGAAAGTTATAAACTTACCTTCACAGAGAGGGTTTCCGGGAATTTTCTTCGACCCCGTCGGGCACCGTGGGGTAGTTGGGGTGGGGATTTCAAGGCATAAGAACTGAAGAGGCGCACCTTTCATGTTTGGCCTTGTCAACCATGCTTTGCCGGATTATCAAGGTTGACGGACCATAGGATGCCGGATTAGAGGAAGTTTACTGTACAGTATTGTGTTTTTGGATTATTTTTTCGTTAATTCTATACATATTTTTGTATCAGAAGAAAGCTGACAAAGAGCACCTACATTCTTCCGAAAATCTGAATGTTTTTCTTATCCGAATCCTAAATATTTCTTTACTTAAATAATCTAAGGGGTTAGATCCGCCAGTAAATATACTGTTGTCATACCTGTTGGTGAAGACCGTCGTCACTAGCATCGGCGAGAGTACTGTGGGTGAGTGCTTTCGACGTAAGTACGTCATTATCAAGGCCCTGTTAAGTTAGTAATCCACCAACAGGCATGACAACAGTACTATTGTCATACTTGTTGGTGAAGACCGTCGTCACTAGCATCGGCGAGAGTACTGTGGGCGAGTGCTTTCGATGTAAGTACGTCATTATCAAGCCACTGTTAAGTTAGTAATCCACCAACAGGCATGACAACAGTACTATTGTCATACCTGTTGGTGAAGACCGTCGTCACTAGCATCGGCGAGAGTACTGTGGGTGAGTGCTTTCGACGTAAGTACGTCATTATCAAGCCACTGTTAAGTTAGTAATCCACCAACAGGCATGACAACAGTACTATTATCATACCTGTTGGTGAAGACCGTCGTCACTAGCATCGGCGAGAGTACTGTGGGTGAGTGCTTTCGACGTAAGTACGTCATTATCAAGCCACTGTTAAGTTAGTAATCCACCAACAGGCATGACAACAGTACTATTATCATACCTGTTGGTGAAGACCGTCGTCACTAGCATCGACGAGAGTACTGTGGGTGAGTGCTTTCGACGTAAGTACGTCATTATCAAGCCACTGTTAAGTTAGTAATCCACCAACAGGCATGACAACAGTACTATTGTCATACCTGTTGGTGAAGACCGTCGTCACTAGCATCGGCGAGAGTACTGTGGGTGAGTGCTTTCGACGTAAGTACGTCATTATCAAGCTACTGTTATGTTAGTAATCCATCAACAGGCATGACAACAGTATTTCATTACTTTTGACCACCTCAAGGGCCAGTGAAATGAGTCTCCCAATAAAGCTAAGCAGGAAAAACGAATACGAATTGTTTGTTATTTTGTTAGAATTCTATACCCCTAAATTTCCCCCTCCCGAAATTATTTTCTATATACGTCCATGTCATGCGGAAGAATTTCATGTAGTCAAATTAACTTTAGAGTTCCTTCTTTCATTCAGGTACCAACAGAATGCGCTAGATCCAATATTTCTATTTTCGAATTGCCCTGTATTATATTTGTTGATTTCTTAGGATTCTACAGGAGACCCCCTTGCTGTTGCTGCACCAAAGCTGGAACCCCATGACGTGACAAAGGACTATGTCTGACCGGAATACAAATGAGAAGACGAGGAACAATATGTGAGCGCGTGTGTATTTATGTGTTGGTTACATGGATAGTGGAAGGGATGACGTTATGTAAGCGCTTATTGTAGCGACCCCTTCACCCAATGTTTCGAAATATTGTTCGGTCAGCGGGAGCTGTCTCGCCTTCCATCGCTGACCACACACAACACTATCCTACCTACCGAGAGGAGAGCAAACCAAGGCTGGTTGCATGCCTCTTCTTAATGCAACTAATTACTGATAGACAAATATTATTTGCAACTGGTTCCAGCAAAGAGCACCAATACAAAGGGCACCCCTGCAGAATCCTTTAAAATGAACAAATATCAGGGCAACCAGAAAAGATGGGTGGGATTTTAAATGGCTTCGCGCTTGAGCTATATTATTCGATTTAGATCATTCTAGTGGTTCTTGAATGAATGAAGGCGTAATAAAGTTTCGTTTGATTTGTGAAACTGGCGTTGGTACTGCATTTTACAAGTAAAAAAACTTTGGGTCTCCGCCACAAAAATTAGTTATAAATCTTTAGGACGATAAGAGAAGGGGTTTGCCTGTAAAAAGTTGTGCTGGATTATTTTTTGAGGACTACTTAAAGTCAGAGAAAATTCTGATTTTTTTTTTTTATTTTTTTATTTTTATGGAATATCTCTTTCTCGAATGCAATCAAAGTAATGAGTTTGATATTTTTTCTTATTTCTTAGGGGAATAAAGGTTTCTATTTTAGTATAAATTTAGCGCTCAAAACAATATTGTATTCTATTGTTTTGAGCGCTAAATTTATACTAAAATAGAAACCTTTATTTCCCTAAGAAATAAGAAAAAATATCAAACTCATTACTTTGATTGCATTCGAGAAAGAGATATTCCATAAAAATAAAAAAAAAATCAGAATTTTCTCTGACTTTAAGTAGTCCTCAAAAAATAATCCAGCACAATATTGGATAGAAGAGAATATTGGATATAAGAGGACGTTATTATATTTATAGATTCTCAAAATGTTTTCTAGGTCACATCTTAAATAATATTTTAAAAAATACAATACATGTAAAATTACAAAAGACATTGGCCTAGAGATCTGCTGCAGTGACCAAGTGAAGTGTTAGCAATGGCTTTCTCTTTGTTCAAGTGCGACAATTTTCTGTGGCTCACCGGTCTCTCTTCGACTCCTGCCACTGGTCGGAGCAGAAGGGAGCTTGTGTAGGCACCTTTCAACGTCATCTGAGCGTCTTTCTGGCGTTAATCGAGGATGAAGTTGGAAGGCCTTGAGCACAGATCCTCCATATTGTACCAGATGTATTTATATACAGGATGTAATAATCAATAAAGAAATATATATATAATAATAAAAAATAATAATATATAATAAAATATATATATATATATATATATATATATATATATATATATATAAAAAAATCAGTCCCGTAACAGGCCACAAGGGCCCAGAGGGGCAGATACTGTAGAGGTATCTGGTTCTTGACCATACGGCACACTAGGGAGATAGTGTGGTCAATACTATGCTCCGGCCGCCTGATTTTCCCCTTGGCTGCTTCGACTGCTAGAGTCATTAGCACCCAAGGTACCCATTATTAATTAAATTAATTAAAGTCTGGGTGAGCCTAGGGACGATCTGGGACCCCAAATCCAACTCTCGAACGGCAGCACTAGAAGAAAAAATCTTTAGTGCGCGCTCGTGTTTTGAACCTGGTCCTCCAGTTCATTAGTCGAGTCCTCTACCACTGAGCTAACCTCGCCCCCATATATATATATATATATATATATATATATATATATATATATATATATATATATATATATATATATATATAAAACATGTAAAATGCAATAACATCGGTTGAGTAGATCTAGAGAAATTTTGTAGATTATTTTTCATTTGTTTATTTGAAATTTGTGCATAAATCAATAGTACAATCGTCAAGTTTGTTGACACAGATAATATATGAAAGTTGATTAAAATGGTAAAATTAAAACAAAATAAAAATAATGAAGTATTTGGAAGAAGCCAATCATTGTTGGTACTTCCTAAGCGGGTAAACAAATGTTTTAATGATCAAAATAGGTTCGGCTATGTGAGTTTATCTCGGGGCCACTGACTTTTTAAGACGCCTGGGAGGATTGTCTGGATGGGATTGGGAAGATAAGGATAAACCTTCAGGATTAGGATGGTAGGACAATTTGGAGTGGAACAATTTTTTAGATAAGTTTGAAAAGCTATTTAAAAAAAATAAATATAAAAAGTGGTTTGGCGTTCAAACTATTTTTAAATTATGACGGCTCAGTTCCTGCTTAATCAGAATTTAATTTAGTAAAATATTATCTGTGTATATTCGAAACATTTAAAATGAAACTAGGGAATAAGATGACTATTGTGACCATAACCAAACACTCTTGGTCTTTACATTAGATTTTCTCAAACAAAACTATCCGCTGAAACAAAACGTTACCCTGAAACGAGTATCAGAGACGAAATAAGCCACCATTGAATCTTCAACATTGCAATAATGTGCTGAAATTTGTGAAAAAAAATTACTACTTTGCCAAACGGAGATTACACTACACAAAGCATGCAGTAATTAGGAGTCGAGTCAATGTTCATGGAGTTAGTACAGGGTAATGAAGATAAGATTTATCATTTTGACAAGATCTCTTCACATGGGAGTCCTTCACCTGTCCAATTATCTCTATTCTAGTGATAAGACAATACCTTCTTATCGAGAGGATGTCTGCACATACTTCTTTGAGGCAAATAGGTGTTTCTTCAGGGCGCAGAAATCCGAAAAATAAAAATAAAGACCACTGATTTGTCGCATTTACTCTGTATTCAAAATAACTAAATACATTTAGAATTAATAATGAAATAAATATTAATTTACATAAAGGGTAATACTACCCTGGGTTAAAATAAAAATAATTTTGAATGAATAAATGAATGTGTTTATTGCTTTTAAGTACAAAAACTTACAGCAAGGAGTTGGCTCACAAAATTAAATTTCAATTTCCTTAATACTAATGATAACACAACAAAAATACATAAAATTATTAAGATAACAAACGGCTTTTTATGTGAGACAAATAATAATAATGCTTGTAAAATAATATAATAATGCTTGTAAAATAATATGATAATCCTTGTAAAATAATATAAATAATACATAATAAGCTGATTTCAGCCTAGAAGACTCTTTCTAGCTTGTAGGTATAGAAGAGTCTGGTGGCTAAAGGCATTTAGTTGTTCTAGGGTGTTGGGGACAGTGTTGTAAAATTCCCGGGTATTTATTCTTAAGGGCAAATACCCAGGGTAAATACCCAATTTCATAAATACCCGGATATTTAAGGTACATATTTAACTAAACCGCGACTTAGTAATCGAATATTGTAAAATGTCATGGATCTTGCCAGTTTAGAGCTATTGCAACACTGAGAAACTATTAAAACAATAATAAATTATAAAATAGGATCACGGAGAGGTTAATAAATAATAAATTATTACCTGAAAATTTGCCATGGACCTTCCGACTACCAATAAAACAAGTTGTTTTCCTAAATTTGATACTACTGTACTACAGTACTACTGTACTGCATTTAAAATTTAAATAAGTCCTTAATAATTGAATAGGCTTCATTAAAAGCTTTTTAAAATTAATTAACCTTCCCCACTGTAAAAGTAATCATGAAAATTCATAGATATACATTAAGTTGTAAATACCCATAACTACCCGGACCGACTTTTAACTTTCTTTAAAATATTACTGGGTAAGTATTAATGTTCATTAAGCTTTTATGATCAAATGGGTAAGTTTCAGTCCTTGTTTGCACCAAAAAATATTCAAAGAAGTTGTATCAAGCTCAAAAACTGAAAATACCCACTTTTTGGGTATTTACCTTCCCTGTGGGTAAATACCCGGGTAAATACCCAATTTATATTTACCTACGCACTGGGTATTTACCCACCTCACATTACTGGTTGGGGATAAGACATCAACAAGTTGGTTGGGTGGTAATTCTTGGTTATTAGCCGTGGGGGTTGCTCCTTTTCAGTGGCTTCAGAATCCTGCATTCAGTAATTAGGTGTGCTATTATATTTTTCCTGTATTGCATAATGGGCATATTTGATCCATATTAAAAACATAACTATTGCCTTGTATGTATATTTTGCTTGGCTTTGTGTTAGATAACCTGAGTTGTGCTAGGAGGCGAAGCTTTTCTATGTGTATTGTCAGATATACAAAAATAATTTTATACAATTTATGGATATCAAATAAATCAATATTTTTCAATTATTTTTGTCATTAATTTTTTTATGGGTTTAAAAAAAAAGTTTCAATTGTTCCATTTTGATAATGGTGGAATATTGGGTCATATGGACTGTATTTTAGTCTAAGAATGAAAACTTTAGTTGCAAATATTACTATGATGGCAAGCCATTTAAAAACAGGGCGAATGAATTGGAACAGCTAAGTTTTATGAGGATGGCCCTGAGGCCGAAACGTCAAAAAAAAAAAAAAAAAAAAAAAAAAAAAAAAAAAAAAAAAAAAAAAAAAAAAAAAAAAAAAAAAAAAAAAAAAACAATAAATAAATGTAGTTGAGGTGAAGATCTTATACAATTAAGAATGTGTTAAATAATTGAAACCCCAAAAATTTCCTTGGAAAATCTTTAACAAGACAATATTTTTTAAATGAATTACCTATTTTTGAATGAAAAAAAAAAGTTATAACCCTTACAAACATACAACTCTGTCTTACTCGTTCATATAGCTTAAAACAATGAAAATATAGAATATCAAAATATATTGATAAAAACTAAGTCTAACAACTAACGTTAAAAATAAATAAAGCTATAAGGTACAACAACTTAAAAAACTATTAACGCAAGAACTGCGTCATCTTATTGGGATTTGTACAGAACATATTTAACTCTAATATTTCATGAAATCTAAGAAACCCTTAGTATTCTGCTTTCTGTGAAATAAAACTTTTCTCTACTTTTACTGGGTATTTTTACTGATAAACTCACTTTATTGTTAAACAAATTAAAATATCTCCCGGAATGAAAATCCCCATAAAGCGTCATTTTTGGAAATAAAATGATTCTCCTCCTCCTCAAAATCGGATTACCTTTTGGAATGCGTCTAGAGAAATATATAAATTAAATACAAATTGTAAAATACCGGTGTTTTGGTCACAAAGTTCATCTGAAAATGTCTGATCTTGCGAATGGAGTTTTGGAAGTGAATTATATTCAAATATATATATATATTAATTCTTGTAAAAGATGACCCGATATATATTTTTTCCATTTTTTTCTTGTATCTTTTTCTGGAATACTTTATTGCAGTATTGCGCCACACTCAAGCTAGACAACATGACGAGAGGACTTCCTGATATGGAAAGCCCCTGAAGAGGTGCGAAAAGGCACGAAACGTGCCGGGCGAAACATACCAACTAAAGTAGTAAAGGTGAACAAGGAGTGTACTGCTTTATTGACCCCCTGCCAGAAAAAGTGGAAACAAAAAAATATAATATATATACATATATATATATAAAATATATATATATATATATATATATATATATATATATATATATATATATATATATATATGTATATATAATCATTGTTCTGAACTTCAGTAATAACATCCGTAAACACACAGAAGTTCTTCTCACGTCACGACACAGAAAGTGTCTCTGCAAATCTTCGCAGGTTTCTCCATTGAGTTCTTCCAGCGAAAGTTGTGCCAAGTGGTTTGCAGAGTTCTCCGTTCTTCAAGGACCTTTGCCCACTCTTTGAGTTTATTAACAGCCAGGAGAACGCCCGTTACTTCCTCGTGATGTGAAGCTCACGACTTTCAGGGGCTTCTTTCAGTTTCATAAATAATGTATCATCATTCTGAAGATTCAAGCAAAATTTCAATCAGTAATATTTTATTTTCATTTATTGTTTTTCATGTATTAACTTTTAATGAGAGATATATTTAGAGTACTATGGGTTTAAAAAAAAAATTCTGCATGCCTACAGAATAGGCATGCAATTGGTCAGACATAGTGGAACTCAGTTGCTTGTGTCCAATTTTATGTGGGTTGAACATTATGTTTTACAATAATCCGATAAATTCCTTAAAGAATTTCCAAGGAGTTCTGCAGGGTACTGTTTTGAATACGTTCCTATTTCCAATATGTGAAAATTCCATTCCTCTAGACAAATGTTAGATAAGCGAATTCCTCAACAAGGCAAAATAGGTAAGTTTGGAAAATAAAAATTTGGCAAAAATACAAATTGAGCCACCGTTCAAGAAACAATTTAATTTATTTACACAATATAACGCCTTGATGTAAATTAGCTCTTTATTTTTTTTTTCGTATTGACGGATATTTAAACGGCATTCTTTTTTAATGTATCTTCTGGGTGTGTGTGTGTGTGTGTATATATATATATATATATATATATATATATATATATATATATATATATAAAACATAACTCATAGGGACTATAGGTCATATGGAAAGGGACATAATCGCATTTAAAATCGATAAATAATCAGCTGATACCCATACACAGCGTAGTGGACCTTTCAGCTGGAGATGGAAGGTTTAGCACCATGGGCAGTTTATAACTTTTAATGATTTGACCAGAAAGAGTTTTCGTTTTAGTTATCAGCTCCTAAAGAGGCGCCAGGAGGGCAAAGAAATATATAGAACAAAGAATAGACGATTTAGAATGAATTAATTGAGCTTTTTTTTATGATTGGGCTTGCGCCAAATTTAAGGGACTTTAGTACTATTATTTATTTATGAGCTCCGTAACGTAAGCCGATTAGTGAAGATGGAGATAGTTAGCCGTTGCAGTGTACGGAGACAAGGTTGGGATGGGTTTCTCCTAGCCGAATCCCAACCATACCTTGTCTTCGTAAGCCGATTAGTGGAGATGGAGATAGTTAGCCGTTGCAGTGTACGAAGACAAGGTATGGTTGGGATGGGTTTCTCCTAGCCGAATGCCAACCATACCTTGTCTTCGTAAGCCGATTAGTGGAGATGGAGATAGTTAGCCGTTGCAGTGTACGAAGACAAGGTATGGTTGGGATGGGTTTCTCCTAGCCGAATGCCAACCATACCTTGTCTTCGTAAGCCGATTAGTGGAGATGGAGATAGTTAGCCGTTGCAGTGTACGAAGACAAGGTATGGTTGGGATGGGTTTCTCCTAGCCGAATCCCAACCATACCTTGTCTTCGTAAGCCGATTAGTGGAGATGGAGATAGTTAGCCGTTGCAGTGTACGAAGACAAGGTATGGTTGGGATGGGTTTCTCCTAGCCGAATCCCAACCATACCTTGTCTTCGTAAGCCGATTAGCTCATCAAACAGATGATTTCAATACTTCTTCAATAAAAACAAAAAGTCTAAAAAAGAATCAAATAATTTAAATACAAATAAGTCTCATTCTTTATTTTTTCTTTTGTTTTGTTCTTTTTTTTAGTAGTATTTCCTTTAAACGTTTTTTATATTTGTCACAATACTTAGTACTATTAAAGGCTACGATAACAATAATTTTTATTTATCATTTTACTCTTATTTAACCCCCCTCCCCTCTTATCAGTATTTCATATTTTTGGGTAACCGAACCAGAATTTAGCCCAGTCCTATAATTTTTAATTTTTTCGAAAGAACAGCAGACACGTTGAGTTCAAATCTAAAGGCTGGGGGTACACAGTTTGCCCTCAAGGTTTGGAGTGTATTGGTGTAGCACAGACAGGATAAGTTAATAAACCTTAAGGCAGGGACTGCAAGGTCCAGTTATTGTAGACCCACTGTATGTGAAGCAAATATCCTCTTGTCCACACACATCAGGCCTGGCCTGCGCAATTCCGGCCTCATTGGACTGCACATTTGGGTTTTTTAGTCTACTTAGATGGACTGTACGGTTCAATTCTGCCCTCAAGGCTACATAAAAGTCGAGGAATATATTTGGACAGCGCAGTCCAAATCTTGAGATATTCTGGGCACCGAAGATTAACACAATGTGTATAGGGATCCATTTCGATTTGAACTTCTTATCTTCTTTGAAGATAGATACACTGCTATCTTTGTATCTAGATTTCTTCATCCGAAAGTAGATTGCCAATTAAACGTGAGGAACGTCTCATGAAGACATCACTAGTTTCATAACTGTTTGATCTACCATTCAGTGCACGTATTTTCCCTCGGAGACTGTGTCAATACGGACTTCAAACATAAGACCGGTAACTGAAAGGCATATTGTGCTGGTACTATCCCATCCAATGGGGTATTGTCGTTCTGTAGGCCAGTCCTCTAAGTGGACGAGACGCGTAACGCTGGTTACGAGCTGGCGTCTCTTCTTGTCCAACCAGGATTCGTAACACTCAACTCTTTGTGAGTGTGTTATTTTTTCCTGCTGAAAATCGCATTTATCCGCTCGAGACAACTCTATTCAGTGTGATATTTGTCGACTTAAAATTTCTTACAGACCATAGAAGAGACATTATTAGTTACTTTTGAAAGACTAATATCCAACTAGGCACCAAAAGCCCGTCACGCAGGAGCTGCATTGCTGAGCACATTCCTCAGAAAGGTGATAGTGTACGCTACATTCCTGAATAATTTCCTTATAATAACCTATATAAAGTCAAAACAAACATAAATTGGTTTATTTATTAATTTATTTATTTAAGGGCGTCAACGCTTGTCATTCAACCCTTTGCCACTCAATTTGTTCATATTGGACAGCAGAGTCTATTATTAATTTTTTTCCGGAATAAACCCCAACTTTTAATGGACCTATTATGATTTTTTTACAAAACATATTCCTCATTGGTGGGCATTTAATATACTGATTTTCGTTGCAGGGACGCACAAATGTCGGCCAAATTAATAGTTTTTAAATCCCCCCGATGGACCGATTTAGTTTATTTCGACAAAACGTCTTTCTCATTACATACTTAAGATGTATGTCGAGTGTCGTTGCAATGCAACACAACTTGCGGTTGGTATGAGCTCTCTTCAGATGGACCTATTGTACGGGTTAACGAATGTTTTTCTCTGGAAATAATTTATACATGGTGGGCCAGGCAAGCGGGCTACAAGAGAAATAACTAATCTACGGTTGGAGATATCAGCATTAGAGCAAAGTTTTACTTCTTGTTGAAACCTATAAAATAGTGCTCTCGGAAATAAGAAAATAACACTTCTATGGGCACAAATAGACCTTTGAATGGAGAAAATCCCTCTTTACCCATATTTTGCATTACATTTTTTAAAAGTACTAAAAAAACAATGAAGAACCGTGCAAATGGGGTTTTCTTGCGTCAAGAAGTTTTCTGTAAACATAAGCTTTTATTTCAATATATTCCTCATATGAAATTTAAAAAAAAAAGGCACTTTAAGTAGTATTTTTGTTGGGGGAGGGGTAATTCACCTTAGGAGAATGTGTTCAGCATTCAACAAAACGATTCTCTTTACCGTAAACAAAAAAATAAAATAGACAAAAATTGTAGCTTTAGGCAGAAGAGTTGCCAAAATTTCAGATCACAGTAAATGAAGGAGTTGGTGTTTATTACGGCCTGTTGACATGATGTGTCCTGCGGGGGAAGAATATAATTAATATGAGATGGATTAAAGGAGAAAATCGCTTTGTTGCAAAGCTCTTAAAATAAAATAATAATAATAGGAGATAGTTGATAAGTTTAAGGATTAAGAGATCATGACTAAATCAGATCTCAGCTCGTCAGAATGTAAGTAAAAAAAAAAAAAAAAATCAGTTCCACGAGGGCCTTGAGGGGCATATACTATAGAGGTATCTGATTCATGACCCTACGGCACACTAGGGAGATAGTGTGGTCAGTAATATGCTCCGGCCGCCTGAATTTCCCCTTGGCTGCTTCGACTGCAAGAGTCATTAGCACCCAAGGTACCCATTATTAAATTAATTAAAGGCTGGGTTAACCTAGGGAAGGTCAGGGAGGCCGAATTCAACCCATGAATGAAGACTCTAGAAGAAAAATATTTAGTGCTTGCTTGGGATTTGAACTCAGGTCCTCCAACATATTAGTCCAGTGCTCTACCATTTAGCTAACCTCGCCCCTCATACAATGTACGTCATTGGGCGGTTGAAAATCTCAGATAGAGTGTCCTGGTAAAAAAACAACTTCAAATTCAACATCGGAAATAAACAATTTGTTACGAATGATAATAATACACGAATGAAACCAAATACGCACATAACATGCGTCAAATCCAGAAAAAGATATGTCTACTCTGTGTAATGAATATGCTCATACTTTTGTATGAAATAGTTACCACAAATTATTAGGTGACATATGTATAAGAAGATGAACATATTTCTTATTCAACGGATGCGACCTCCCAATATTTGCCAACCTTTTCTATTTTCGTGTTGCTAAATAGGACCACACACATATTGACAAGGAAATTGGTGGCTGTGGCCTGTCAGAGTAATTCTCTACATACTTTCATTTTAGAAGCTCCGATCACGAGATATGGGTATTATCTAATCTTCAAGCAATTTTTGTGTTGATAGAATTGCAAAATTTCCTTCCAATATCAGCTTTTACAGTGTTTATGTAATGCATTTCATCTTGTTTCGTGAAAGACAGGGGGAAGAGTTCTGTATTTTACTTGTGGAATTCTTACATCGATCCGTTTCCTAAACATTAACTACTACCAAATATGAAAATCAATTATTTTTTTATGTAATGCATTTAATTAATCATTCCAATAAAAAGGCCATTATTATTGTTGTGGCTGGAGTGTTTCTCAGTTTTCTAGGATTATTATAATTTTCAATAGATAATTTTTAACTTATTATAATCTTTTACTGCGTTTCATCCCTTCCGCCAGCGGTGGATACCCGTTTATGGTTTTGATGCGATGACTCAATCTCGAATCTTTTCCCTTTCCGAACGCATAGATTACTAAAATACTGGGGGCTCAAATTTGTAAATGTATATTTGACTGTTTGTATATGTATATTTTTAGTTGCCGATTTTGATAATATTTGGTTCAAAAATACAATGCCCAATTTAAAACGTCAAGTTCGTTGAACAGGAAAATCTGCCCAAAGGAACACCGTTTTTTTTTTGCCAAAATTTACGCGAACAATTTTGCAAAGTAAACATATTTGTCCTTGAAATTACCTTTATTTTGCGGCGATGGGGTGAAACAGACCTCGGATTAGAATTCAGCGACCCTCAAAACCTCGGAAACTCTAGTTATTTCTTCATACGACATTTGATCATAAAATGATCTACAACCTGACCTGCTGGAGTGAAACGGACTCCGGATTCGGATTCAGCGAGTCGAAATTCATAAGACGATGTGTATGATGTCTTTGGAAAAGACCACTTTTTTTATTTTGTGTGCCTGAGTTATTGAACAATATGTCCGAATTCGCAACTCACTTGTGAGGTTGAACATCCATCATGTGAAGCTCTTCTTATTTGATGATAAGCCGCAAGTAACTAAAATGAAGTTTGCAATACAATGAACAGTCTGTGAAAGTGAACGTGGTTTAGATTGAGGATAGATCCACAGTCCTTGATTCGCCTTTTCTAAGGAACATGCTGATCTTCTCATGGATGCTGCTTGAATCGGTAGATAATCAGCCCATAACTCACACGAAGTTGCTTAAACGATTATCGTGTTGAAGCAAAGAAGGAAAGTGAAGAGGTGAACATCCTAAGGAAAGGTCTACGAAAGGGAAGGTTTGTTTCGTCAGGTGGGAGAGAGAATCTACAAGGTCGTGGCGATTATCTGATAAATTGTTGATCAACACAGATGATGGGCTGGGAATCCATGTGGTGAAAGTTTGAACAAAGTGTTCAGGAAGAAGAATTTTGCTGTAGAAAATAAGCAATTTTGTTATCAAGAAAATTATAATTTAATGCCACCTTCCTTTAACAATTCCTAGCTGCCATTTTGTAAGTAAAGTCCTTTTTTTCGTTGTATATATTTATTTATAAGTGAGTTGCTACAACGACGATTTCATTCCTTCAAGGTGGTACCTGTATGGTCTAATAAACCAGCATTAAGATAAATATTTGATTCAATTATTTCCATAACCAGTTTTTGAAATGTCTGTTATATGCCTGGAAGCCTCTGGCTTTTTAGCAGATATCTTCAAATGAGAGTGCATAGTTTATTGTTGTGTAAGTAAGAGAGTGTTGTGTTTTTGTACCGGCTGCTGACCCTTAACAATTCGTTAAGGCCGTTCGGAATGTTTATTTATTGTCGTGTTCTACACTCCGTAAGTAGGTATTTTTTTACAGTGCATATATCAAAAATTGATTTGTTAAGTCATGTCATGAGATATTCGTGTGTTAGTCTTGTGTGGCCAATTCGGAGTCGAGCAAGAATAATTTCTTCTCGTCTGTTGTCTCCGTAGCTGGATGTCCACTCTTGAGTTATAGTTTTGATTGTAGTTTTCAAATTTTAGACGCAAGCTCATTACTCCTGGTAATAAGGAGAGAAAATAACGCAGCTAATATTTGAATAGAACAATTTAGTGTTCAGAATAAAATTTAATAATATCTGAAGTTTTTTAGTATTGTATAGATAGAAATGGGAACAACATTAAATACCGCAACAAAGAAAATTTTACACAAATAAAGTCTGACCACTTCATTAATAATAATTTCTCTTTGTTATATAGCGAATGCTTTCTGATGCCATCTAATGTTTATTTTTAGTAACCATTGGATATATAATTTTTTTTATGCCATGACAACTATTGGGCTATCTACAAGTTGCCACTTATTTTCATTGCGAACCAGACAGTCACTCATTCAAGTTAGACCACGTCCGACGTTCCTAAACTTCGAACATCAACAGCAACCTAACTGGTGTATGCAATATGGTACGGCCGTTGGCTCCCTATACCTATTTTAGCACTTTCCTCCGAAGGAAAGTAGCTATTGAGGTTGGACTCATGACGGAATTTTTGAAAAATTTCTTCAAATCTTTATCGATCCTACCTAGTAGACACCGAAAATGACCCCCGTTAAAATTTATATATATCTATATATATATATATATATATATGCATATATATATATGTGTCTGTTAACACGATAGCGGCCAGAGTTTTTGTTTTTCCGTCACGAAACTTGGTATATAGCATTCAATTAGCAAACGATTGAACGAGTTCGTTAACCACTAAAGTCGGAGGAAGGGGGGGTTTACCCCGAACCCAAAACACTTATTTGACTATGTCAGCCATAATATTTGTTATATTTCAACGAAACTTGGTATTCGTAGTGGTAATATAGAGAGAAAAATGAGATATAAAAATGAACTAAATCGGTTCATTAGAAGGGGGGGTTTACTCCGGACCCACAATACCAATTCGCCACTACCAGCCGTGATTTTTGGTATATTTCGACGAAACTCGGTATTCGTAGTGCTAATCCACAGGTAAATGTGTGTTGTAAAAATAAACTAAATCGGTTCATTAGAAGGGGGGGTTTACTCCGGACCCAAATTCCTAATATACTCATGCCGGTCGTAATTTCTGCTGTATTGTAACGAAACGCGGTATACGTCGTGGGTAACTCATGAGAAAGAAGTGTTGTAAAAATGAGCTAAATCGGTCAATCGGAAAGCGGGGGTTTAATTTGTAATATATTTGAATAGAAAAGCCGGCAGACGTAGGTTCACAAAGCCGCCGCAAGGAGCGCTTTCTACCACTAGAGTGACTGTATCCTGTTCCTGCGTTAGATCAAAATACGATAATATGAGGATTTTTGTATTTATTACGTAGTGTAGTAGGTACCATGTGTAAACATAACTCTGGAAGCAGATTAATAATTGATCAGTTACTCATTACAAAATGAGAACTATTCACGTTTTTATTTTATTTATGTAGGATATTTTAAGCAAATTGTTCTGGAAAGCAGTCTACACTACCCAACTTTGAGGAAAGTGCTTAGTTATGCAGCTCCTGCGTGACGGACTTTTTTTTTTCGAAGACAAATAGAGTGAAAATACAAAACCTTCTCATTTTGGGAAATGTATCGAATTATGTGCAAAATACTTGTGTATCAAAAAGCTCACACTTGAGCCATATTGGATCTATAGTACAGTGTTGGAGGTTGCTAGAAATACCTAGTTGATAAGCTTTGATAGACTAGACAAAAAAAGTCAGTATTTGCCGAAAGCTAACGTTATGTGCAGCAGGCGGAACAATTTGTACCTGCGTTTTTTTGACGAAACAGCAACAACGCTTCATTGGTACCTCGTGGTTTTGATAGACTAGACAAAAAAAGTCAGTATTTGCCGAAAGCTAACGTTATGTGCAGCAGGCGGAACAATTTGTACCTGCGTTTTTTGACGACACAGCAACAACGCTTCATTGGTACCTCGTGGTTTTGATAGACTAGACAAAAAAAGTCAGTATTTGCCGAAAGCTAACGTTATGTGCAGCAGGCGGAACAATTTGTACCTGCGTTTTTTTGACGACACAGCAACACCGCTTCATTGGTACCTCGTGGTTTTGATAGACTAGACAAAAAAAGTCAGTATTTGCCGAAAGCTAACGTTATGTGCAGCAGGCGGAACAATTTGTACCTGCGTTTTTTTGACGACACAGCAACAACGCTTCATTGGTACCTCGTGGTTTTGATAGACTAGACAAAAAAAGTCAGTATTTGCCGAAAGCTAACGTTATGTGCAGCAGGCGGAACAATTTGTACCTGCGTTTTTTTGACGACACAGCAACAACGCTTCATTGGTACCTCGTGGTTTTGATAGACTAGACAAAAAAAGTCAGTATTTGCCGAAAGCTAACGTTATGTGCAGCAGGCGGAACAATTTGTACCTGCGTTTTTTTCACGACACAGCAACAACGCTCCATTGGTACCTCATGGTTTTGATAGACTAGACAAAAAAAAGTCAGTATTTGCCGAAAGCTAACGTTATGTGCAGCAGGCGGAACAATTTGTACCTGCGTTTTTTTGACGACACAGCAACAACGCTTCATTGGTACCTCGTGGTTTTAACACAAACCTCCTGAGCTTTGTGTAGGATGTCAATTGACAAATGATTTATTACTTCATTATTGGTTGCCTATGGCGTAAACCAAACAGATGTAAATCTGAAGTTCGGCGGGTCCCTGTACCAAAAAAAAACAAAAAAAAAACAGAAATTACCTCGAATACCGTTACTAGTTAGTTGACATTACTAATGGCTTGTCTGAGGACAAAAAAAAAGTCTGATATAGAGAAAGTGTGTGGACAGAGACCTTAGAGTGTAGGTTAGAGAGATAGAGGCAGACAAGAGTCCAGAGAACGAACGGGAGATGCAATTGGAGCTGAAATTGTAGTAGGTAAACTAAACTATCCTAAGTAGGTCGGCGCCATTTGCATTCCCTGTTATAATGCGCTCCCAGAGAAAGTACCAACTGAACCGTTAAGGACCTTAATTATGGTGAAGTGAAATTATCTTGTAATAAATCCCAGGAATAAACTTCATTCGTGCTTGGAGAGAACTGTTCGGAATGTTTGGTGAAGTTAATCTCTAAAGGTTTTTGTCATTCAGAATTCGAGAAAAAAATTATGTTATAAAAGAGGTATTTTCCATAGAAACCATACATATCGTCGATACAAATGAAACTGACGAATGTGACCACTTTCAAGAGTAAAAATACTTTTATTTATTACTTTGCTTTTGGGCAGTCAAATAGTAGGCAGATTCGACCTTTTGACAGTGGTTACATTCCCTTTTCACTGTGTGAACTTAGATTCGGGAGTTTGCCATCCATCAGTCCAACAGCAATCAGTAAAGATTTCAAATGAAAAATGCGTTTTTTCACATTCGATAATTTGCATTTGTATCGACGATATATTCTTATGTATTTGACACGCTGAGTCCGAATGCGGATCCTACTCTCAAAACCATGCAAGCTCTAGTTATTTCTTCTTAAACTTCTTGACCTTCAAATGCCCTTAAACCTGACGTGCTGGTGTCAAACGGACTCCGGATTTGGATCCAGCGTGTGAAAATACATAAGAATATATGTATGGTGTCTTCGGAAAATACCACTTTGTGTGTCTGGTTGGCGAAGGTTCATAATCATTTAGGGAATTGAAACGGCCATCATTACCTTTTTGGTCCAACATGGTCCAATCATCAGTTTCTGTAACCTGCGTCTCTTTACTCGTGCGGTTCTTGCAACAATATGCTTCCCAAGTCTTCCAAGTCCTACCAAATTCAATCCTTACAGATAGAAATCCATCAAAAAATAACGAACCCTCCATAGTATGTCCCAATTTGATACTCCATAATGGTTTATTTATCCCATTTATCTAACCCATTGACAACACTCTCCAATAAAACTTTCATTCAAAATTGCACCAACATCCTAGTTGTTAAACTCGCCAATCCTCAAAAGGCACCCCAAATTACCACGTTTGCAGACTGCAACGTAAGTGGCATACAGAGGAACTTCAGTAGCAGACGTCCCGCGCACAGCTTATAGTCATCATGTCTTGTGTGTACTGCAACTTTACAGCTTCCCTCCTAAAGAGCTTTTAACAAAAAACAAAACTTCAACAATTTACCTCAACGGTGTCTATTGTATAGTTAGAAATAAATAAAATGATGAAATCTCCGAAATCCACACACCACCAGCATTCTGAATACTCAACAACTATTTTTAATTCCCTATAGTCTAGGGCCCATCTGTAAATGATGAAATCTCCGAAATCCACACACCACCAGCATTCTGAATACTCAACAACTATTTTTAATTCCCTATAGTCTAGGGCCCATCTGTAAATGATGAAATCTCCGAAATCCACACACCACCATCATTCTGAATACTCAACAACTATTTTTAATTCCCTATAGTCTAGGGCCCATCTGTAAATGATGAAATCTCCGAAATCCACACACCACCAGCCTTCTGAATACTCAACAACTATTTTTAATTCCCTATAGTCTAGGGCCCATCTGTAAATGATGAAATCTCCGAAATCCACACACCACCAGCATTCTGAATACTCAACAACTATTTTTAATTCCCTATAGTCTAGGGCCCATCTGTAAATGATGAAATCTCCGAAATCCACACACCACCAGCATTCTGAATACTCAACAACTATTTTTAATTCCCTATAGTCTAGGGCCCATCTGTAAATGATGAAATCTCCGAAATCCACACACCACCAGCATTCTGAATACTCAACAACTATTTTTAATTCCCTATAGTCTAGGGCCCATCTGTAAATGATGAAATCTCCGAAATCCACACACCACCAGCATTCTGAATACTCAACAACTATTTTTAATTCCCTATAGTCTAGGGCCCATCTGTAAATGATGAAATCTCCGAAATCCACACACCACCAGCATTCTGAATACTCAACAACTATTTTTAATTCCCTATAGTCTAGGGCCCATCTGTAAATGATGAAATCTCCGAAATCCACACACCACTAGCATTCTGAATACTCAACAACTATGTTTAATTCCCTATAGTCTAGGGCCCATCTGTAAATGATGAAATCTCCGAAATCCACACACCACCAGCATTCTGAATACTCAACAACTATTTTTAATTCCCTATAGTCTAGGGCCCATCTGTAAATGATGAAATCTCCGAAATCCACACACCACCAGCATTCTGAATACTCAACAACTATTTTTAATTCCCTATAGTCTAGGGCCCATCTGTAAATGATGAAATCTCCGAAATCCACACACCACCATCATTCTGAATACTCAACAACTATTTTTAATTCCCTATAGTCTAGGGCCCACCTGTAAATGATGAAATCTCCGAAATCCACACACCACTAGCATTCTGAATACTCAACAACTATTTTTAATTCCCTATAGTCTAGGGCCCATCTGTAAATGATGAAATCTCCGAAATCCACACACCACCAGCATTCTGAATACTCAACAACTATTTTTAATTCCCTATAGTCTAGGGCCCATCTGTAAATGATGAAATCTCCGAAATCCACACACCACTAGCATTCTGAATACTCAACAACTATTTTTAATTCCCTATAGTCTAGGGCCCATCTGTAAATGATGAAATCTCCGAAATCCACACACCACCAGCATTCTGAATACTCAACAACTATTTTTAATTCCCTATAGTCTAGGGCCCATCTGTAAATGATGAAATCTCCGAAATCCACACACCACCAGCATTCTGAATACTCAACAACTATTTTTAATTCCCTATAGTCTAGGGCCCATCTGTAAATGATGAAATCTCCGAAATCCACACACCACCAGCATTCTGAATACTCAACAACTATTTTTAATTCCCTATAGTCTAGGGCCCATCTGTAAATGATGAAATCTCCGAAATCCACACACCACCAGCATTCTGAATACTCAACAACTATTTTTAATTCCCTATAGTCTAGGGCCCATCTGTAAATGATGAAATCTCCGAAATCCACACACCACCAGCATTCTGAATACTCAACAACTATTTTTAATTCCCTATAGTCTAGGGCCCATCTGTAAATGATGAAATCTCCGAAATCCACACACCACCAGCATTCTGAATACTCAACAACTATTTTTAATTCCCTATAGTCTAGGGCCCATCTGTAAATGATGAAATCTCCGAAATCCACACACCACCAGCATTCTGAATACTCAACAACTATTTTTAATTCCCTATAGTCTAGGGCCCATCTGTAAATGATGAAATCTCCGAAATCCACACACCACCAGCATTCTGAATACTCAACAACTATTTTTAATTCCCTATAGTCTAGGGCCCATCTGTAAATGATGAAATCTCCGAAATCCACACACCACTAGCATTCTGAATACTCAACAACTATTTTTAATTCCCTATAGTCTAGGGCCCATCTGTAAATGATGAAATCTCCGAAATCCACACACCACCAGCATTCTGAATACTCAACAACTATTTTTAATTCCCTATAGTCTAGGGCCGATCTGTAAATGATGAAATCTCCGAAATCCACACACCACTAGCATTCTGAATACTCAACAACTATTTTTAATTCCCTATAGTCTAGGGCCCATCTGTAAAAAAAAGTAGCTATAGTTTGGTGTTGAGAGGGACACGCTAAATTTTGCGGGAATATCTTTGGAAGAACTGAAACAATCGGAAATTTACCGATCATCGGAACATTTTGTCTTTGAATGTAAAAAATCTAAAACATTTTTGTACTTCTTTTGCTCATAACTCCGAAAGTATTCATGTCAGAGGCCATTTCAAGGCATCAAAAGATTAGGAATCATAGCTGAAACAATTCTGGCTATGATTCAAAACCGCATATATGGCTGAAGTCCTGTATTTTGTTTATTTAATTGTTTTTTAACATTTTTTTTTTTATTTCTCATAACCAGAAGCATTTTTTTTCTTCTAACATTTGTACTATTAATTTTACCGTTGTGTTCATAGCTTCAGTAGTTTGTTTTTAATTTATATATTGATTTTATTTTTTTGACTTAGTTTTATAATTCTTGAATTTTTTGTTGATTAGTACGGTGTGTAGTGAGCAACCCAATATAATTGGGCAACTAAACTTTGTTTTTTTTAATGCAATATTTTTCAGGCGGAAAGTCAATAAAAGAGAATTAACAAAGTCAATTTGACAATCTAAAAAGATGTATTTTGTTATTATGGACTAACCTTTTTTTCTGGATGATCGATTTTTGTAATTATCGATTTTACAAAGCTAATTGACGCAATCCGTAGTGGTAACCTCATTTTGGACGTGGCCGTTGTACAGGAAGGTTCGCCTTAATACAATTAGGCTGGAAGTTGTAGTTTATTGAGTTTTTTAGCTCCTGAAGAGGCACCTGAGGTGTGAAACATGTAGAGCTTAAATAAAATAAATTGAATTTCTTTGGTAATTCTCATTTATTGACCTTCCGCCTGAAAAATTTTGCATTAAAGAAGATTGGATCACTATAAAATGTTTTTTTTTTGTTAAATAACGTTTTTTTTTTTTTTTTTTTTTGTCTTCTCCGGTTCTTTCGATCATATTCCCTCACACTTTAGCATGCTCCCTCTCAACATCCAACTTAAAACAGTTGCACCCTGTACTATTAAGTACGAATATGTATTCCCCTCGTGTGTTATGCCACAGGAACACTGCCACACATTTCCAAGGAAGGATATGTGCCAGGCATAAGGCCTGTTACATGAAATCTTCCCTGAGAATTCTGCCATTCAGTATCGAATCGGTCTCACATTCCCACTATCTTACATAACTTAAGGAAACCTTTCACTTAATGAACAACTTTAACTTACAATATTTAATGTATTCAGGCATATTTTCGTGCAGTTATAACTTTAAAAAAAAATTTCCGTTCCGCGTGGATGTACGAATTTCTCCGCGAAGTAAATTGAGAAAAATTATTAATAATGTATCTATACAAAAGTGTCCGTCACGTAGGATCTTTTCTCAGAATTTGGGTAGTGTAGACTGCATTCCTGAATAATCTTCTGAAAATGTCCGTCACGTAGGATCTTTTCTCAGAATTTGGGTAGTGTATACTGCATTCCTGAATAATCTTCTGAAAATGTCCGTCACGTAGGATCTTTTCTCAGAATTTGGGTAGCGTAGACTGCATTCCTGAATAATCTTCTGAAAATGTCCGTCACGTAGGATCTTTTCTCAGAATTTGGGTAGCGTAGACTGCATTCCTGAATAATCTTCTGAAAATGTCCGTCACGTAGGATCTTTTCTCAGAATTTGGGTAGTTTAGACTGCATTCCTGAATAATCTTCTAAAAATGTCCGTCACGTAGGATCTTTTCTCAGAATTTGGGTAGCGTAGACTGCATTCCTGAATAATCTTCTGAAAATAACCTACATAAATAAAATAAAAACATGAATCGTTTTTCTGTTTTACATTTGTAATGAGCAACTGTTTTAATTATTAATTTTGTGATTAGTTTCCTTCCAAAGTTTTACGTATGCATGGAACTTCACTACTTAAAAAAGTCCGACTCGCAGGAACTGCGTCATCTTAGCGCGGTTCCAGTTTTTTTTTTTTTTTTTTTTTTTTTTTTTTTTTACGGCACATCTACATCTAGGTCATTAGCGCCGACATCCAGGGTGTAGCGAGGAATTTCACCAGCGAGCCGTGGGATGATAAAATTCCTGCTGGAGGTTGGGAATCGAACCCACCATCTCCCGCTTATGAATCCAAGGCGCTAGCCATTAGACCACGGGAGACCCCGGTTCCTGTTCATACCCCTATTCTCATTTGAAAAGCATAGAATAGAAACAGATAATATTTTCCTCGGCCTTTGTTCAAAGGGTTTTATGGCTATACCTGGGGTCAGGTCCGCAAGACCCTAGAATCCTCTTCTACCGATACTTCATTTCATACGTTTCAATGAATTAGAAAATATCAAATATTTTCACACATTCCTGTGTTCTTTTACTATAGTAATAATTCTACAGATAAAATCAATTAAAAAATAAAATAAAAAAACCAACAGCATAACGGCAATTGAAAATATTCAAAAGACGTCAACGAATCTTTTTCTCTTGGCAAGCTATATTTCTAACAATGAATTGTTTTTCTTATTTTGCCTAATCTGTTTTATTGTAAAATACATTATCCAACTATAAGCAATTAAAAAATAACAAGGAATAAAAACAGACAAAAAGAACAGTTCGAATAAGCAAAATCAATTACTTTAATGATTTAAGCACTTATTTCTCCGATTGACATCGCCTAATCAAAACTTTCATCAGAACCTTTTTTGTAGAGCATTTAGTAAGCTTTCTAATGGTATTCTTTCGTTTACCAAGATTCTCAACCTTTTTCGAGATATTAAGGAAAATATACAAAGTTACCAAAACTTTTTAAGTCTGTTAATAAAATATTTTATTCTAACCCTTCCTTAACTCCAAACGTAACCAAAATTTCAACATATTAGTTTTAATGAAAGTAGAACATGCAGAAAATGTTTCAACTGAATCCCATGATTCTAAGTACCCAAACCAAAAACGGTATTCAAAAACTATTTTTCCAATTTTCTCGAAAACGGTTAAAGCTATCGCCTTGAAAATGGTTTCATTCGTATAAAAAGAGTACTTACAGGCTTATGAACTCAAAAACGTAAGCGTTACGATTTTTTCTGCGCAAATTTCGCCCCAAACTCCATCTTCCAGTGGGCGGATTTCGCTGGTTAACGAACTTGACCTTTCATATTGGACGAATGATTTTTGTACCAAATTTCATCAAAATCGGACCATTCGTCTTCGACCTAGAGAGCGAACAGACAAATATATATATATATATATATATATATATATATATATAAATATATACATATATATATATATATATATATATATATATATATATATATATATACAAATTTGAACCACCGATATTTTCGGTCTCTAGGGGTTCTGAAACGCGAAATTTTCTTGTCGGCACTTCCGGATTGTTTCATTGTATCAACCTTATAAGCGGGGTTCCTCCCTATGGGGGAGTGAGGAACCGCGCTAAAAAGTATACAAAAACTACATATTTTCGTCTATTGATCTTGTTGAACAACGAAAGCGTCCCCATGTAAAAAGAGAAATTCTTACAATACATAGAGTAGTAACAAAACAGAGGCGCTCGTAGTGGGAGCTTTGACAACCTAAGTTTTGGCTGGAGAATTCTATTCAAACATAGTACAAAGTCAACCCCCCTCCTTCCGATAGACAGATTTAGTTCATTTTTACAACACTTCTTTCTCATTAGATACCCAAGACGTATACCGCATTTAGTTACAATACAGCAAAAATTACGTCCGGTATGTGCAAATTAGTAATGTGTGCCTCCTAATGACCCGATTTAGTTTATTTGTATAACACATTTTTCTCTGTATATGACCAAAACGAATAAGGAGTTTCATTGAAATAGAACGAAAATTACAGCTGTTTGAGGCAAATTGATAATTTGGGTCCGGAGTAAACCCCCTCCCCTCCTAATGAACAGATTTAGTTTATTTTTACAACATATTTTTCTATGAAGATGACTACAATAAATAACGAGTTTCGATAGAATATAACAACAATTACGGCCAGTATGGGTAAATAACAACTTTGGGCCCGGAGTAAACCACCACACTTGAAGGACCAATGGATGATTATATTTTAACGGGGGTCATTTTCGGTGTCTACTAGGAAGGATCGATAATGATTTTAAGAAATGTATAATTATTATTTGGGGGCGAGGATAGCTCAGTGGTAGAGCACTGGACTAATAAGTTGGAGGACCTGAGTTCAAATCCCGTGCAAGCACTAAAGATTTTTTCTTCTAGTGTCTTCGTTCATGGTTGAATTCTGCCTCCCTGACCGTCCCTAGACCAACCCAGCCTTTAATTAATTTAATAATGGGTACCTTGGGTGCTAATGACTCTAGCAGTCGATCAGCCAAGGGGAAAATCAGGCGGCCGGAGCATAGTTCTGACCACACTGTCTCCCTAGTGTGCCGTATGGTCATGAATCCGGTACCTCTATAGTATCTACCCCTCAGGGCCCTCGTGGCCTGTTACGGGACTGATTTCTTTTTTGTATTATTATTTAGTATTTACTATTAGTAAATACTAGATAATAATTATACAGACCTTTTAAAGATTATGAGCATTTACATTGATCTTACGACGTAGTTTGCAAGAAGAGGCATCGGAACGGTACATGCCTCGGGGAAACTCTTCATGACGGAAGAAGCACCTGTAGCTTTCTACAGGGGGCGGAGGTGGCGAGAAAGCGGAGGTCAGGCAGCCGAAGAAAGCGTCAAGAGACCGAATCCAAACCATCGATTCGCCACAACTTGGGGGGCAAGGCAGTCCGAAGAATCGCATCGCCAGAAGAAATTAGCACCGGTATTTGGTATGAATAAAATGACCTCTGAGAGTGTACCAAAACCTGTGATAATAATGAGTGGGGAAAAAAATCTTTTCAATTCAAGTCTAAATAGAACAATTTAAGGCCCTTTTTAAAACATTGATGACGAGTAATATGTCTAAAAGTTTTTTTTTCCCACGTAATTATTTATTTATGGATCCTGTAAATTTGGAACCTTGCACTTCTAAGGAAGTTTGTTTAGTCTAAAAACCTACCTGGAAAGTACGTTTGTGTTTTTTTTTTTTTTTTATATTTTATTCGAAACCTTAAACAATGTTAAGATACTCGTTCAGACATTATATTGATCATACCGTTTTCGAAAAGCAATTTATTATTGGGGTTGAATTTGCTGAAAATAATGAAAGTAAACTGTTTGATAATGATTCACCGACTCTATCAATTGATCTTCATGGAAGATAGTTGGTAAAAGCAATGGCCAAATTTTTCCTTTGCTATCCTTGCTATCAGGAGTTTTGCATTCTGAATTAGGATACATACTTTGTACACTTCCGACTGAAGCCTAGAACGCACTTAAGCGGCGACAAGTCAGAGCTTTGAGCCCAGGTACAAATCTTCCAATCCATCTTTTAGGATAATGTTATCCCCTGCAGTATTGTCATCAACTTGCGATACAACCTGTATATTAACATTTGCTTAAATAATTGAAGATATAAATACCATCAGGAACTGCCTGCTTAAGGCTGCACCTAGATTGGACCCGTATTTCTCCCGATCCGATCTGATCCGATTTCGTTTGATCCACAGCGGCCGACATGAGTGCCAACATTGGTCTCGACCCGGTCCGATCTGATTTAGTCACAGCTCGTGAGTAATGACCTCGTAGTGAAGTGAAAATGATTCCACCTAATAAGTATAGAAACCTTCGATTAGGTTGAATGTTGGAGGTAAGAGAAGTATTGGTATTCATATTTTAAAATGATTTATAATTAAGGTAACTAGAAGGTTATAAACATTAGAAGGTTGTAAATATTGGAAGGTTATAGATGTTGGATGGTTATAAACATCTTTCCACGCAATTTAATAAACAAGGGAAACAAAAAACAAAAATGTGAATTGACAAAGTTCTTCTAAATTTTATTTTCTTTGATATAAAAAAAATGCATTGAAATCGGTTAAGATTTAGAACCTGTAGACCTTTTTGAAACACTAAATGTGGGTTGGCGCCATTTTGCTTTGTCGGTCCGAAATCGGTCTAGAAACAAACAAGTTTGACCAAGAATCGGTGGCCGTTGCATTGGATCGGGTCGGGACCAATGTAGGCACTGGCATTGAGATGCATGTGTTTGTTTTTCTTCCGACAGTCAGTGGCTAATGGATCGGATCGGAACGGGTCCAGTGTAGGTGCACCCTAAGTGTAGTCTGGACGCATAATTGGCACAGTCCAATCTCGGAGTATCGAACCCGCTCAGGACGATATGGCTAAATAGGCGATAATTCTAGTTTTTTATCGAAACCGGTCTTCAGAATTACATAAACTCTTAGCCATCACGTTCCCTGTTCCCATCGGGTATCGCCACATTCAACGGATGTACCTTGCGTAACCAAGTCGGCGAAATACCTCGGCTTCCATACCCCGTGTCTTCTATCGCCTTACGCGTCCGCTTGGCGTTTCCTGTGTCCGCGTTGCTGCTTCTAGTAGATTCAACAGGACGATTTCCCGATCACTGTCGTAAAGGTCGTCAACGAATGTGGCTAGGTATTTTTGAGACAAACTGAACAAGTTGTAGGCTATTGTACGCTTATAAATAAATAATATTCATTATTTAATCAGTACCCCTCAACTTAAGGCAATAAGAAAACATCTTGTGGTCCTTTGCAGGTACTATTTGTAAGTTATAATTTAATACTTAATGTTTGAAGGGTTTAAAGGTTACAGGAGTTAATAGTAACGTGATTATGACGAAAGACCTTCCACCTAAGAGGATTTACCAGCCGCATTGGAGACATTAAAAAAAAGTCCGTCACGCAGAAGCTGCATAACTCAGCACTTTCCTCAGAATTTGGGTAGTGTAGACTGCTTTCCAGAACAATTTGCTTAAAATATCCTACATAAATAAAATAAAAACATGAATAGTTCTCTTTTAATTTTGTAATGAGTAACTGATCAATTATTAATTTGCTTCCAGAGTTATGTTTACACATGGTACCTACTACACTACTTGATAAATACAAAAAACCTCATATTTTCGTTTTTTGATCTGACGCAGGAACAGGATACCGTCCGTCTAGTGGTAGAAAGCGCTCCTTGCGACGGCCTTGCGAACCTACGTCTGGCGGGCTAATTCTATTGAAATATATTACAAAGTAAACCCCCCTTTCCGATTGACCGATTTAGCTCATTTTTACACTTCTTTCTCATGAGTTACCCCCGACGTATACCGCGTTTCGTTACAATACAGCAGAAATTACGACCGGTATGAGTATATTAGTAATTTGGGTCCGGAGTAAACCCCCCCCCCTCCTAATGAACCGATTTAGTTTATTTTTCAACACATTTTTACCTGTAGATTACCACTACGAATACCGAGTTTCGTCGAAGTATAACAAAAATGACGGATGGTAGTGGCGAATTGGTATTGTGGGTCCGGAGTAAACCCCACTCTTAATGAACCGATTTAGTTTATTTTAACATCTCACTTTTCTCTCTAGATTACCACTACGAATACCAAGTTTCGTTGAAATATAACAAATATTACGGCTGGCATGGTCAAATTAGTGCAATGGGTTTGGGGTAAACCCCCCTCCCGGTGGACCGATTTTGGTGGTTAACGAACTCGTTCAATCGTCTATATATTCGGTGTCTAATAGGAAGGATCGATAAAGATTTGAAGAAATTTTTCAAAAATTCCGTCATGAGTGCAACCTCAATAGCTACTTTCCTTTGGAGGAAAGTGCTAATCTTAATACTTCCATTATTCCAAGTGTACCAAAATTTGTCGATCTAAGTTTGGATGAATGTCATACGTAAATTAAAAAGTTTAATTTAATCCGCCTTCTTAAAGAACTCAAAACCAAAATTTTAGTTATCTTCACTTTTATTCTAAAATAATAAAAGATACCAACTTCAAAGCGGTTTGTTTGCTTCACTATGGCATAACTATAAGTATAACGATTCTTTTTATGGAGAATACCGCCGAAAACGCAGATTATTTCAGCAGATTATCGAACTTGATCTCTCGTTTTAGAAAGAGTATTTTTACGTCAAATTCATCAAGATTTGGAAACGGTAAGGAGCGAATAAAAAAAGAAGTACAAACATATATATATATACATATATATAAATATATACCTCTTTGGTAGTGTTGGATATTTATTTTTTATTATTATTTATTTATTGGTCCTTTATTTTAGGCCCTTTACAAACGAGTGTGTGGACATATTTTAAGTTTTTTGCATTCAAGTTGCTTTCATTTTAGAAGTTCTAAGCATTAAATAAATACGTAATGAAGTAGATGTCTAAATGGATTGACATGCTAGATAATTTAAGCCGTAAATAGGTCCAAATGGTATAATAAAAGCCGTTTAAGGAACAATATAAAAATGGTAACGTAAAGCGAGCAAATTAGAAATAAAAAAATCGCTGTACAATTATAACAACAAAAAATTAGAATAAGACAAACCACAGCAACTTATGTCTCGACAATTACTAGACATGCACCAGCCAAGGAAGTCTGGGATAAAATTAGAGCGATTTGTGGCAGACACCAACTTGCACAGATTCCACTACTACAAAATGATAACAGGAATGTAACTGATCCCCAAGACATTTCAGAGGCATTTGCTGACTACTATACTGCAGTTTTCAGTTCTGTCTCCTATTCAGAAAATTTCAAAATCATTAAAAGACTAGAAGAGTCTACACCTCTGCACTTTTCCGACATAGAAGGGGAGAAAATGGACTACAACATACAATTTACTATGGAGGAGATGAATAGAGCCCTGAAAACAATTAAACGCTCATCAGCTCCTGGCATGGACAATATACCTTATGAACTTCTGACAAATCTCCCGATCTCAGGTAAAACGTTTTTACTGCAATTATATAACCAACTATGGTCTTTTGGTATCTATCCTAATGAATGGAAGGAATGTATTATAGTGCCAGTATTAAAACCAAACAAAGACCCACACCTCCCAAACAGTTACAGACCCATTTCTCTCTCATGCTGATTGGGCAAGATAATGGAGAATATGATAAACTACAGGTTGACTTATATTTTAGAAAAGCTGGATCTTATCTTTCCTTATCAGGCTGGCTTCAGAAATGGATACTGTTGTACTGACCAACTTGCAACTATTGAAAACACTATCCAGTGCGCATTCATTTCTCGAAAACACGTTACAGCGGTTTTCTTTGATCTGTTACAAGCATATGACAGAACCTGGAGATATGGTATACTCCGCCAACTCCACTCTTGGGGCCTATGGGGAAGATTACCAATATTCTTACAAAGCTTTCTGGAGGAAAGGTACTTTAGAGTAAGGGTATCAGACAAACTGTCTTCACGTAGGGAGCAGGAGAATGGTATACCTCAGGGATCTGTCCTAAGTGTAACGTTATTCCTGATTGCAATAAATGGTATTACCAGAGAAGTGCGGGGGCCTGTGGGGTGTTCTCTCTTCGCTGACGATCTATCCTTATTTGTGAGCCATGATGCGTCGGATAATAATGTGAATTGTTTGCAGGACACAATATACCTTATTGTTCGTAACGCTGAAGAAATAGGCTACACTTTCTCGGCAACAAAAACAGTTGCAATGCATTTCTGCAGATTGCGGAAAGCACATGACGCCCCTGAATTAAAAATTGGTATTACACCAATTACCATAAAGGAGAACCACAAGTTTCTCGGTGTTATCCTGGACTCACATTCAATATTTGGTTAAAAAGTGCAGTGGTGCTATCAATGTGATAAAATGTTTGTCAAAATTTAAATGGGGTGCAGAAAAGTCAATGCTATTAAGAATTTTTGATGCACTCATTAGATCAAGACTTGACTATGCATGCCCTGTATATGGTTCGGCGCGAAGATCTTGGTTGCTTCAGCTTGATAGAGTTTACAACCTCGGCCTCCGCATTGCCATTGGGGCTTTCCGGACTAGCCCACTTGAAGCTATCTACGCGGAATCAGGCCATCTACCTCCTAACCTAAGACGGGAGCAAATAACACTTACCTACCTGACAAGTATTCGGACGAAGAGAGACCATTTCCTCAATCCCTGCATTGCTGATCATACTACAATAGAAAATTTTCAAAGATTAAGATCCAGAACGAGACCATTAGCAGTCCGTGATAAGGAAATATATGAAAAATATGAAAGCAGCGTTCAAGAAATATTAAAAACTCCAAAACCATCAATAAGCCCATGGACGTTAAAAAACCCAGATATTGACTTGTCATTAGGGGCGTTTAAAAAAAGTGATACGGCGCCACAAATCTACAAAGCACTCTTCCAAGAAAAAATACAAGATTTTAGAAGGTGTCATCAAGTATACACCGATGGCTCCAAGACAGAAAGGGGTGTTGGTTTTGGGATCCTCATGCCTGATGGAACCGGCATAAGGACTCCATTATCAACATGTACTAGTGTCTACCATGCCGAACTGATGGCGATAAAGGAGGCTATGAAGCAGTGTATGAACCTCGAGGGAAATGTTGTAATCTGTAGTGATTCAAATAGCGCACTCTTGGCGATTCATGACAAGTTCACTAAGGACCCACTCCTTCGAGCTGGTCATGATTCGCTGGGGACATTACAGCTACTGGGCAAACAAGTTTCGTTCATATGGATTCCAGGCCATGCAGGAATCCTAGGAAATGAAAAAGCAGACATCCTAGCTAAGGAAGCGACTTCAATGGCCCTCCCGGCGAATTCTTGCTCACACCCTGGAGACGTGAAACGCCAAATAAAAGAACTATTATGGGAACAGTGGCAAAGAAGATGGGAAACAAGCACAACCCACTTGAGGACTTTTTATCCCTCAGTTCGCTCTACAATAGTCTACGATGACCTTTGTAGACGAGACTCAGTGGTAATAACAAGGCTGCGTATTGGACACACACGTCTAACACATGGCCATCATCTTGTCGGTAGGCGTCGTCCAACGTGTAATCATTGTGGTGATGTACTTACCGTGGATCATATTTTAGCGGAATGCTCCCAGTTACAAAGAGCCAGGGATAGGTTTGATATTAACAGCAGAGACATTTTGAATAAAACAGAAAAATATCAGAATATTATTGATTACCTTAAATTTATTAAAGCACACAAACATATCTAAAAATGTAACATCCCTTGAAATAAAAAATATATATAGAAATTTGGATTAAAATATAGTATTGTAAAATATAAACATTAGTAATGATTCTAACATTATATAATATTCGGCTAACTTAAACAGTAGGGTATTGTGCTAAAGGCCATTGTAGTCGACGCACAATAAATTCTAAAAAAAAAAGAAAAAAAAAAGACAAACCACATGCTATGCAAAGAAGAACATAATAAGAAACCAGTAACTCAGAAAATCGAAAATTATCTCTCTGGATGTTCATCATAGAGTCTTTGTAACCTCTTTGGATGTGTTGGATATCCTGGAGGATTTGTAGGAGTGTTGTGGGCTCTCCGTGATGTGGGTTAGCAATGGCCGCTGTCTTGGCTCAATAGCAGCTACTAGTTTACAAGCTAGCTGTCAATGTTAAAGTGTTGTCCTAGTTCACGGAATCGACTAACGGGTAGCCGCTCAAGTTCTCAGGGAATTTCGTGGAAACTGAGGCCACACAATTATTTCACACAAATTTGGAAATATCCTCCGATATTAGGTCAGTAAGAAATGATCAGTAGAGACGATCCAGGCCTTTATAATATAGTCATGTACCGCCAATATGTACTAGGATAACAACCTTAGTATCTGGCTGTACCGTATGAAATGTCAGTTTTGGACTTGCCGATTTACTTTAATTGTCTTGAAACTGTCGTGGCTCCTACTCCGAGTTCTTTGGCATATTCCCTATGCTTTTTGAGGGCAGGGCCGCCACATGGGGGGGGGGACAGCCGGGTACAGTTGTCCCGGGCCCGGGCGCCGTGTGGGCCCGGGCCGGAACTCGCTAATTGGAAAAAAATGTATAGGTTATGAGCTTTTAAAAAAAAATGGGGTTTAGAAATATAGACGGGCGCAGCCTATATTTATTTGAATTGGATCTATATTATTTTAATGTACATAAACGACAAAACAAGTGCAGTCCCAGAATAGTATATTTCGTTAGGAGTCGTAATAAAAGTACATGTACCGAAAGTGACCTTTGCTGCATCGATTGTCGGCTTTTATTCTCATTTCGCTGAAAACTCAAGATAAAAATAATTTTAAAATGTCCAAAGTCCTATAGCAAAGTACTAGAATTTTCAGTTTGGCTCTGAGAAGTGGGGGCCCGTGATCTGGCCCTGGGCCCGGCTCTGAGGTGTGGCGGCCCTGTTTGAGGGACAAGCTTCAACCCTTTCTGTGGTCATTGTCAAGCATGGTTTCTGGCCTTCCTCGATCCTCGTTGTCAAGGTCAAAATTTCCACTTCGAAACCTGGAAAACCACCGGTAAACAGTTCGTTCATTCACCGTTCCCTCCCCGAACGCCGTGTTAATGTTCATACACGCATCAGCAACGCTATGACCGGACTTAAATTCATAACGAAAAATAATACGGATTTCCGTTGAAGTCATAATTTAAGTTTTATTTTTTTTCTCAGAGGATCGTTCTCACAACACAGTACGCAAGTTACTGATTAAATAATAGGAATAAAACAGCTTTAATTCTATATGAATAACAATGATGTTTGTAAATAATGAAATAAAAAAGGGAACGGATTAAATCGCAAAGTAAGCAAAACTGACATTTCATACGGTACAGCCTGATATATACAATAGAGAAGTCGTCCTCCCACATGAAATCCCACTTGTAACAGGTTTTAAATTATTTTAGCTATCAGCTCCCCGAAGAAAAATATTTTCTGTGAGTATCCATGTTAGGAAATTTTGACACTATTAGCCCAAAAAACAGATTCGCCAAAAACGAAACGTGGATTACAATAACGATTCTGCTAACCCCGAGTTAAAGTAGAGGACTTATTTTCTACGTTGAACTTCATGCTTATCTAATATCATCGAGTATATTTTTTTTATTAATATTTGTCAAACAAAAATGACAATCTTTTAACTGAGCCTTCCATTCTCTCCTAATAATAAGACATACAAATTGCATAGGATTTGCTAAATTTTTCCATCCAATCAACTGTCTAAAATAACAAGTATCAAGAACTTCGAATCCCGAAATCTGGATGTTGGATCAAACTCAGAAGTACTAGAAGTGCTTCAGGATAGCAAGCGCGAATGTTTAATCTCGGGAATGCTGATTCATAAAACTGATTGAAAAAGTATGCAATTGAATCAATGTTATAAAATAATTTTAATATATATGAGTGAACAAATTTTAAGACGCTAGTTTCAGACCCGAGATTCGCCCTTGCTCCTCCTGGAAAATTGGACATTCTATTTTAAGACGCTAGTTTCAGACCCGAGATTCGCCCTTGCTCCTCCTGGAAAATTGGACATTCTATTTTAAGACGCTAGTTTCAGACCCGAGATTCGCCCTTGCTCCTCCTGGAAAATTGGACATTCTATTTTAAGACGCTAGTTTCAGACCCGAGATTCGCCCTTGCTCCTCCTGGAAAATTGGACATTCTATTTTAAGACGCTAGTTTCAGACCCGAGATTCGCCCTTGCTCCTCCTGGAAAATTGGACATTCTATTTTAAGACGCTAGTTTCAGACCCGAGATTCGCCCTTGCTCCTCCTGGAAAATTGGACATTCTATTTTAAGACGCTAGTTTCAGACCCGAGATTCGCCCTTGCTCCTCCTGGAAAATTGGACATTCTATTTTAAGACGCTAGTTTCAGACCCGAGATTCGCCCTTGCTCCTCCTGGAAAATTGGACATTCTATTTTAAGACGCTAGTTTCAGACCCGAGATTCGCCCTTGCTCCTCCTGGAAAATTGGACATTCTATTTTAAGACGCTAGTTTCAGACCCGAGATTCGCCCTTGCTCCTCCTGGAAAATTGGACATTCTATTTTAAGACGCTAGTTTCAGACCCGAGATTCGCCCTTGCTCCTCCTGGAAAATTGGACATTCTATTTTTTATAGATGATGCTGGTATTCACTTTTATTTGGAACCGTGAGAGAACTAAAAGCAAACCAGAGAAACTAGGCGGAACATAGTGTTACCTACATCAATCTGACTCAGATTTTTTTTTTTTAAATATCGATTGTTCAGATTCTTCTTTTCTCTTACAATTTCCTGATATATTACATTTATTTGTTATAATACATAATTGTATTTCGGGTCCAGCTCGTATCAAAATCATGTAACTCACATCTAAAATAAATCTCATAACTCTTCATTACAAGTGGCGTAAAATGCCTTTACCTCTGAGAGTTGCAAGTCTGCTGCTCACAAATATCGAAGAAATAATCTGCACGATTTACAAACTTTCATAGCAAGATGACAATAACAAACAGTATAATGCATTTCTAAGCAGAAAGAAACATTACATTATCCTATGATTGGTCAAACGACAGAGAAACGGTACCTGAGAAACATTTGACTAGACAGATCGAATCTTAATACCTAGATCCGTTCGTACTTTGGTCAAATTAATCCTTCTTTAAGAAAAGGACTTTGCAGATCCCTTTTAAGGGTATAAACCTTCTGGCATTTAACGCAAAACGCTGTTCGACTCGCGTGTCAAGAGCCGAACCCGCATTTGTCTTCATACTCGTTCCCGACATCGTCGAAACGGGGCTAATGTCGAGGACTAAGGAATTCAAGACTCCGAGTTGCCACATTCTCCAAATTGCAGGGTTCAACAGGGAAAATAACAACACCAGTCTGGAAATTATGAAAGCTGATTACAACCTTCTTTTAGGGATATTTTTCTACTGCTCTGAAATCCATGTATTTTTGATCCAATTTAACATCTGGAATTTATTAACCCGATTACAAAAGATGATACGAATACCAGATCGATTTGACTTGTATCAATTAGTTGAAATTAGTACGCATCAATAATGGAGTAGAAGCCCAATTTGAGTTCGTAGCAGACCAGATTGGGCGCCAACCTATAATATGCAATTTGTTAATTAATATATTCAGTGTTTGTTGTTATTTTTGTTTTTTTATCATTATTGGCTCAGTAATCTATATTTTTTGTAATTTATTATTAGCAAATACGATTGTTGCCTTTGACAAAAATAAATTAAAGAAAGCAAGAAACAGGACAAAAAACAATCATTAAAAAAAACAGTCCCGTAACAGGCCGTGAGAGGCAGATACTATAGAGGTGCCTGATCCATGACCATACAGCACACTAGGGAGCTAGTGCGGTCAGTACTATGCTTCTGCCGCATGAGTTTCCCCTTTGCAGGTACCCATTAATAAATTCATTAAAGGCTGGGCGTCATGAACGAAGACACTAAAAGATAAAAATCTTTAGTGCCTGCTCGGGATTTGAACTCAGATCCTCCAGCATATTAGTCAAGGGTTCAACCACTAAGCTAACCTTGCCTCTGGACAAAAAATAATAAGAAGAAAAATAGATACACCGTTAAAAAAAAAAAAAAAAAAAAAAAAAAAAAAAAAAAAAGAAGAAGAAAAAATAAATAAATAAACAAAGTTTAAGAAAATAAACAACAACAAAATAAAAATAAAAAATTAAATTAAATAACTTCATTTAATTAGTTATATTATTTATGTATGTATATCATATGTATCTAAGCATATATATATATAAATCACGTGTCTGTCTGTTTGTATGTTTTTCTGTTTGTCTTTTTATTTGTTTGTTCCTTATACAAATCTACACCGTTTGACCGATTTTGACCAGTTTATTTCAATTTTAATATCAACAGTCACTGTCTAACTAAAGAGCGCTGGCCTTTCTTTGATAAGAGCTATCTACTCGCAGGCTATGCTGCTGGCCTCTGTCGGATGTTATATGAAGTGCTGTGGTACTGGCCTCTGTCGGGTTTTTTCAGAACTGCTGTGGTGCTGGCTACATCTAGACAGATATAAACAAATTCATACCGTTTGAACGATTTTGACGTAACTGGGTATACAGGTAGATTTTGATAGAGGGAGAGTCATCGGCAGAAAGTAGGTGTAGCATGGCACGCCGGATAACAGCTAGTATATATATAAAATAATTTATATGTACTTTTGAGTTTGTGTATGTATCTATAAATGATTGATGTATTTTAAATATATTGGTTAAAACCATATTTAACCTAGAGTTATAATTTTTTCATTCAACTTCTAAGATGGTGATTCTTAATGGTGACCTGCAGTTTGCCGACCTGAAATCCCAAGCTTCCTCCTCCAGCTCCCTGAGGAATTTGCTAATAATAATTAAAAATCATATTATTAATTACTTCTTATTTCCATATGAATTCATATGTCTTCTTCCAAACACCTCCCGTAACATTGACAACATGAGAAGATATAATTCAGCGTCATCCTACTTGAAAATACTTTCCAAGGACTAACAGCTGTTACTGTCATTAACTCCCAAGTCTAAACGAAGCTAGAAAACCAATGGGGTCATTGGAACACAATCGCTTCGGGTTCCTCGCACCGTCTAACAATCCTGAGGTCATCTCATTATATGCAAATTGAATCTGTAGGGGATATTGCATGTAGTAGCAAGAACTCTTCTATTCAAAATAAACTCTTTTTGGAAGACAATTATAATCATTTGTATGTTATGGTGTCAATCCTTTAGAACAGGGGACTCCAAACTTTCCAGCCTTAGGGCCATACTGATTACTCCAGTAGGTTCCGAGGGCCAAAACCATAATGGTACTACTTATTTGTGTGAGAACACTTTCTCCAAAATGAAGTACAGAAAAAATGTTTACAGATCTAAATTAACTGATGAGCATCTTAAATCTCTTTTAATAATTGGTACAAGTAAAAGTAGTCCACAACTACAAACTATTGTCAGTGGAAAATCTCAATTACATAAATCTCATTAGTATTTCATATGTCATTATGCTTGTTATAAGTTATGTTTTTATTTAAAATGTTAGTTGGATTCATTTCAATAATTTGTTAGTTATTATATACTGAAGTTAAATTTTCTTCATATTATACATGTCTTTACTCATTACAATTCTGTGTTTCTATATCCAACTTATCACAAAAACAATAACAATAAGCCTACAACAATGTTATGAGTAGTTAGCCCATGACCATATCAATGTAGATGTCATATTAATAATTATTCAACATAAAATTAGAATGCTTCAGTAAACTAAATTTAATTTACTATAAAAAATATGTTCTCTAAAAGGAGTTTTCGAGTATGCTAGCTCTCCACGGGCCGGACAAAATCTGTCCGCGGGCCGGATGTGGCCCTCGGGCCGTAGTTTGGAGACCCCTGCTTTAGAATTTAATCGTTGTCTCCGATTGAGGTTAGGTTAGGTTACAGTTTATTCAGGGCGATTAACTTATATAGTTTTTACTCCCTTTGTTTGCTATGACATTTGAAGTTTTATTTATTTCCTTATTTTCGTTTATATATGTATATATGCACACATATCATTTGCACATTCACACACATACGCTTACATACATTGCCAAATAATTTATCTTAAGTAAAAATAAATAAATCACATTTTATTATTCATATAATTAATCTAAATTTATAAAACAAAAGAATATAACATATTTTATAATTTTTTCCATATATATAACTTAACAAATAATTAATCTTAATTCGTAAAGCAAAAGTAGATAAAATGTTTTATACGTAATTTTTTTTTTTTTTTTTTTTTTTTTTCCTCCTATTTATCGCATGTATACTATAACTTAAAAAATAATTAATCTTAATTTATAAAACAATTTTTTTTTTTTTTTTTTTTTTTTTTTTTTTTTTTCTTAAATTTTTAAATTTCTTCAACAGTAAAATCCTTATGTTACAAGTAAATTTCTTATATTTTATTATATATGTTAATTTCTTTTAACAGTTTTATTATTTTATCTATTGATTCTTCGGAGTTTTGTAAAGCTTCTTCTCTTCTACGTGGTATTTTGTGCTTTATAAATATCTGGTTGAGGAGAGCGCATTCTTCCAGTATGTGTTGAATGGTTAAGGGAGATTGGCAGGATTCGCACTTAGGTTCAGCAGTTTTCATAATTAAATGTACATGGGTTAGGTTTGTGTGTCCTATCCTCATCCTTGCAATAACAACTTCCTCCTTCCTGTTGCCTCTCACTGAGCTTATCCACTGTTTAGTTGTTTTCTTGACAGCTTTTAATTTGTTTGTGAGTGGGATTTCTGTCCACATGGACTCCCAGCATTTCCGGACTCTATCTTTTAGCCACGTCTTCATGTCATTTATTTCGTATAATTGGATGGGCGGGCTGTTCATCACAGCAGCTTCTTTAGCGGCTTTATCAGCTGCCTCGTTTCCTGCTATTCCAGAGTGACCAGGGGTCCACAGAAAAATTATAGTTTTATTGAGGCTATTTAATATTTCCATGTAATTGTGGATTTTGTCCAACGTTGGTCCCGATTTATTATAGTTTGCTATGCTGTGTAAGGCAGAAATTGAGTCAGAGCATATCAATATTTTAGAGCTGGTAATATTAATGGATATATAGAGTGCTGTAGAGATAGCTTGCAGCTCAGCTGTATATATTGTGGAGTATGAGGGTAATTTGTATTTTTGAGTTGAGTCATTCCTAACTATTGCAAAGCCGATTTTATCATTTTGCTTGGATCCATCCGTGTATATTATTTCGTATTCTGAGTACTTGTGTAGTATATTTTGCAGTATGTTGTTTATGGGTTCGGTTCTTTTATTTTTAAAGGTTAAATCGATTTTTATTGGCCGGAATTTCCACGGAGGAGGTTTTGAGTTTTGTTCAGCTGCGTTTATAGGTATATTATAAGTTTCTTGAATAGTTTCTTTTTGTCTGATGCCTAATGGTGCTGCTCTTGTAGGGTTTGTTTCATATGTCCGGGTGTTTCGAGGATGGAATATATAGTTATATGCTGGATTTGTTGGCTGTAATTTAATTTTGGCAATGTAATTATTAATTAATTCCTGCCTTCTAAAAGTAAGGGGTGGAATGGATGCTTCTGCGCACAGACTCTCTATTGGACTAGTCCTAAAGGCCCCTGTGGCCAGCCTTATTCCTGCGTGATGTACCGAGTCTAAGAGTAGGAGGCGAGTTCTCTTTGCAGAAGAATACACCATACTGCCATAATCGATCTTAGATCGAATAAGACTAGTATAGATGATTAGCATAGATTTGCGGTCAGCCCCCCAGGAAGTCCTTGCTAGTACTTTCATTAACCTCAGTCGCTTAAAGCACTCCTCTCGTAGGTACTTTATATGATAAAGCCATGATAGTTTATTATCTAAGACCAGTCCTAGGAATTTGGTACTTTCGCTGAACGTGATAGTGTTTCCATATAAATGAAGCTGAGGAATCGGACATGGATTCCTCTTTCGTGAGAATAACACTCCTCTTGTCTTTTCAAGTGAAAATCGGAGGTTTTTGCTTTCTGACCAAACTTGTAGGTGGTTCAGAGCGTTTTGTAGAGTCCTCTTCATCCAATCATGGCTCTTGAACTTTATTAATATGGCTAGGTCATCTACATAGAGGAATGCTTTAATTGACCTAGGTATTGCCTTAACAATTGAGTTAATTCCTATAGCAAATAAAGTACAACTCAAGACGCTTCCCTGAGGGATTCCGTTAGCTACTTCCTTGCAACTAGAGATCGATTCTCCTACTCTAACTCGAATATATCTTTTTTGCAAAAAACTCTCAATGAACTTAGGCATCTCTCCCCTGAAACCCCAATCCTGCAATGTTTTTAGAATTGTCTTCCGGTCAATAGTATCGTACGCCTTTTCTATATCGAAGAATACACCAACTGCTTCTTTTTTCTCAGTAAATGTGTCCAGGATTTCGGCTTCTATTGTTACTAGTTGGTCTGTAGTTGATCTGCCTTTGCGGAAACCGCACTGAATAGGGGATAGAAGGTTGAATTTTTCTATCATCCACATCAGACGTCTGTTGACCATTTTTTCTAGTCTCCGATTGATGTAAAGGATGAATGAATATTTATAAATTGGGTTGTACACATAACACAGAGTAGGACAACAAAAAAAAAATGGAAGGTAGCTCTCTGTTAATCCTCCCCACTAATATTATTATTATGTTTGTACAGTTCTTCCCTTAAAAATGTCCTTTTTAATCTGTATGAAATAATACCACCTAAGAGAATGGATATGCTAGTCGTATAAAACAATGTAGGTGCTGGCGTAAAAACATGATAAAATGTTAATCATCACTAAATCCTGATCCTAATCCTCCTAATCCTAACACAGAGTACCACAGAAAACATTTTGTTGATCCAAGAACGTTGGCAAGTCAGCTAGGAGTAGTAACATAATGAGGATGAGGCCGAATGGGGAAATAAGAGAAAACATTATAGAAATCGGATTATGTTTGAATTTCTCTTCTCTTCGTCATATTATCTTCATTTATTCTTGCAAAATTATAAATACACACACATAAAGTGGAACATGTAAATAAAAATAATTGCAGGGCTACTGTAAAGCGGAAACACGAGGAAACAATTATACAAATCGGAATTCTCCCCAGACTTACCATAAGGAACATAACTCCAATTTTTTTATTTATCAGATATTTCTGGATGCTCATTAATAATAATTAAAAATTATTTCATGGAACCCGTGCATTAGCACCAGGAAAACATGACGAATAGTAAGTATTGGACACTCAATTCGCTGCACGACCTTAGCCATTAAACACATACAAACATATATTTTTTAAAATACTTCCTTAACTCCAAATGTAGGTAACCAAAATTAAAACATCGTAGTTAACATGAATTTTAAAAAAGAACAAAAAATTTCAATTGAATCCCACGATTCTAAATATCCAAACCGAAAATGAGTTTTTTCGAAAACAGTTACAAATAGGGCGTTCAAAAATGGTTTCAATCGTTTTTATACGTTAAGGAACGTATAAAACGAGCACTCCCGAGAATATGACCTCGAAAACGTAAGCGTAAAGATTTTATTCGCGCAACAAAAACCATGTTCTGGTTGACGGATTCTGGTAGATATACAAATCATTTATAAGAACATTTTGTTGTTAACACCAATAAGCAACAGAACATTATAAACAGGTAAGTGAACAATAGTTGTTTTCCAAGAACTAAGTTCAGAGTTTGGACAGGTAATCAAAAATATAAACATTTAAAATGAAGCCAACGGCCATAGCCACGTTGAATACACCGGTTCCCATAGATCACCGAAGTTAAGCAAGGTCGGGCGTGGTCGGTACCTGAATGGGTGACCGACCACGTGCTGTTGGCATTATAAAAGGGCGGCAACCTATAGATAGCCCGGCGCTAATGGCCAAGATGTAGATGCGCCGTAAAAAAAAAAAAAAAAAAAAAAAAAAAAAAAAAAAAAAAAAAAAAAAAAAAAAAAAAAAAAAAAAAAAATTTAAAATGAAATAACTACAAATGAACGAGCAATAATAATATTTTTAGGGGGGTGTGTAGAGATAGACCAATTTGGTATGTAGTATCTTAGTTATTATTAACGATTAAGAATATAATATAGTCTGTTTATTTATACCTATTTCATTTCAAATGTTTATGTTTTTGATGATATCTTTATGTTTTGAATTTCAAACAAACCTATTGTTTACTTGCCTGAGTATAATGTTCTGTTACTTATTTGTGTTAAATGTTGTTATAAGTGATTTGTATTTGTATATCTGTGATATTTCTTTATTGGTTTAAGTATTCTGCTTATTAATTCTGCATTTATTTTTGTCTTTTACCTGTCAAAGGCTACCAAAGAGTAGCTGAAACGTCCTTAACACAGATTTTTACAAAAATCGTATTGATGTTTTCATAGTCGAGTCCCAACTATTCCCTGACTGCTCACCACCTAGACGGTTTACATTTAACTAATAAACTGTGGCAACCATCAATGTAATATTAGCTAAATAATACAAAAAATGAAGGATTACACTCTGAAAACAACCCTAATGAGAATGACATCAAATGAATGACTATGTGATTGTGAGAAGATGGTTTGCTGTGACTTGTAAAATACTATGAAGCTTTCTCTGCGGCTTTCATTGATCCCAGCTCTCATCTTCCGAGCTGTAATTACACCCGCCATTTGCAGGAGATTCGTGCACCTTGGGTTTCTATTCGGCCAGCTCTCAGAATGATTATTTCCGCCAAAGGAAACCCGGAAGGATAGGAGGGAATTTACTGTCATAAGAGAATGCAGAGAAAAAGCATATCTTTCAGGTCCAGCTTTGAGTAAGCGAGAATCTCAGCAAAACAATACTTAAAACAATTTTTGTCACTTTCCTATAGCACCGGATGAAGTGGCACTAAGAGTATGTAAATATTGGGACTTGAATTATTAAACCAAGTTTCTCAATTCATAACTCATTTTTTGACCTGCCGCCATATAATTAGTAAATAAAATAGGGCCACTTTCAAATATTATATTTATTACACTGGTGCTAATGATCTCGGCAGTAGATGCACCAAAAAAAAAGTATCTTTTGCCATGGAGTTTGTCTATTCCTTGTTATTTTGTTAGTGTTTCCTATAACATATCAAAGTACTAACAGGACAAAAATAACAAATATATCTGTTATAAACAGGCGATTCTAATACTTTTGACAAGTAAATGTAACATGGCTGAGGGGCTCCAAATTTTCCGTCACCGGTGTCACAAAGGTTTACGGGAAGGTCAGGCGTATGGAAATCGATTTTCCGGGAAAATTAAACTACTAATTTATTTATTTAGATAAATTTAACGTCCTTTATAATTAACTCAGAATTTTAGGACGGGTTATCCATTTCTAGCCAGGATAGGGCTGATGCCTTTTCTTTTTTTTTCCAATAAAAGCCACCAGCCCTAGTGGAAATCGAACCCACGACCCTTGGCACGAAATGCTAATTGCTCGCGCCTTGATGCTCATGGCTTCCAAATTTCTAATTTGGCCAATGGAGTATTACTAATGCAATAGAGCAATGAAAAATAATGGGTACATATGCAATAAAAGCATAATTATCAAAATTATTTCATTTTAAAGGTAAATCACTCAATGTATCCGAAAGAAAGTCACCAACCCTTATGGGAATCGCCCCTTAGCTCAAGGCACGTTTACATTTTTTTATACGTTTTCTTCCTCCCTGTTCGAGCCGGTGACCCAATTTCGAATCGAAGTATCATTACTTATAACCACGAAAAAAAAACAACGATTATAACGAATAATAATATTTATTTTATTACACATTCATGATTATTAAAAAAAAAAAAAAAAAAAAAAAAAAAAAAAAAAAAAAAAAAAAAAAAAAAACCTTTTATACGAGACAGAATTTATTGAATTATTGAATTTGGTCACTGATTAATTAAAATTTACTTTTATAAATGTCTATAAGATTTTTATATTTAAGTGAATCTATTTGTTAAATATAGGCCTTTCACTAATATTTAAATGTTATCTCTGTTTCAGGTGAGTACATTTTCTCATCACTACCAATTGGCAAATCTTAATAGAAGTAAGAATGCTTTTATATATAAGTAAAAAGTGAAATATCATTATTTCAATTATTTTTTATCTTAATATTTATTTATTTTGTTTATTGGTGTTGCAAAGTAGATTAGAATAAAACTCACATTAATGTTTTGTCGAAAAATCATTTAATTTGAGATCCTAAACTTGGTAGTTGTCAGATTACATTTAATACTTAAGATCTCATTAAAATTAAGTTCTTTGTATTTCCTATCTTATAATGTATCCATATTTTCTAGAAACCGGACTTTCTTTAATCGAATATATACCAAGCGGGAGGTCAAAATAAAAGAAGTAGCAAAGTCACTTGATTTATTCAAAAATTTAGGTGTCAAAATAGAAATACAGCCAATTGTAGAAAGGTAAACCTTGCCAAAATCACCTCTACATATTATTCCTGTCCCCAAAAAGCAGATAGGTTACATTTTATATAAAAAAAAAGAAGACAAGTGATAAGACAAAATTATTTGAAATTGGTCAGGATTATAAAATAAATAATCTTATTTGAGGATTAAATTATTTAATGTTTCATTTAACTAAAACCAGACAAATCCATCAGTTTTTTTATATTTTCCCAATTTTCCTCTTAAAAAATATATTTGTAGATGAAATTTTCATTTCATCCAGTACAAATAAAGCTACGCATTTTTTTAGGTATCTGAAAATGTTTTTGAACTTGTCTGGTTTTTGTGTCGACCCCTTCAATTCTGTTTGTATGACCTCCCGCCAGCCATATATTCGTATCTTAAAATACTTTATTCAAGAGTATTCCATTAAATCAACTAATTATAAGAAAGCATTGATTCAAATTTATTATCCAAATCCCGGATTATTTTGTAGGATAGTATTTTTTTTTTTTTTACATAAGTATTACTCCTGAAACCTCATATAGTCAAATTACAATATTCATATATATATATTCTATCCTAATTGTATTATTTCTTGAGGGTTAATGTTGAGGAAAGGCGTAGTTACAACCGGGTCTAGTTGCTGTCAAGGCCTCATCAAGATGCAAGACAACTGTAGACAAGCCACACCCCTGACCTATTGACAAGATTAAGCTTGTTGAGTCCTCGTTCGAACCTTAGCTAAAGTTTAGGTGTTCCCCAAGGGGACTTCTTGCTTCCGCTCCTTTGTGTGTTATTACTGTATCTGACGAAAACGTAAGATTTTAATATTATATATATATATATATATATATATATATATATATATATATATATATATATATATACAGGGACAATGGATACCCACAGTTTGGCCAATAAAAAAGGAATAATTTTTAATTTCCAAATTTTTTTTTGATAAAACAGGGTCAATCTTTCAATTTCATTTTATTAGATTTAATCCTTACTAAATGTAGAACTTTTCGTGGAAATATTGAATCTGTAGTCCGTTACGGGGCTGAGGAAAAAATTCGCAAAAAGACTCATCGATAAAAACAGAAGTATGTTATTGGACGTCCAAAAAGTTTCTTTTAATGATGGTCTTAGTTAATTAAAATGCCCTTTTTTTAAAGAAAATTTGGTCTATTTAATAATGGCATAATTAGAATTTAATTATCTTGAATAGTTTTTGAGCAATCCTTTCTTATTTATTAAAAAACATGACTATGTTGAAAAACAGAAAATTGGACATAGCTCCTTTTTCTTTCGGAATCGGACCATAGTTCAAATAGAATTTTTTGTTGGACATTATGTCTACAATCCTAGAGTTTGGCTACTTAGACCTGAATCACCCTGTATATTACGGTGGCTCCAAAGTTATGTTTAAGCTTCGAGGTGTACATAGGAAATTCGATTCTCAGCAAAAACGTTCAACATGGGTCCGGAATTGCTTCCCGGCCGCGCTGGAGCATTAAAACCTGCGTTTTTCAAGGTTTAAATACCGATAACTCCTCGGGACTAAAAAGTGCAGGTTTTAGTGGCCTACAACATTTTTTATTAGCTTTTTTTTCTCTATCACAACACGTTGAGAAGTTAAGCGGACTTGGAGTCCGAACAACGTGGTTTTAGCAGGTTTTTTTAGCTCCAGCGCCTCCAGGAAGCATTTCCGGACTTCTTTGCTAGAAATTGAATTACTCATAAGTAATTAGTTTGAAAACTAATTTGGACCACCCTGTATATACCTGTACATACATATAAGTTCATATTTCTAAATTCTTTACCTTATTCTTGATATCATCACCGTCAGAGATCTCCCCTAATTTAGGTTTATTTGGTCCGATTTCGGCTACTATAGATCATTATCGAATGGACATTGTGATTCACTCTCATTTTCTAAATTACACAGCTAGTTCTAAATTACATAGCAACGTTTCTGGTTGAGTTCACGTTCATCAACATATTTCTAAATTACAAAACGAGAGATAAAATATTACTTGTCATTTCATGCCTTTTACTAAGAAAATACATTCATGCTACTATAATAGTTCTTAACCATTTATAGGGGGGAAGTGTCAGTAATGGCGTAGCTAGTGAGACAACGACGAGAGATGATCTTCACCTTTCACGATCACCTTTTACTTTCTAAAGATTTTCGATTATTGCAGACTCCCTTTGACATTCATCCAGGGGATATAGAAGCTAAAAATAAGGAAAATTAAAATTGATGTCATAAAGGATTGAGAAAAGCGACGCTTCCCCAAATAAATTACGCAAAATAGCAATAATGTCGACTGGAGCACTTCAGTCAGAATCCACTGGTTTTCCGCTTGATGACGAGGGATAAGAAAATATTGGTATCAATTTGTAATTAATAATAATAATAGCCAACGGCCGTAGCCACGTTGAATGCACCGTTTCCCATAGATCACCGAAGTTAAGCAACTTCGGGCGTGGTCAGTACCTGAATGGGTGACCGACCACGTGCTGTTGGCATTAGAAAAGGGTGACAACCTGTAGATAGCCCGGCGCTAATGACCAAGATGTAGATGCGCCGTTAAAAAAAAATAAATAAAAAAAAAATAATAATAATAATAAATTCGACTAAATAAATTTTAAGGGCTAACTTATTTGAATACCAAAACAATCCTTCATTCAATGGATTAATTTCACTAATTTCTCATTTATTTATTTATTTACTACCAGTTACCTGGGATGCCATCCTAACCTACTTTCTTCGTCTACGAAAGCGAAAATAAATTAGAAACCAAAAATCTAATAACGCAAATGTGTAACTGTTCGAGTTCACAGTTTTGAACCCGTGACCTGCGTCCTAGACAATTTAACCTATCGTATGACACTCCCCGGATCAAGACCTACATGTGTGCCAAGCTTGGTCAAAATCGGTCAAACGGTGTGGACTTGTATAACGAACAAACATACTGACTGACAGTTGGTAGACGTTCTTGACTTAGCCTACAAGACTCCCCGGGCCAAGACCTACCTGTGTGCCAAGTTTGGTCAAAGTCTTTCAAACGGAATAAGGAACAAACAGACAGTCAAACAAACGCCTCATTTATATATATATATATATATACTTATTGATGTGATTTTCTCTTTATGTCTAAGTACTAACAAAGCTAATATTTATTTCATGATACAAGCTATAAACTAGGAATTCAAATGGAAAAAAGATAATTTATGAGGAAACATATATCGTTATTTATTTATTTATGAAAAAAAATTGTAACGAAGAAATTATATATAAAAAAAGAATAACAATAATAATACAGAAAAATAAAAAAATACCAAAAAATTATAAGGAAGATTTTAAAAAATGTTGAAACTTATTTTTCTTTTTAAGCAATTCGTGTAAGTCTATAGTTAAGTCAATTTCTTCTCTTTCTCTGCAGTCTGTAAGTATGTGTTAGTGGAACATAGCAAAGTGTACAATTCGGTTTGTCCTGTTTTGTCATAAAATAGGAATGAGTCAAGTGTGAATGTCCAATACGTAGTCCAGTAAGCTTGACTTCTTGTCCAGTCACTATGCCACTTGTGCATCAAGCGTTTTTTGTTTTGTTTTTTTAAAGTTCTTTATGTCGTGTCTAGTCATCAGATTATTGTCTTCAGTTGATCGTCTTGTAGCTAGTTTTGCTTCATTGTCTATAATTTCTCATTTATAATGAGTACAAGAACTCTGTAATAACTCAGCCTTCATTTAGGTTGGGCGCTTAAATTGACAATCGGTATATCGTACAATTATCTATATATGCATTCAAATTATTATTTGACAGACTATGTTTTCGTGGACGTTAGCTTATGAAACGTCCATATTATTGGCCAGGATTCGGAAACACGCCAACCCCCCCCCCATCACCCACAACATGGCCCTCCCAAACTAAAAGGAAGATCTCTAGGTTATAATTGGTAAGATTATTGGCTACTTGAAAAAGTAATTATGGGACCCATTTTTAAAGATGAGAGAAGAGCCATGTGAGAATAAGCACAGTCCCATCACTTGGGGATTAATAATAATTAAAGAGCTCCCGACTCTCTAATTACATAACCTAATCATCAGTTATCGCCTACCGAATGTATTCTTCTGTTGATAAGGAAAACAATAGGAGAAGCAAGAGTTCACCTTTCACGACCCCTTTGACAGCAGGGAGCTTCGCTTTTGCAATCAGAAGCACGGATTCATCCGAGAAGCACGATACCTTGGTAATGTGATACTCCTTGGGACGGATAATTGTAGCCCTTCAAAGCATTTGGGTCGGTAAGTCTTGTGCAAGAGGTTTCTGCACTTGCTTTTAACAGTTTCCGAAGGTCGTTAGTGTTGTTGCGTACGGAATTTGGGTTTCAATTTAAGTTGAGACCTTTTGATCTATTACCTTTCACGCCATACAGCTCATCCTCTTCAAGGAGAGATGTATTTATTTAATTAGAAGTATAACATCAAATTACCGTCCGTGGAGAGGAAAAAGTACTCATGAGGTTGACCCCATAAAGTAAATGCCAAATTCTGACAATTTTAATGGCAATTTAATCATTATATCTATGTTCGAAGTTAAATATTCTTGTCACCATAAAAAAATATAAAATAGTTAAACAAAACGAAATATAAACAATAATTTATGTAAATAAATAAATATATTAAGATTGCTTAAAATAAACAACAAATATTAAAAACACAAATGTTTTATCAGCTAAATAAGAATTTAAATTCTTGGGCTTTTTAAATTCTTCTCAATATTCAGGGTGGCCCCAAAGTAGGGTTTGTACGAATTCTGAGCAGAAACGTTTCTGGGTCCGGAAATTCTTTCTGGAGGTGGTAAAGCTAAAAAAACTGCTAAGTACTACGTTTTTGGACTTCAAATCTCGGTAACGCCTCAACATGTGTTGTTAGATTGAAAAGCTACATATAAATATTGTAGGCCACTAAATTCGTCACATCTTGGGCACCACGGCATCAGAAGATTCGTTTGGTCTATCTTTAATAATTAGTGTTTTTTACGGCGTTGATCAAGACTACCTGAGGTGATTCAGTTATAGTAATGTTCTAATTGCAACGCTGAAAAAAACACGGATTATTAAAGATAGAGCCAACTAATTTCCATAACTCGTGAAGCAAAATTAGATTCCTTGGTAACAAAATGTGCAAAATTTAGTGGCCTATGTCTTTCATTTGTACCTTTCTTCTCCAACAGCAGTAGTTGAGAAGATATCAGCATTTAACCTTGAAAAACGCGGTTTAAGAGCTCAAACACCTCCATGAAGCATTTCCTAACCCATATTGTTGTTGATAGGAACACTTTTTGCTCAGAATCTAATTTCCTATATACATTTTGAAATACCTAATATCATTAGTTTGTGACTGCGCTTCCGCCATTTGCAATAACGTGAGTGAATTCTATACCATAGGAATGAGTTTCACGTGATTGCCTGCTTGATGATAAATCACTGTTTACCAAGTGGAATGGGTGTGATTGCTATTTATCCTTGAAGACAGGAATGCCAGATATGAAATAATAGCTACAACTACCGGTAGGCAGCGCTAGAGGAATATTTTCCAACAACAAGTATTATTGTCATCGCACTGGTGTTTTTATGCGCCATCTAATGCCATTGTCGCTACTAATGGTAGTATTATTATACCATTATCATACTTTACAGCTTTCCATGCAGGAAGGAAGGGTTGTACAGTTGCAGTTATTGCTGTGTACCCGCAGTGCAATGCAATGAGGAAAACTGAATAGATTATCTCAAGAAGACCATTAGATAAACTTCATGATGGACAATCGCTTGACTGCAGAAGAGAGGAAAATAACTATAATTCAAGTATTTCTGAGTGTATTCAACCTGCAAATTTAGGTAGCAAAATCTTTTGTCAAAGTTGCAGCAACAGTGATGTAGTGTCTTCTTATCAATTCTGATAGAAGCTTGAAAGTCAAGCCGAAATGTTAGCACAAATACAAACTCACTATTTATAAAGATATGTAGGCTTTATGGCATGGGCGTATATAGGAAATAATTTCGGAGGGGTCTGGGAAAATGTCGGGGGGGGGGCTGAGACCATTTCCGGTTTATGGAATACTAACTATTTAGATCTTGGAAGAGTTTTAGCCAACTAAAACGCTATTACACTCAAAATAGAATATTTTTTATGAACTAAGTGATCTTATTTAATTTATTTTTAAAGGTTTTATAAAATGTTTACCGATCAAATCAAAATTTCGGGGGGCTGCAGCCACCTCAGCCACCCCCCTTATTTACGCCCATGCTTTATGGCCGAACGCCGCACAGTGGTGCCGAATGGCCAAAAAGCGGAAAACATTCAATATCTCGAGATCGGATTAACATAGAAACCTTGGGCTCTCTCATTCGGCTCAGAACAAAAAAAAGTCCGTCACGCAGGAACTGCATAACTAAGCACTTTCCTCAGAATTGGGTAGTGTCGATTGCACTCCTGAATAATTTGCTTAAAATAACCTATATAGATAAATAAAATAAAAACATAAATAACACCTGTTTCAATTCAATCCAAACATAGTACAATGTAAATCCCCCCCCCTTCCGATAGACCGATTTAGTTCATTTTTGCATCACTTCATCCTTATTAGATACCCAGGACGCATACCGCGTTTCGTTACAATACAGCAGTAATTACGACCGGTATGAGCAAATTAGTAAATTCTGTCCGGAGTAAACTACTCCCCCTTCTAGTCAACCGATTTAGTTTATTTTTACAACAAATTTTTCTCTTCAGTTGACCACAACAACTACCGAGTTTCGTTGAAATATATTAAAAATTATGGCTGGTATTGACAAATAACTACTTTGGCTCCGGAGTAAACCCCCCTCCGGATGGACCGATTTTGTTGGTTAACGAACTCGTTCAATCGTTTGATGGGGGAATACTACATACCAAGTTTCGTGGCGAAAAAACAAAAACTCTGGCCTGTATCGTGTTAACGGATATATATATATATATATATATATATATATATATATATATATATATATATATATATATAAATATCTTTTAACTGGGGTCATTTTCGGTGTCTACTAGGTAGGATCGATAAAGATTCGAAGAAATTTTTCAAAAATTCCGTCATGAGTGCAACCTCAATAGCTACTTTCCTTCGGAGGAAAGCGCTAATATGTGAATTTAAATTGTTATTATTAAAACTTTGAAGAAAATTAAAGAAATAGGTAATGAGGAAATTAAAGGCTATTGACACGATAAAAAGATTCCTAATTTTCCGAATAGGTTGTACCAAATTGCATTAAATTAATTAATTATTATTATTTAATTAATACTTAAATTAGTTCTTGTTATTTTGTCGAAGGAATGCGTGGAAGTTACTAACGCACCACAAGCACTCACACAAATAGCGGTATTAAATTTTGATAGAGCTCATGATAACGTTAGCAACTAGGCCCAACTAGAATTAAAAGTGTCTTGACGTGGGCTCAGGTAGTATCCATGTTATTTTTTTTTTATTATTTGGAAAGTGTATGAAGTATTGGGCTGTCTATAGGATGCAACCCTGCATTGATGCCAGCAATAAAGATGATTTGGTGCTAATGACCTAGGAAGTCGAGGCTCGTTAATAAAAAAAAATACTAAAGATGGTTTTACCTGGCGGCCAAAATAACAACTACTGTCCTAGCTCGACATTGGTTAATTAAAACTAATTCTAAAGAATATATACAGTAGGACCTCCATTATCCGGGACTCTATTATCCGGGATTCCTATTAACCGGGGTCTCGATGGGGGAATTTTTATTTTTATTCCTTCTATAAATAATATGTACATACGAACATATTTATTGCATTATTTTTATCAACTTAAGAATTTTCTTTCACAATCATGTATTAAATATTTGTTTGTATGTAGTTTCTTTCCTCCGCTTTATGTGGACTGTGATATTTCCTAAATGCTGAATTAAATTATTACCCATTAATTAAGATTAAGATTGTTATCATTTAAAGAAATACTGTATTCGGCCTTAATATTTCCTTCGTCCGTCAAATTTGATATTGAGTTGTCGTTGCAAGGCCACGGCAATAAAAGACTTATCTCGGAGCTGCACGTTCCGGGCCAATGTCGTGGGAATGCTTCATTCAGAACGACAAATGCTCGGATCTCATACAGTTATGCTGATTGCTTTAATAAAATATCATCTTCATATTTTGAATGCCTGCATTGAGCCTTCAAATTGATTTCATATTTAGTAATTATGTGTAGTTAAATTTTTATCGGCGCGTTTAATTTATTTGTTTACGGAGCCCCACAACAGCTAGGCGATTTGCTCACGTAAATGCCTTCAAATTAAACGAGATAACTACAACTCAATTCGATCTGAAGTTTAACTCCATTATGAGGGTTAACTTGCCATGTTTTAATACTAAAATCGGTAGCATATCTGGTTCTGGAAATTGGACTTTTATTGGAATGTTAGTCTTACGATTTTAGAGCCTTGGAATTGCACAACTCTATGGTGTCACATATGCAACTACATCTAAATTCTATTTGAAGTTTTGCTGCACATTGGGGCAACTTACCAAGATCAGTGGACTATTTGGCAGATTCGGCGCATTCGTCGGAAAGACATCTTACCTACTTTGAAGGCTATGGCCTTGGGTACGATACGAGCGGTGAGAGGCAGCGGCAAGCGGCAGAGATCACATTAATGTTAAGCTGGAGTGCAATAGGAATAGGGGAGGCATGAGCGGCAGGGAGTCACCGCTTGTAGGTTGCAGCTTGCCGCTCGCCCCTCACTGTGTCCGTCATTCCATTGGCACGTTCTATTTCGCACTTCCGAAATTAAAAGCTCACAGTCACTATCGTCCAATTTCCTCTTTTCTGCATTATTCACTAGTCAAAAACTTGATCATAACTAGAGGTTAGCAAGCATAATTTAATGTGTGGGTTGAGCTGCGAGCGGCAAGCTGCAGCCTACATGCGACGCTGCCCTGTCGCTCATGCCTGTTGTAGTCAGTCCTCTCCATATAACATTAATGTGAGCGACACCGCTCTGCCGCTCGCCGTTCGTATCGTACCCGAAACCTTAGCCTTTAAAGTAGGTACAACTTCATGTCTACGAATGTGCTCAATCTGCCAAATAATCTACCGATCTTTGTAAGTTGCCCCAGTGTGCAGCAAAACTTCAAATAGAATTTAGATGTAGGTTCGTATGTGATACCATACAGTTATGCAATTTCAAGGCTCCGAAGTCGTAAGCAAAACATTCTAATAAAGGTTCAATTTCCAGAACCAGATATGCAACCCGAGCAAAGTAAGAATGTAATGTTTTCCAATGAATACTATGTTTACATCGATTTATAATAAGTCCCTTCAAGGCTTAATCCGTTTCGTCATTTAATGGCAATAGTTCATTTTTGGTTCTTCGACTTCTGTGGATATTGCAGTCAGAAAGTCTACAGGTTTCCACCGATGTTGAAGTAGGGGAGGTTTTAGCCTGCCACTCCAAGATAGATTTGAATCAGCATTTCTTCGGTGGACGCCCACACGCTGAATACCTTGTGTCGCCAGCCTATAGAATTAATATTTTTCTAAAAATTGTTTTCTTTGCTCAAGAAGGAACAAAGTGTTACAACGGGAAGGTAACCAGGGAATATCAGACAGAGGATGACCACAACCTAAAAGTTATCTCACTCGCGATGCAGTTACTTCATCTACCACAGTTCGTCCCTGACCTTACAGCGTTCTTCAAGTAACTTACAGCTCGCAAGATGTTGGCGTGACTCCAACAGTACCGAGCTGATGAAATCGATTGTAAGGTCAAGGAAATTGAAGTTTTCGGAACAAATATCTTCTATTTGAACATTTTGAAACAATAGTATGCATTGCTTACTTATTCATGAAAAATGGACAATAGAATATTGGACAAAACGTAAAAATGTGACAAAATAAAGTAAAATACAGTAGTTACCTTTCGCCAGTTTTTTGGGTGTGTTCAGCACTAAAGTTTGTAAAATTAGAAATTCTGGTAAAATAGTGACATTTACAGATCCTACTTTGCTGGTCTTTTAAATAATTGTTTCTATTAAATGTTTTACAACTTACCCTAAATTTCACTGACCCTGTGAAGTACAGCTTGAGTGGTTCGTAAGTCAGTTCCAAACAATCCTTCATAACTGGCAGCTAGGTTGGACTGGCACTAGAGAGAGCAAAATAAGGACAATGGCGTTTACAGTTATAGACTGACCTTCGTCATAAAGAAGATCACAGCTTGAGGATGTCATGTTAGCCGGAGCACGAATTGGTCACAGCCCTGTGTGCTAGGAGTATCTGATGTGTACAAGGACAAACTGGCCAAACATATAATTCAGAACTTACAATCAAGCAAAAACTCACAGCTTTTAAGACGAATCCATTGACTTGGATTGTGGATGATACGGCTTGTCGCAAATTGTTGGAACTCTCAACCCTTTAGAATAGCCGTTAATGCATTAAATAAAGTATTGAATAAAACCATTTTCCAATATATTATTTCGTCAACGGACGGAATTTGTTCTTTCCCTAGTTTGCTCCGATACTTTGACATGGTAGGGACGATCTGTACAATTTTGATGATCAAGTCTGGTGCTTAATAAGTAGACTGTATGGAAATTGGAATCAAATTGTCTTTGAAGGTGAGAATCCACCTGAATATTTACATTTCTTTAGAATTTGTTAAGAAGAAAGCGCATTATTAAACCTGATGAGGATATTTGTTCATGGTTTAAGAAGGAGGTGGAAGAACGAGTGCTGGCCCAACCCTCTTGAGAAAGGCTGGGCCCAGCCTTGGACAGATAGTGACGCAACTTTCTGCAAGGAACTTATATCAGCTGAAACTTACTGGAGCACTCGGCAGGGGGCGTTGACTCCTAAAGCCTCATAACCTCAAAACTCCATACCACATGGTTATTATATCATAATCCTTTTCAGACGTGACTTTAACAAGATAAAATTTATAATATACATCTCACGAGCGCTGGTGATATATTTTTACACAGGAGTGTGAGGTATATTTTTACGGAGATACTGTTGAGGTGAGGTGCTCAAACTGTCGATCGCGAGTACATTTTAACACGTTACGTGCGGAGCGTGGTCGATTAACCCCTTGTCTTACTTTGCACTAGTGCTGAGCGTGTTAGGCTGCCTAACCTACATTGGACCCGTACTTCTCCAGATCCGATCCAACGTCGTATAACCGACAACGGCCGACAGCGGCCGACGTGAGCACCTACATTGGTCCCGTCCCGATCCGATCCGATTTAGTCACAGCTCGTCAGCAATGACCTTGTAGTGAAGTTTAATGAGTGATTAATTTAAGAAATACCACCTAATAAGCATAGAAACCTTCGAATATGTGGTTTGGCACCATTTTGCTTCGTCGGTTCGAAATCGGTCTAGAAACCAACTAAAGTTTGAACGACCGACAGTCGGTGGCTATCTGATCGAATCGAATCGGATCGAATGTAGTTACCCCCCTAAGAGGTAAACTTTCGAAAATGTTCGAACCTGTTTCCGCTTTGGAGAAAAATATTTTATTTACGACTACAGTTGCCATGAGGTTAATGTACATTTGAATTTCTGACCTAAACCATTAGAGTGGGAAAACCAACGATTTAAGCAAAATTAAGCAATTTTCAGCAAGCTGAATACTTTTAACTAACAAGGAGATTATACAGCGATGGGGTCACCGATTTGGACCATTTTTTTTCTGGTGATTCTACATCAAAAAATAGTGTACACGTATCCGAGCGTTCCGTCCAATGCGCCTTAGAAGCCGAGAAATAAAATAAAATAGGTTGAAAGTGCTTTATTTTTTATATGGAGTTTAGAAAATGATATCGACATGATTCTTTCACCAATTCATTCGTAAAAAGGAAAAATATAATCATTAAACAATAATTTACATATCGTCAAATAAATTCAAAAATATGCTTACGTTTTCAAGTAAACTAGTATTATACATTTTTTTACACCAAAAATAATAGCAGAATTAAACTCAGCACCCCAAGAAACCCTAATGTGGTGAATATCATTGAAAACAAAAAATAATGATTTTTCCCAGTCTAAAAGAGACTAAAAATTTGTAAGCGAAAAAGTAACCAGTCGTTTTGAAATTCAATATCTCCCCTTCGGATTATCCGATTTTTACGTCATTGAAATCTTTCAAAAGAAGAAAGACTCCTTTTTCTTAAATATAAATGACTGTTGTATTATCTCTAAACATACTTGCAAAAAAATGGTTCTCAAAGTAAAAATAAAATGTAAACGTTTTTGCATATAACGTCAATCCCAGAACTCGTAGAAACACCTCGATTGGAAGGAAATGTTTCTCATTAGGGCCTTTATCGACCCTCCAAGTTTGGCTTGAATCGGGTAAATATTCGTTGAAATATGGCCAGATTGTTAATCTTTAACAAAATTTTAAAGGTCCCCCCTTACCAAAAAATAAAATACATTTTTTTTTTATTTTTGTAATATTCCCAAAATTTGAATTTAGGGGGTTTTCAATGTGCTAAAAACGAATCTGGCATCCGTTTTTAAATCATTATTTTTTTAAAATAGAATAATGACTTCTATAGAGTCGAGTATGTAAAACAATTTTTTATTTAAAAAATCCCCTTGTAAGGAAAGATGGCTGGGCCGATTGGCCCCGTGGCGCACTTGTGGATAATTATTGCACGGGGTAAATTGACCTTGTGGGTCATAACGGATTTTTCCATTCGCACTCAACGTATTAAGTCGATCTCGAGAAAATATTTCCGATATAAAACTATTCACAGATTTTGTTTCAGTAAGCAAGTAACTAAAACGGAAACCCCGCGTTTTCATGCGTTTGGCGGGAGGATTCCAGCCTTCGTTCGCGCCGATATAAATATTGCGCCTGTAGGAATGCCAGTTAGTTGTAACTTGAAACCGATGCGGCGATAGACATTATATTAATCAATTGTACAAAATGATTACGGCTAAGAAAAGTAAAACGTATCATTTTAGTAATGATTATGAGGAAGAAATCGTTTACCGTGCGCCAGTTGCAATAATTTAGCGTGAAAACGTAAAAAAGGCATCATAAAACGGTTCACTAAAACTATAAAAAGGACCACAGAAAAAAATGAAAAGTACGTTATTTGATAACTTGTTTGATAAAATAACAAACCACAACACCAGCCAAAGATTACTCACCGTCTTATGAAAGGTATGCTGAGGACATGCAGCGCCAAGCTTCAGCATTCAAAGTTTTTGTGTTTAGTTTAGTTTAGATGAGACAAATCGTTTGTTTTGTAATAACCAATAAACTTGCAATTTTTAATTAATATAACTGTATTCATTGCCATTTTAGAGCAAAAATGCCTACGACTTTCCGTTTGAAGGTTTCCAGGTACATGTTTTATACATTCTCAAACGTAGGAAATAGAATGAAACCATTTTAAAGGCGATATCTGTAACATTTTTCCGGAAAAATGGATAAATTTAGTTTTCCTAATAAATCTAGAATCATTGGATTCAGTTGAAATATTTTCTACATGTCATCCAAACTAAATTTTTTTTTAATTTTGAGTTTAGAAAATATTCGAGAAAAAAATTGTATTAACACAAATTAGCAGTTGTAGGATTATCTTATATTGTTTTTCATTCATGGCAAATAGTCCAATATCATCCCGTCTCCTTTCATTCATGGCAAATAGTCCAATATCATCCCGTCTCCTTTCATTCATGGCAAATAGTCCAATATCATCCCGTCTCCTTTCATTCATGGCAAATAGTCCAATATCATCCCGTCTCCTTTCATTCATGGCAAATAGTCCAATATCATCCCGTCTCCTTTCATTCATGGCAAATAGTCCAATATCATCCCGTCTCCTTTCATTCATGGCAAATAGTCCAATATCATCCCGTCTCCTTTCATTCATGGCAAATAGTCCAATATCATCCCGTCTCCTTTCATTCATGGCAAATAGTCCAATATCATCCCGTCTCCTTTCATTCATGGCAAATAGTCCAATATCATCCCGTCTCCTTTCATTCATGGCAAATAGTCCAATATCATCCCGTCTCCTTTCATTCATGGCAAATAGTCCAATATCATCCCGTCTCCTTTCATTCATGGCAAATAGTCCAATATCATCCCGTCTCCTTTCATTCATGGCAAATAGTCCAATATCATCCCGTCTCCTTTCATTCATGGCAAATAGTCCAATATCATCCCGTCTCCTTTCATTTCTGACTTGGTCCTTCCGGAAATACTTCACTTCCGCTGCTAAAGCCCAGAATAATTTCCATGCAGGCAAATTAAATCAGTCACTGTTGATACCACTCTAAGCATCAGCCACTGTTGATACCACTCTAAGGATCAGTCACTGTTGATACCACTCTAAGCATCAGTCACTGTTGATACCACTCTAAGCATCAGTCACTGTTGATACCACTCTAAGCATCAGTCACTGTTGATACCACTCTAAGCATCAGTCACTGTTGATACCACTCTAAGCATCAGTCACTGTTGATACCACTCTAAGCATCAGTCACTGTTGATACCACTCTAAGCATCAGTCACTGTTGATACCACTCTAAGCATCAGTCACTGTTGATACCACTCTAAGCATCAGTCACTGTTGATACCACTCTAAGCAACAGTCACTGTTGATACCACTCTAAGCAACAGTCACTGTTGATACCACTCTAAGCAACAGTCACTGTTGATACCACTCTAAGCATCAGTCACTATTGATACCACTCTAAGCATCAGTCACTGTTGATACCACTCTAAGCAACAGCGGTTTGATAAAATTATTCTTTAATCTTAAAAAATGGTGAAACGATAATAGTTTGATAATTTGAAATCTCGGGATTCAATAATAGTTTAATGATATAAGAAGCCAATTTATTAGCTAACACAAAGTAGTTTTGAAAGTTTTGTGGAAAGGAACCAATTATAGTTTTCACTTACGGTAAATTCCACAAGTCTTGCGTAATAGTGACATTCCCTTTAGTTGTCAACTTACGGGAATAAGTCAAGATAATCTGGAAACTAACTGCAGATTTTCAACATGTACTATTGTCGTGGACAATATTATTAGGGATTTGTTATTCATTTATTTTTTTTTTATTTTTTTACTTTTTCGATTGACATATTTTGGTGGTGGTAAATATAGCAATGAATGTAGAAACTGAAAGACTAGTTCAACCAACAAATCAAGCAAACTTAATTTGTAACTTTGTTTTTACCATTTTTTTTTATGGGCTAAAATTCTTCTTTAACTAATCAAAAGTGATATCCAAGTGTGTTTATACTAAGAAAAAGTCCGTACTTTACTAGATTTAACCTTCTTCTTTCGGAATAATTTTAGTTTTTCGTTCTAGATTAAAAATTGGTGCCTGCAAATTATCGACCGTGAAAAAAGAGGATTTCCGTTCGTCAGACACAGCGCCGCCATTTTTTTCCGACGAATTGAAACTTTTTTTTGGATACTCTAACATTCCATATAAAAGATTTAGTATATTTATAAATTGAAGAAAATGACTTGATTTTGACCGCACAAGGTAGTTTTACACCGAAATACCTATTTAATGCGGAAGATTAGTAACAAAAATCACTCTTATTTTACTAAATACATTTTTAGTTATTATTCCGTATGCTTCACACCTACTTGCTGTAACTTCAGGAGAATACATTTTTTAAATATTAAAAAAAAAAATACAGCCACAACTTGGAGATAATAATAATAACTGAGATTATTTTTATAGCGGAAGAATGATTTTTGTAACAGCCCGGATGAAGGCTTGAATTTCAAGCCGAAACGTGGGCAAAACTTCAACGTATTTCTTTATAAAAAGTATAGTTTTGTTAAATACCACGACCGAACCTAGAGTCATTCTACGTTCATAATAAGTACCTTATTTTTTCACGAATAATTTTTTTACATTTTTAAATAGTTTACACAAATCATTTCACAATGACTCTGAAGGGCAGAGGCAATACACATAAGCTGATCCTGAAAGCCCAAATAAGATGAGTTTCACCACCACTAAATGAATGAGCAAGTGGAAGGTTCTTCACCTCAAGTTGAGGTTGAACCTATTGTATCTAGACATAATATAAGAGAAGCCAAAAGAATGCCAAATATGTAGGGAAGTGAAATAAATATTATGAAATATATACTGAAGTAATAGTAACCTTTCGTCTATTTCGATACATCGCTAAATATGAGCAATATAACATTATTTTGACTAAGGGGCGAGGTTAGCTCAGTGGTAGAACACTCGAATAATGAACTGGAGGACCCAGGTTCAAAACCCGTGCTTCCACTTCACCATAGATTTTTTCTTCTAGTGACATCGCTCGAGGGTTGGATTTGAGGTCCCAGATCGTCCCTAGGCTCAGCCAGCCTTTAATTAATTGGTACCTCGAAAGGGAAAAATCAGCCGGCCAGAGCATAGTACTGACCACACTATCTCCCTAGTGTGCCGCATGGTCAAGAATCAGATACTTCTACAGTATCTGCCCCTCTGGGCTCTTAGTAGCCTGTTATGGGACTAATTTTTTTGTTTGTATTATTATTTTGACTATATTAAATGTATGATCAGGATACTTCGTAGAGATTATGTAGTAAGGTCCTTACGAAATAAGTACTACCGGAATTCCTTTCAAGTGGCCTCGGCTTTAAGGACCCGCTGTTTGATTTGGAGGCGATAGCATAGTCAAGGACATCTTTATATTTATGTAACTAATCTCTGACGAAAGGTGCTGCATTTACTGGCTCCACTCCTTTTTTCTTGTTCTTAGAAAATTCGAAGGCAAACGAATGAATATTTGTTCAAATATATAATTTCTTTGCTTCAACAGTGAAATAACTCACTGTAGGCTGATTCACGCTAGACCGTGTCGGGTCCGGGCCGGGCCACGGCCGGGACACGGTGGAACAATCTCACCAGCATTTTCAAAGGACTCGTTCACGCTACACCGGGCCGGGTCCGTGTTTTTTTGCGTGTGTGATTGCTTCGCCGTATCCTGGCCATGGCCCGGCCCGGACCCGACACATCGGCCTTAAATCTGTCAAATCTGTTTTGCAAAAGCCGCATAAACTAAAGAATTAAGCAAGATGGTCACGTAATGGCTGAGAAATGTACTTAAACTTACCAATACTAATATAAGAAATAAATTATTTTATAATAGTTATTTTATATTATTTTTTTTTAACTAGCAAATTCAATAATCTTTAAATTGCCCATATCACGGGAACTACGTCATTTTATCTCGTTTCCGGTATTTTTCTCTACCTACATTTCGAAAGAAACAGAAATATCTATAGCAGGAATTACTTTTCGGTGGAAATTAATGTTCATAATGGTGAAAAAAATTGTCCACAATTTCTACACGTGTTTTATTTCAAGCAGAACGTTTTTAGAGACTTTAAGGGGGATTTTCAATACCGGAAACTATGGACAATTTTTTTCGCCACAATGAACAACAATATACACGATCCAGCAATTTTTACAATGATAAAATCTCGTCAGGATGGAATGTCATGGAATTTTTCACGGCATTAAAAATGAATACAATATGAAATATTTCATCAATATGAAATATTTCTCAGTTTTTTATTTTCACCTTTCGTGAAAAATGTAAAATGAATTCTCAAAGTGAAACAAGATTTCAGGCACCACAACAGGAAGCCCATAGCATCTTAAGAGAATTTTCTCCATATTCCTTCTCAACGTTCGATTTAGGAACACTATTAAACATATGTTTTTAATGTTCTTATTTTGTTTCACTAAAATGCCTATTCTACTGTTAAATGCTGTTAAAAAATAAAAAGTCCGTCACGCAGGAGCTGCATAACTAAGCACTTTCCTTAGAATTTTGTAGAGTAGACTACATTACTGAATAATTTGCTGTAAATAACCTATATAAATAAAATAAAAACGTGAATAGTTCTGTCCATTTACATTCTTATATGAACTGTTCAATTATTATTTTTTTTAAAAATCTGCTTCCAGATTTATGTTAATACATAATACTGTACTACTTAATAAATACACAATACTTCATTTTCCGTCTTTTGATCTGACGCAGGAACAGGATACTGCCCCCCTAGTGGGAGATGCGTTCTTAGCGGCGGCTTTGGGAACCTACGTCTGGTGGGCTAATTCTAATGAAACAGAGTTTAAAGTAAACCCTCCTTTCCAATAGACCGATTTACTTCATTTTTACAGCACTTCTTTCTTATGAGATACCCACGACGTATTCCGCGTTTCGTTACAATACAGCAGAAATTACGACCGGTATGGGTATATTAGTACTTTAGGTCCGGAGTAAACCCCCCCCCCTCCTCCAAATTACCCAATTTAGTTTATTTTTACAACCCATTTTTCTCTGTTAATTACCACCACGAATACAGAGTTTCGTTGAAATATAACAAAAATTTCGGCTGGTAGTGGTAAATTGGTAATGTGGGTCCGGAGCACACCCCCTCTCCTAATGAACCGATTTAGTTTATTTTTACAACGTATTTTTCTCTTTAGATCAACATAACGAATACCGAGTTTCGTTGAAATATAACAAAAACTACGGCTGGCATGGTCAAATTAGTGTTTTGGGTTCGGGGTAAACCCCCCCCCCTCTCGGTGGACCGATTTTGGTGGTTAACGAACTCGTTCAATCATTTCCTAATTGAACGCTATATACCACGTTTCATGAAGAAAAAACCAAAACTCTGGCCACTATCGTGTTAACAGACACACATATATATATATATATAAATTTTAACGGAGGTCATTTTCGGTGTCTACTAGGTAGGATCGATAAAGATTTGAAGATATTTTTCAAAAATTCCGTCATGAGTGCAACCTCAATAGCTACTTTCCTTCGGAGGAAAGTGCTAAAACTTAGGTAAACAGTGACAAAAACCTAAACAAAACCGACAATTTCAAATTTTATCGACCGATTCCTCCCAATGACACAGTCCCATCAAAATTACTTCGGAACGGTTTTTGGAGAATATTTAGGAAGCTTACAAATGGTTATCGTCCACTTACCACGATTTCCCAATCGTTTTCGCGATATTTAACAAAATAAATCCTTTGATCGCATAACCAGAATCGGAAGGCCAGGACGCTAGATAAAATAGCCAGAAAATGTTTGAAAACACACACACAAAAATCAGAATATTTACTGATGGAAATACATTTAAACGTAAGTGCTTCATTTGAACAGATATGAATATGTATCTGTCCGTGTATGGTCCGTCCTACACTTACTACTTCAAAAATGCTGATTTTTTTTTTTTTTATTTATGTCGTTGTTTAAGAAAATGAGCTATATGGCGGCCTAACAAGCCGTTTGTAGAATTATATTTGGCCTTGGATATTAATCGCTCAAAATTTTAATCTTTGGAGAACTGGTTTCTGAAACAGTTTTACACCGGCTCCTTGTTCATATATAAGTTCTATCAATGGATGTCAGAGGTATAATTTGGAAAGCTTGTTACGCCATGCGGTTCATCAGCACAGCACTGGTTTGCCATTTGGTCATATCAACATAATACGTCTGAGCCATGTGTGACCATAAGGCATTGAGTCATTTTAAGGAAATCATTGTAAAAGATATTCGTCCAAAAGTGCTCTTATAATTCATTGTAAGGCTTCCTCATTTTGAAATGCCCATATTTTGTTTCGTTCTATTTGGCATAGGTCTTCAAAAAAAGGGGACTTCGCGTGATTAGTGGTTTTTATGACACCTCTTCAGAGTGTGTGTGGTCTGCTCACAACTTCTATTTTCGAAGCGTTACCAAAATTTTGAAATTATAGTTTTCGCAAATATAGAACATCTCGGGACAAGTGTTCTATCCACTATTGCGTTTTGGAGCATCCGAAACCAAAATTCTAGTGTTTTGTTTTCAAATAGCGAATTAAAGTAATTTTATTCGGTCCCCAGGTCAAAATACCTACAGTAATTGTGTATAGAAGCGTCTCTGGGCTTAAGAGTGACTGCGACATTTTTGCTCGAATCTTGCCGAAAACGGCACTGTCCCTTTGTGGAATGGTTAATATACTTGTGTCCTTTTGTTTTAGACAAACACGTTTTAAACTTTCATCTCAGATAATTGAGATATATATACATATACAGAGAGAGTGTGTGATAAAGAGAGACACGCGGTACAAACTTCGGCTATGTTCGTAACTTATAGGTCATAGAACGCCTGCAATCCCGAATTTCTTCATCGGCTCAATCTCATAAACGGGTTTCCATCCTGTTGAAAGAGAGAAATTCACTGAATCCCTTCATGGTTCTCTCTTTTATATATATATATATATATATATATATATATATATATATATATATATATATATATATTTGTATTCGATGCCGACGAGATAATAGCAATCTAAAAGCTTGAATATGTATTTGGTCGAGAAGGAGAGTATGTCTGACCTTGACATTTCCGAACCACGCCTAGCCGTGTGCCTTTCTGTAGTGGCGAGAATCACGTGCAGGAAGGCGAGCTGAAGGACCGTTAATCGGAGCTGGTGTAGGCGGAGTCAGGTACATCTATCTAATACAAGGGGAGTCTTGTCCGAAGGGGGGGAGTCCATATCTTATCAATAGATTGATAAGAATAGTTTGTTTGGAAAATGTTTTTGTTGCTTGTTTCAGAATTCACCTGATCTAAGCCACGGATATTTTCTGGCAAAGCTCACAGTGCTCTTTGTGCAAACGGGAGGCAATGAATGAAACCGAGGCGTTGGATGATTGAGACAAAAAAAATGACGAATATCCTGAAAATTGAGTTCCAAAAGCAGTTTCTTGTGCTACGTCATCGGTACATGAACAGTGACGTAGCAACGTTTTAATGCATAAACTCTTCCTCTCTTGTACCTGTGGACAAATCCTTTTGATTTAGGAAAACTTGGCCTTTCAAACCAAACAAATGTGACAAGAATGGGACACGCAAGAATAACTAATTCATTCCTGATGAATTTTGAATTTTTAAACTCTACAGAACGAATAAATAAAAAAAGTCCGATTCGCAGGAACTGCGTCATCTTAGCGCGGTTCCGTTCTTATCTCTAGTGTTTATGAAGGCATAGAATAGAAACAGTTATTACTTTGTTTAGATCAACAGCGAAACATCTATCCAAATGAAATCTCAAACAAACCAGTCTTGAAAGGTCTTCATTTACAATCTTACCTGTATGGGTCAACTATCCCATAAGTCGGCCAGAAAGGCCTCCGCTCAGAGGCATTTAGAACGCCTTGGGATCTCTCTCTTTTAACGCTACATTTTTAACAATAAATTGATCTTCATATTTTACTTAATCTGTTTTATTGTCAAATACATTATCCGACTATAAGCAATTAAATAATAACAAGGAATAAAAACAGACAAAAAGAACAGTTTGAATAAGCGAAATCAATTACTTCAATCAAGTTTTAAGCATTTATTTCTCCGATTGACATCGCCTAATCAAAACTTTCATCGGAATCTTTTAGCGCGGTTCCTCCCTCCCCCATAGGGGGAGGAACCCCGCTTATAGGGTTGATACAATGAAACAATCCGGAAGTGCCGACTAGAAAATTTCGCGTTTCAGAACCCCTAGAGATTGAAAAAATTTGTATATATATATATATATATATATATATATATATATATATATATATATATATATATTGTCTGTTCGCTCATTTCTGGCTTCCCTGATGGTCCGATTTTAATGAAATTTGGTACAAAAATCCGTCGTCCAATTTGAAAGGTCAAGTTCGTTAACCAGAAAAATCCGCCCACTGGAAGATGGCGTTTGGGGCGAAATTCGCGCAGAAAAAATCGTAACGCTTACGTTTTTGAGTTCATAAGCTTGTAAGTACTTGTTTTATAGGCTTCTTGGGCTACGAAAACGAATGAAACCATTTTCAAGGCGATAGCTTTAACCGTTGTCGAGAAAATTGGAAAAATAATTTTTGAATTCCGTTTTTGCTTTGGGTACTTAGAATCACGGGATTCAGTTGAAACATTATCTGCATGTTCTAATTTCATTAAAACTAATATGTTGAAAGTTATGTTACGTTTGGAGTTAAAGAAGGGTTAGAATAAAATATTTTATGAACAGACATGAAAAGTTTTGGTAACTTTGTATGCTTTCCTTAATATCTCGAAAAAGGTTGAGAATCTTGGGAAACGGAAGATGACCGTTAGAAAGCTCACTAAATGCTCTACAAAAATGGTTCTAAAGAAAGTTTTGATTAGGCTATGTCAATCGGAGAAATAAGTGCATAAAACTTTAAAGTAATTGATTTCGCTTATTCGAACTGTTCTTTTTCTCTTTGATTTTGGTACTTAGAATTATGGGATTCAGTTGAAACATTTTCTGCATGTTCTACATTCATTAAAACTAATATGTTGAAATTTTTGTTACGTTTGGAGTTTAGGAAGGGTTAGAATAAAATATTTTATTAACAGACATAAAAAGTTTTGGTAACTTTGTATACTTTCCTTAATATCTCGAAAAAGGTTGAGAATCTTGGGAAACGGAAGATAACCATTAGAAAGCTCACTAAATGCTCTACAAAAATGGTTCTGATGAAAGTTTTGATTAGGCGATGTCAATCGGAGAAATAAGTGCTTAAAACTTTAAAGTAATTGATTTCGCTTATTCGAACTGTTCTTTTTGTCTGTTTTATTCCTTGTTATTTTTAAACTGCTTATAGTCAGATAATGTATTTGACAATAAAACAGATTAAGTAAAATAAGAAGATCAATTTATTGTTAGAAATGTTGCGTTCAAAGAGAGAGATCCCAAGGCTTTCCAAATGCCTCTGAGCGGAGGCCTTTCTGCCCGACTTATGGTATAGCTGACCCATACAGGTAAGATTGTAAATCAAGACCTTTCAAGACTGGTTTGTTTGAGATTTCATTTGGATAGCTGTTTCGCTATTGATCTAAACAAAGTAATAACTGTTTCTATTCTATGCCTTCATAAACACTAGAGATAAGAACGGAACCGCGCTAAGATGACGCAGTTCCTGCGAATCAGACTTTTTTTTTGTAGAGCATTTAGTAAGCTTTCTAATGGTATTTTTCCATTTACCAAGATTCTCAACCTTTTTCGAGATATTAAGGAAAGTACACAAAGTTACCAAAACTTTTTATGTCTGTTAATAAAATATTTTATTCTAACCCTTCCTCAACCTTATAAGCGGGGTTCCTCCCTATGGGGGAGGGAGGAACCGCACTAAAAATTTAAATCTCGCTAGGACTAAAATAAAATTCAAAGCCAAAATCAGCCGTGGTAAAATTAACTCAAAAATAGTTGGAAAAATATAGATATCTAATACCGATAAAAAAGCTATAAATAGGCTCTTAAACAACCACTACAATATTTGGGAATCTTAAATTTAAAACCCCCAGCGTATTAATTAATATTGCAGCAGTTTTAATAGGTCTTTAAACATGTAATTAATGAGCGATTGGTAATTGACAAAAAAAAATATTACAGAAAGAAGTTTGTTACCAAACTTCATTATAATCGGCCCATTTTTAAACCAGCAAAAGAGCGAACAAACAAAACCGAATTGAGTATTTTTTTCGGTTTAAGCATGCGAAAATCCTAGGAAATCTATACAAAATTTTTGTTGGCCGCTCACCTGTGTAATTTTCGTAAATAAAAAAAATATTTATTGCCTATTATAAATAGGTAAAGGCCGTAGCGACGTTTAAAACAGCGATTTAGCTTGCTCTGTTGTATTGAACGCTCGAATCTTCTTCAGAAACATGTCATCCTTGACCTCAGAGAAATGTCAACCAGTGAAGACACTAGTAGAAATGTCACATCCGACCATATCAACCATATTCTTGTGTCGACATTTAATTCAGCAATAATTAAGGTAATAAATGTTAGTTATTAAAAAACATATCAATTTTGAATACAAATGTTATCTAGATAAATTTGTTGTAAGGAGACAAAAATAGTGATTATTCCTCAGGAAATCTTAATTATTTTTACTTCCAGTAATCATGAATACATTCATAATATTTTTAATGAAATGGAGATAGTTAGCCGTTGTGGTGGTACGAAGCCTCGGCTAGGAGAAAAAACGTCAGATCTTCAAGCAAAAAGACGTTTTGTTTTTTTTTTTTGGCCTGAAGATCTGACTTTTTATTTCCTCCTAGCCGAATCCCAACCATCCCTTGGCTTCGTTTCATAATATTTTTATAATTTTCCCGACAGCTCCTACAGATCATCCAATATCCCAAATATGCGGAGAACCCTTTTTCTGAAGTATATAAATTGCTCCCTTTATGGGAATTTGTAATGTTTTTAAACATAATAAATAACATATAAATTTTAAAATAATTATAATCCAGAATATTTATATCTATAACATCTTAATAGAAATAACAAAATATGATAATTTGTTAAAAACTCGACAATATTTTCTTAAAGAATAAAAAATGCTTTTTTATAGTATTCAGAAGTTCTAAATTATTCCTAGGGAACCTTAAAATGATTCAAAATTTAAACTAGGCTCAATCTCAAACTAAAGATTTCATTCCTCAAGACTCCTTTTCAGAATTATGGCTTTTTCTTTTTTTGATTTTCTGTTTAGGTGTAGAAACCCAAGGTTTTTTTCAGAAATTTATTTTTTGGAAGTTATTATTGGAATGATAACTCAGCATATTATGTTTAACATACTGTAAATTATTTTGAGTACCCAAATAAAACGATTAGTAGAAAAAAAATTCAAATAAATATACTATATTTTTTTCATATGTATTTATTTTTTATTTATGATCATCCGCAACTAAAGCGATTTGCTTAGAACAATTTTTAATTATAAATACATCCAATTATATTTTTACATATATTCATCCAAATATAAAAAAATGCAATATTACAATAATCCATTCAATTAATCAAATATGTTAAACAATTGTACAAAGAAACAAGTTAACAGATTTCAAACTCCGTTAGTTTGATGTTGTAATACAATATAGGTTTGTGTTTAATTTGGCATTTTCTCATGTTTCACTCAGAAAGATTTTAGTGAAGTACGAATGTAAAGTTTTAATATTTCTACCCTTAAATGATATAAATAACAAACTCTCTTTTTTACGATTTTTTTTTCTTGCTAAATTGTTGATAAAATAAGGACATAACCATAAAATAATAAAAAGCGCGCAAATAATCAGAGTGAAAATCAAAGAGTTTAGGAAGTTTTTATTTAAGAAAGTCAAGGTTTTTAATTACTGTCCAGTAATTAACTGCGAAATGGCCATTGTCTCGAGGAGAAAGCTCAGCTTCGTTCTAGGCCTTTTGGAAAATTATGGGAAAAATAATGAAAGAGAAAAGAGTCCCATTTACATTCCTAGTTTTTCTTAATCAATATGAAAGTCGGAAATTATTTCTTGATTTGCAATTACTTCTTAGCTCTTATGTTGTACAATATGATTTAATTGATTTATCGTTTACATCGGAAATGTATTAATGAAATTATACAAGTATAATATTTCATTTGTTGCTATTATTTAATTATCAGGGGAAAGTAATACTTATAAATAGAAAATAATATTATCTACCGATACGAGTTTCTTTTATATTATGAAAGTTATATCACAAAAGGACAGAATCCCATAATCTTAGCGTTTTTTCCGTTTGTATCCCTAAGATTATTAGCAAAGATTGGATTAGAAATAGTTAATTTTAGGTTTTGATCTTCCGCGAAAAATGAAATAAATAAAAAATATTTGTGGCGCCATAATGCACAGGAAATTGACAGTACACTAACAACGGAACATCCCCGAGTGTCCGGAGCCGATTTTAATGAAACTTTGTATATTTATTAAACAAATAAAAACAATTTATGCGTATTTTAGCGCGGTTCCTCCCTCCCTTCATAGGGAAGAACCCCGCTTATAAGGTTGATCTCATGAAACAATCCGGAAGTGCCGACTAGAAAATTTTGCGTTTCAGAACCCCTAGAGACCGAAAATGACGTTGGTTCAAATTTGTATATATATATATATATATATATATATATATATATATATATATATTTATATATATATATATATATATATATTTATATATATATATATATATTTATATATATATATATATATATATATATATATATATTTATATATATATATATATATATATATATATATATTTATATATATATATATATATATATATATATATATATATATATATATATATATATACCAGGTCATTCAAAAAGTCCTGTCGTTTTTTTGGGGGAAATTATAAATAAATAAATATTTTCAAATAATCACCTTTATTCATCAAAATATCCACCGTTACAGTCGGTAACCTTCTCCCAACGAGATGGTAAAGCCCAAATTCCTTCCTTAAAAAACTGTTGATTTTTACTGCAAAAATAAGTGGTCAGTTCGTGAATTAGGTTGTCACGGTCTTGAAAACATTTCTGTCTCAGATTGTTGTCGAGATCTCTGATTAGGTGATAATCAGTGGGTGACAGGTCAGGGGAATATGGTGGGTGAGGCAAAACTTCCCAGCCTATTTCTGTCAATTTTTGACAGAAATTTGAAAAATTGACAGAAATTTGAAAAATTGACAGAAATAGGCTGGGAAGTTCCGCTTACTTCATATGCTTTCAAGTACACGTTTTATAGGGTTTTGGGCATAAGAAAACGAATGAAACCATTTTTAAGGCGATAGCTTAAACCGTTTTCGAGAAAATCGGAAAATTATTTGTTGATTAGCGTTTTCGGTTTGGGTACTTAGAATCATGGGATTCAGTTGAAACATTTTCCGCATATTCGGATTACATCAAAACTATTATGTTGAAATTTTGGTTACGTTTGGAGTTAAGGAAGGGTTAGAATAAAATATTTTATTAACAGACATGAAAAGTTTTGATAACTTTGTATACTTTTGTTAATATCTCGAAAACGGTTAACAATCGTGGGAAGCGGAAGGTTACCATTCGAAAGCTTACTAAATGCTCTACAAAAAAGGTTCTGACGAAAGTTTTAATTAGGCGATGTCAATCGGAGAAATAAGTGCTTAAAACTTTAAAGTAATTGATTTCGTTTATTCGAACGGTTCTTTTTGTCTGTTTTATTCCTTGTTATTTTTAATTGCTTATAGTTGGATAATGTATTTGACAATAAAACAGGTTAAGTAAAATAACAAAAACAATTTATTGTTAGAAATATAGATTTCCAAGATTCCAAGACCTTGTAACTAGCGGGATCCTTTCTAGTGTTGGCCGACCCTTCCAGGTAAGATCATAAATCAAGACCATTCAAGACTGGTGGAACCAAAATAATAACTGTTTCTATTTTAATCTTTCCAAATTAGACTAGGGATAAGAACGGAACCGCCCTAAGATGATGCAGTTCCTGCGAGTCGGACTTTTTTTTCATCAGCCCAATCGCACGTTTAATATGTGAAACCACCTTTCCAAAAAACACCTCTTCAAATATTCTACATTTTAAACTATCGTAAATATTATCGGAAACAATATTTTTGTCTGCAACAGGCCAATGGTTTTGTCAAATTGAAGTCAATCAGAGTTCGTGTTGGCTTAGTCCAAATCTGTAAAAAAAAAAAAAAAAAAAAAGATTTTCATAATAGAAGTTTTGTTTAGGTTTTTTTTCGATGCTTGTATATATATATTTCATATACATATATATACTAGTTTAGTGCCCTTGATCAGTAATAATATTAGGTTAAGTAACAGGAACCTGCATGAAAGCATGAAGGGTCCGTTATACAGACTATAATATAAAGAGGTTCCTTTTTTTTGAGCTCTTGAAGGACAGTTATTTCACGGTAACGGGTCCAAATTAGATTTTTTTATTCGGTGTCCTGTCTGAAAAAAATATATATATATATAGCACTAGTGATATTATTACAACACTTAGAAAGGAATATTTGGATTGCATTCACTTGTGTGTATATATTAATCTGGTTATAATTTGTTTAGGAATGGCCATAGTTTTTAATTTCTTTTGATTTGTTTTTGGTTTCTTACTTTCAGTCCAGGCAACAAACGGTTATACATGGCAATGTTTGGAAGAAAAGTTTTGATTTCGTAACCCGTTTAAGAGTTATCCGGTCAAAAAGAGCAAAAAATGTGGGCAAAATTCTTTTTTCCCAAAATGACAGACTTTCAAGAGCGGATATTTCGAGAAAGATATCTCGAAAAACTTGATTAAGTAGAACTTGTAGCAAATTTAGTCAGCTTTCATTTGTTTTAGAATGGTCATGTCGCTAGTACGCAGGGTTTCCGGGATATAAGTGAAAACCCGAAAAATGGGACCTTCTCCCCCCCCTGGCTTAAAAGCTACGGGCGGGGACTTTTGATATGTTCACCTCCTAACTAGCTCAAACAAAGTTACGAAGTCAAAAATTTTGTTTCAAGCATTTCCATCTATAGCTGCATATAAGCATTCGTTGCTTGGACTGATAATTATATACGTAAATCGTAAGAATCAATTTAGATATAAAAATAATTGTTGAAACGAGTTTCAGCATACACAAGCCGTAACGAATAAGTGATTCATTGTGCTTCATGGTCAATATTTAAACAATTTAGGAAGTAACTCTGTTTCTCTGCACACTCTGTACAAAACGTATACACTTTTTTATCAGGATGAGTACGGGACACTGGTGTACCGTCCTTTTTGGTAGGTACAGCCATCGTAACTTGAGTGAGTTTGGCTATTTTGTCCGCTGTGCCATAGCGAAAGCCAGTACGGGATATATATGTCCCGTGCCGAAGCCAACGTGTTAAAATTGTTATAATTTGTTTATATGTCATAGTTTTTTGAATTTCCTGTTCTGTAAATATTGGCTCCTTGAAATATTTGCTTGTATCCATGCGTTACACCAAGAGTCCGGTCACTGCTCTGTAGCAGCCTATCTAGGCTATGTGCGAGTGAAAGGCCCATTGCCTAACACATGGCCTACGCTCCGGCTCCCGGCACGATTTCAAACCGGCACAATTATCACTTTTCTAGACGTACAAAGTCTCATTTATTTTCCTACGGGTACAAAAGGGAAAGTGAATTTATATCTTTTCGGGTCAACGGTTTTTTCAGACAGGCTAAGGTCATTAAAACGAAATAATTTTTCGAAATACCAAGAAAGAGAGAATCAGGTGTTTTTTTTAAATATAGTTAAATTTCGAAAAGGACACTCACCATTAGAACATTCTTATTTAATATCTCTGTTAATGGAAAATATAGTGACCAACTCAAAAGACCATACAATTTATATATCCCAGAAACGAATACCACAACATTTCTAGCTGAATGGGATGCAGGTAGCCGTTGAAGCGATGAAAAATAAAAATAAAATAAGCATAGCATAAGGTAGCCCAAACATTTGCCCTTTATTTTTTAAAATAGCACTAAAATAACGTCCCTACCACGTTGAACTATCGAATATGCAAAATCTCGTTTTTCAGATTCGAGACATTGCTTATGGATTGTGGACGATACGGCTTATCGCTGATTGTCGCAACCCTGGCCCCTTCAGAATAGCCTTTAATGCCTTAAATAAAGTATGGAATAAGACCATTTTTCAATGTATTACTTCGTTAATGGATAGAATATGTTAGTTCTCTATTTTGCTCCGATTTGCATATTCGATAGTTTGATATGGTACGGACGATATACACAAAATTATAATCAATCTTTAAACTCACTTTCATTTCGTCTTTTGTGCAGCAGATCCTGTGCCACATTATGTTTTAGATCCATCAGTAAAGATATTTAAATTTCCTGGATTTTACCGTAGACAATAAAGTCTTCTTGCCAAAGTTTTTAAGCATAAAATATTATCTAATTTCTTTCAAAGTAGTTAATAAAAAAAAATAGCAATTTTATTAGGACCGGCATTTCACCTTTCTTTTAGCACTTTCCTCCGAAGGAAAGTAGCTATTGAGGTTGGACTCATGACGGAAGTTTTGAAAAATTTCTTCAAATCTTTATCGATCCTACCTAGTAGACACCGAAAATGACCCCCGTTAAAATTTATATATATATATATATATATATATATATATATATATATATATATATATATATATATATATATGTACACATGTCTGTTAACACGATAGCGGCCAGATTTCTTGTCTTTTCTTCACGAAACCGTCCACCGGGAGTGGGGTTTACCCCGGACCCAAAACACTAATTTGACCATGCCAGCCGTAGTTTTTGTTCTATTTCAACGAAACTCGGTATTCGTTATGTTGATCTAAAGAGAGAAATACTTCGTAAAAATAAACTAAATCGGTTCATTAGGAGGGGGGGTTTACTCCAGACCTAAAGTACTAATATACTCATACCGGTCGTAATTTCTGCTGTTTTGTAACGAAACGCGGTATACGTCATGGGTAACTCATGAGAAAGAAGTTTTGTAAAAATGAGCTAAATTGGTCTATCGGAAAGGGGTGTTTACAATGTAATATATTTCAATAGATTAGCCCGCCAGACGTAGGTTCGCAAGGCCGCCGCAAGGAGCGCTTTCTACCACTACAGGGACTGTATACTGTTCTTGCGTCAGATCAAAAGACGGAAAATGAAGTATTTGTGAAATTATTAGGTAGTACAGTATCATGTATTAACATAACTCTGGAAGCAAATTATGTAAAAAATTAATTATTGAACAGTTCTCATAAGGAATGTAAATGACAGCAAATTATTCAGTAATGTAGTCTACACTACAAAAATTCTGAGGAAAGTGCTTAGTTATGCAGCTCCTGCGTGACGGACTTTTGATAGGGGCGTTGAATATCCAGATTATTTGGCCTGCAAACGGATACAGGTCACTAAGCCACATTCCAGCAGACTTTCCGTATTGTCATACAGCAAGCGAGCTTGGAAAGTTGCTCGCGATTCTGCGCCAAGTACTCTAACAGAATACCTACTTTCTTTCTTCTCTCCAAAATATCCGTTATTACAAATGGCAATAATAAAACTTGGTGTTTTGGAGTATTTCTTTTAAATTTTTAGTCACTTAATAAGTAGAGATATTTAACACGTTTACTACCATAGTATTGTTGCGAATTCTGGATACTCACTCTTGTTTAGTAAAACAAGTTAAGAAATGTTAGAGTGTTTCCAAGAGCGAACGTTGTGACAGAAGATGGAGTCATTTACGTTTAGGGTACTGTCAGTTTCCTATGGTGACGCCTTAAATCTTCCTTGTATATATATATATATATATATATATATATATATATATATTTCTTTTTTCTTTTCTTTTTTTTTTAACGAAAAATAAAGACCTACCCCAATAAATACTTGTATTCTTTTACTAATGCCACTAGGGATAAGAACGGAGCCGCGCTAAGATGACGCAGTTCCTGCGAGTCGGGCTTTTGTTTTATGTAGCTCTCTTTTAATCAGGGAGTCCATTGAAGAGAAAGCAGATGACTAATTTCTTATTGAGAAATCTGTAAAAAATATTGCTTCAAGTAGGAATGTATTATTATTGAAAATTCTTGTATTTCTTCAATACAATGTAATTTATAAAAGTTATCTAAAAGATTCTTCGAATGTCTTTAAGTTTTAGAGACTGAAGAATCATTAACTTTCTACTGATAACTTGAAAGAAGATGTTCACTTTCCAAACAGTGGGCTGTGACATCTATCCAGTTCTTGGAGTTATCTTTTAGTCCTAAAGCATTCCTTTAATTATATTTGAAAGTTTGTTACGTTTTCGGGGGAAATTATATGAAGAAATGGTTGACAAGTTTTTTTTTCAATCTCTGTTAAGTTCTATTTTCTGTTAACATAAAGAGCTGGTCAATTTTTTATTATTTCGAACATGTATGTGCAAGAAACTGATGATGTTTTGTTACCGATTTCATGAAGCAGTTTGATGGAAATTATCTGGCTAACGGCTAATTAAGTTCTGTAGGTACATCATATAGTGGTTTATTTATTTAAGGGCTCCACATCTATCTGTATTGCCATGTAATGCAGATTATAAAAATAGATACTTAATTTATATTATTTTAACAATTTATCAATTTGCATTCAAACTTATATAAAAATATGGAAATGTGTAAAAAACGCTATTTATTTTAAAATTAATACAAATAAAATAATACAAATAAAAAAAATAATCCATTTATATTCACCATTCATTTACAATACAATATATAAAACACAATTCAGTCGGTATAGTTTTATTCAATTATACACACTTGTTTTTGTTCCTAATTTCTAAGAATCAATTTAAATACTCTTCAAAAGTTTGGCCCCTTGCAGCAATACAAAAAAAAATCTTGTATTTTTTTTAATATTATTTTTTATTTATTTATTTTTTTTTTATTTTTTTTTCTACTTATTTATTCACCTTTTCTGTTACTAATATCTTTTCCCCTCTCAAGAGTTACTGCCTTTCTCGTTTTCCCGATTCTTACGTTGCTTAGTAATTTTGTTCATTATCAAATCTTGTATATACCTTATTCTCAGTATCAACAACAGTCCTAAACAACTTCTTATTTTACACCTTCTTTCACGAAGAAATTGTAAACTGGCCTTATTTGTAACTACATGAACTGACTTGTTCCAATGTATTTTATCTGTTACTCTTAAGAATTTACAATGTATTTTTTTAAGTACAACTAGAAATGTATCTGTATTAAGCACATCACCTTAGTTGCGGGTGCTCATAAATGAATAAATTAATAAAAAAAATCGCACATTTGCAGACTGGGCGGGATTTGAGCATTGCTCTGCTGAACTCTGCCCACAGGCACATCTTTATCCCTTCATTATCGAAGAATTCTTAGAAAGACTCTGCTTTAAGTCGAGGGGCAAAAAATGTGGATCTATTAATTCATTATTCCACACTCCAAGCCAAACATTTACTGAAAATCGATGCTGATTATGTAATTTCTGTAAAGGGAAAATGATCCTCTTTCACGAAGCCTTACAAACGGTTTAGTAAAAACGCTTCTCTGAGGTACTACTCGGTGGCCATGTCTGCATATTGAGCTGAGGTAAATCTTGGAATATTAAAACTTCACTGAGATACTTGAATGACTTATAGCAAACTAAAAACTTTCAGCTGGGAGCCGGAAGGGATTGTGTTGACAAAGGATAAGATTAATAAACCCGAAGTGTCTTTACACTAATACGATATTAGGTCTTGGGCTGTGCAATAAAAATCCAAAATTAGAGCCATACTCACTCCTATATTTTTGGGGTGGGGGATTTAAGGAGGTTGGGGTTGGGATAACACATATTCTTTTGATGGTTTTTATACAGGTCATAAGAAAGACTTGCTTTTCATAATTTGTTTTTAATTTTTTTGAGTTTTTCTCGGAAACGGAGCAAAAACGGGATATATACCGGTTAATTCAATTCCAATAGTCTTAATATGGCCACGGTTTCTTCGCCGGGTTCAATTGATGTTCCAAGATGAGAGAGTAAGACTGATGCCGAAGGTGTAGAAAGACTATGAGTTCTACCATTGTCTCCAGTTCCCAAGCAACATCTGGAACAGGCTTGAGAAAGCTCGGGGAGATAAGGACACGTCAAGGACGATCTCTTATCAAGGAGGGCTTTATGTAGGAGTGTCTTCAGTCCTGCTCCTGGAGGCTTCCTACTTGAACCACTGACAACCATGAAGGTAGGGACAACTTGAGACTTATTGTTCGCGCCCTTTCGTTCAGGCAAAGTTTGAGGGTTCAAATTCTATCCTGCTTGCTACTTACAACCATGAAGGTAGGGACAACTTGAGACTTATTGTTCGTGCCCCTTCGTTCAGGCAAAGTTTGAGGGTTCAAATTCTATCCTGCTTGCTACTTACAACCATGAAGGTAGGGACAACTTCAAGGTTAATTTTTGTTTCGTTCTTCCCTTTCGGCAATTGAAATATCAAGCAATAAAATATTCCAAATTCTTCCTAACTGCTTTATTAGGACGTGATAAAGATTTGGAGGGCCGGTGGCCGTGAGTTTTAAGGCGTGAGCACTTAACACTCCGTGCCAAAGGTCGGGGGTTCGATTCCCACTATGGGTTGGTGGCTTTGCTTTAGAAAAAAGAAAAGGCATCAGATCTATCCTGGTTAGAAAAGGGTGGTAACCTATAGACATCCCGTCCCAAAATTCGCAGTTAATAATAATGGACGTTAAAATTTAAATAAATAAAGATAGTTTGCCTTTGATTTGTTAAGAAGTTAAGGAATGTTTGGGATTCTACTAAGAGAAAACATAAAGGTGGCCATAAACGTTCAGTTAAAAACTCAAGACAGAGACTGCACGGCTTGGCCTCAAGGTTTGGACTGAACGGGTCTAGCACACACACGATAAGTTAATAAACCTTAAGGCAGGGACTGCACAGTCCAGTTATAGTAGACTCACTGAATGCGAAGCAAATATCCTCTTGTCCACACACGGCAGGCCTGACCTGCACAGTCGTGGCCTCATTGGTCTGTACAGTTAATCTATTTTTTTTTTTTTCATTCTACTTCGATGGACTGTACAGTTCAACTCTGGCCTCAAGGCTGTCTCATACACGGTGAGGAATATCTCAAGATTGGAACATACACATTTATGAGTGCAACCTCAATAGCTACTTTCCTTCAGAAACTCAGAAAATTATATCCGTATCATATCAACGTTTAAAATAACTATAACTATAAGATAACATTTAAATCTGGCAAAAAACGAATTATAAAAATACCAAACTGATTTAATGTTCCTCAATTCATTATCATATACAACTTCTATATGATAACATAGGATGTTGATGACGTCATGATGAGTGATAAATCTCGATTGAACTAAGAACCCTTTAAGTTATGACCTCATTATTCTAATGGAGAGTGACGTAACTAAAGTGTTCGCCCTTACTCAACTATTTTATTCTATTGTGTGTTTATTGTTAATAATGTACAATTTATAATAGTGAATTGTATTACGAATGTCCATAAGCAATGAATACTTAGTTGTCTTATATTGTTTGGTATATTACTCAACAATTTTATAAAAATACATGAGACAAGTAATTGTCGTGGAAATTTTATTAGCTGCAACATTTCATGGCCACAATTAGTATAGGCTAGTTAAAATCGAGCAAATTGAATGAGCAGGGAAAACTTGTTGGTCAAAATTTAATATTTATGAATCCGTCGTTCGGTGAACCTTCTTGCGGGGGAGTTACATTAAAAGCAGGGTGGGTGTTTCTGAAGGTCAGGTAGCCTTGCATATATTAATACAATAGTCAATGTATTATCAACAAAACCAATTTACCAATATTAGTAAATATTCTAATATTTTCTAATATTCTAATAACAAGGATGTGTTGTTTCCATGAATAAATAATTCAGCTCAGGTATCTTTTTTGGATCACCAATGAAGTCTTTCAAAATGCAGATATCTCTTAGCTGCAAGTGCTGGACATCTTCATATGATATGATACGTACTCTCATCATCCTCAAGGCAAAGTCTGCACCATGTAGTCCTAGTCAGCCCCATAGAGTAGAGGTGCCGGTGCATTCTGCAGTGACCTGTAAGGAGAGCTGTTACTAGTGTTACCAAAAACTGCTTCGCCTGTCTCTGGGTGGAGCTGTTGCACCACTTCCTCCTGTGTCCACCCATCTTCTTACTTAGGCTAGTGACACACACAGCGGTTTGGGTCTCATAAAAAAATTATTAAAAAAAAAATCGTGATTTATTTACAGGTAAATTAATAAACAGGGGAAACAAAAAACAACAATCTTGCTAGACAAAGTTGATCTAAATTATAATTAGCTTTCATTTTTTAAAAAATCATTGAAATCGGTTAAGTTTCAGATGCTGTAGCCTTTTTTGAAACACGAAATTTCGTTTGGCCCCACTGTGTGCCGGTAGAATTTCACGTACCTACTTCTTAAAATATGAAAGTTTTGATATAATAATCGGATTGGTGTTTTTCTATTTCACCTCCACTTTTTCTGCTAGAAAATACTTTTTGTCTTTCCTTAGAAAATATGTTTTTTCATTTGTATCATTTTTTAAGTGATTGACCGCATTCAAACCCCAACCTCTAACAATCCCATTGCCAGAGTACGTCTCTCAATCCTCTCGAGCAACCAGTCCACATTTATCGAACCACTAGCACCACATGAACACTGAACAATTTTTTTTTTTTTTTTTTTCATGTCAAGTCGTGACATTAAAAATCATTGAGCGAAGGTATTAATAAATCTTGAAGATTCTCACATAAATTAAAGATGCAAGAACTACCCTACATCACGTTCCCTATCTAATCCAACAGTAAGTGACCCTGACATTTACTGTTGTTAATCACTTGCGCAGTCCTTCACTGATTCAGCTAAAGCGATGGTTTATTTTTCTTGAGTTCTCTGAGGGAAGAACTGGAAATTGAGTCATTTTGCAAACCCTAAGATGTAAACAAGATGTTCTTCCTATACAAATGATACTTGGATGAGATACGGACCTTTGTAGAATAGGGTAGCTCCTGTTCACATATATTTGCTTTACATTTGTCACTCATAATAGATCAAAAACGTTTTACATGCATTTACAGAATTATTCTGAGTAGGTATTTAATAATAATGATCCGTAATAATTCAACAAGATCTTCAATAATTTTGTAACACTTTTTTTTATTTCTTTTTTTCCGCTTTTTAGATTTAGTTGAATAATCCTGTTCAGTTTCTCTTGTAAGATTGTCATCAGAAGGAAGAGCCTCCAAGATGAAAGAGACCGCCTTTACGGTGACACGGTTTGGAAAGTCTCCAGTAAATGTATTCGAGATAGTACAAGAAACCGCTATCTCCTTCGACGTATTATGCTATAATTGCGCAAGAAAGGCCTTGAAGACCGAGGAATACAGGATTGAACTTTTGCGGAATTTCTTAGACTTTTCAGTATATATGTAAGTCATTATATTTTAATGAATATGTCGTTTTCTTTGTGAAACTTTTACAATTTTTATGATTTGTAGAAAGAGATCCACAATTCTTCTGAATATATACGTTTGATTAAATATTGTTATATATAACACATACGTGCTATCATCAGGTGCTAACAACACAAATAATATGCAACAGTATCGCAAAGTAATAGCATTCTATAAACTCGTCTGCGTGTAGATTCTATGCGCGAAAAGATCTGTATACCTATTCAAAAAAATCAGCCAAGAGACCTGTAAGCCTATTTCAACGGTGTCCAACATCATAAAATGTTTTAAAACGGAGGATAGATCATGGGCGTATATAGTAAATAATTTCGGGAGGGGCTGGGAAAATTTCAAAGGGCTGAGACCATTTCCGAGGCATGGAATATGATAAATTTAGAATTTAAAATAGTTTTAGGCAACTAAAACGCTATTTTACCTAACTAACAAAACTAAACTATTTTTTATTAACTAAGCGATCTTATTTAATTTATTTTTAAGGTTTTTATGACACATTTTTACCATCAAATGAAAATTTCGGGAGTGGCTGCAGCCCCCCCCCTTATATACGCCAAATGGGATAAATTGAAAAGTGGACAGAAAACGGGAAGTCCTAAACTGCTGTTCTAAAGGGGTGAAATATGATAAAAGTTGAATCTAGGTATTCAAAATTTCCATTTTCCATAATAATATCCCTCACATTTCCTTTTATAATATTTAATTACACATTAATGTCTATGATTCTGCCAAAGAACACTAGATTCCTCATCTCCTTGGAGCTAACATTGTCCCAGACCATTACGCACCCAACCCCATGTTTCACTGTACATCTTCTGTTTCTCGGAATAAGCTCTTCATTAGGTCTGTGCCACACCCTAACTATCGATCAGTGCTGTTTAAGTTGAGCTTTCATTCGTCTGCGAATATAACATTATCCCAGTAAGTGTCAGGCGTTTTCGTATTATCCAAACTTATAAAAGGTTTTCTCCTAGCTACCATATCATTAGAATTGTTTCTCCGGAGGGACCTTTTTACGGTTTCTGGGATTTCCTTTGTTCCAGTTTCTTGTTGAAGCTCCGTTGATATGGTTGGAGTATTTATAGAAGGATTCTGGCGTACTTTTCGGACAATTCATATTTCATCCCTCTCCAACAGAAGTTTAGGACGTCCCGTTTTCTGTCCACTTTTCAATCTATCTTCCGTTTTAAATCATTTTATGATGCTCGATACCGTTGAAATAGGCTTACTGGTTTCTTGGCTGATTTGTTTGCCTCTTTTGTATAAAAATAAAGAAACATTTACTTTTTTCTTCGCCTAATATTTAGGCATACAATATCTGTTCGTATAATGCCTATTTCCAATATCGCAACTGCAAAATTGACCCACATTAAGACTTCTTTGAATATTTTTTTGAGCAGCCAAATCATAAATGGTTCCAAATTGACCAGAAATATGGGATCGCACTTGGTTGATACATCATGCAATCATACTATAAGGCTTTAAGGATACCATTCCTACAATCTCTATGTCTTGCTCAATCTGCTGAATTCATTCTTGAGCAATCATAATCTTGTAGGGTCTAGCTTAAGATCAATGTGCAATATTCGGCTCAATGTTGAGAGTATGAGCAAGGTTACAGGGAGAACGGGGTCTGTAGATTCTCTCATTGGTGTGTTTGTTTAGGTGTCGTCAGGCATGGGAGCTCAGGTGGTTAAGATCTGTTGACCTCAAATTGTAGGCATATTTTCTGATATTTGACACTTCCTTTAGTATTTGAAGCGAAATAACCTCTGTACCTTAGTCAAATATTTCAAGTTTTTGAAAAAGCTTCCACGTCAAAGCCCGTTCTTCAATCGACAAGATATTATCATTCCATTAACTAACGGGACCTAACACCTCCATCTTTCTAGTCAGGGGGCACCTTTTGAAAGAAATGTTCTGTAATGTGGGAGTTCATTATGCCCCACCCTTTACAAAGTCTATTAAGGCAATGACGCCCGAATTTTCTTCTCCTCTTTTATTTTTGTATCGCAATGAAACCGCGGAGAGAAAAAGGAGAGAGACCGTGGGAAGACAGCCTACTTTATTTTATGTTAAGAATCTCTCAATATTTCTCTCTGCAACCATACCTTACAGGTTCTCTTCTGATGTATAAATTGCTTTCCGCAGAATAAACCGAATTGAAATACCAGATTTCGTATATTTTTGAACTAATTGGGAGCGAGCTTAACTCAGTGGTAGAGCACTGGACTAATATGCTGGAGGGCCTGAGTTTAAATCCCGAGCAAGCACTAAAGATTTTTATCTTCTAGTGTCCTCGTTCGTGTGTTGGATTCGGACTCCCTGACCGTCCCTAGGCCAGCCTAGCCTTTAATTAATTTATTAATGGGTACTTGCAAAGGCGAAACTCGGGTGGCCAGAGCATACTCACCCTAGTATGCATTATGGTCAAGATCTCTATGGCAAAGCTGTAATTTGTAAGAATTACTGAAGAGGCATCAAAAAGTCTTGAAACTCGTAGAGCAAAGAAAAAAAATATTATTGAAGAACAGTGTGTAGTAAATGAGTTTTGATCTTATGTTTTGTAAAATTGTCTAATTCGTTCGGAAAAAGAACGGCTGAAACAAATGATTTCGCTATAATTTGAGTGGAATTTTAGATATAGGGAACGGGAAAAAATACCACCAAATGGCAGTGCTTCTTCTAAAACTTCGGGTTTCGTTTTGTTTGTATTTTCTTTCATGGAAAGAGACTGATATAAAGTACTTTGTTGAGCTCTTCAAGAAGGATTCACCCAAGCTATGGCTACATTGTGAAATATCCTCGCACACAGGAAAATGGGTGTTTGAGGAACTCGCAAAAGTGTGAATCATAAACTCTTGCTTTCGTAATATTTGATGTTACACACTCGCAGAAAGCACATAGTCCTATCGGACTACATAAAAGTATGTAGGAGACTTTAACTGAGAGGAAACACACAATCTTATTAATGTTATTTATAGATCCAAACATGTCAATAGAATTTAATTTACTATGTATAACATAATATACATTGACATGAATAATGACAATATTTATAATATTTTTTTTCTTTGTTTAGGTAAGTCTTGGAACGAATTCGTTGGCCAGATATGTAACACTCTTGGTATGATACATTTTTATTTACTTCGGACACTGAACCGAAATATACCTCTTTGCATGCAATACAAACAAAATCTTGCTCAAATATTTGTTGACAAAATTGAGAGTAAATAACGAACCACTGAAGTTATCATAAGGAGTACCAACTGCCCCAACATCAAACATAACAGGTTGGTTTAGATGTTCTCAAGGTTACAGCATTCAAACATGTCATACCCGAAATATTTGAGGAATCAAGGTAGCCTTAAACAGTTTACTCGTAAGTGTTGGATAGGTAAGATTGTGCTGAATTTTGGACATATTGGTTTATTTTCTTTTTTCAATTAATATGCATTTTTATTTCCAGTGTGTCCGATCTGTAAGTATTTAAATACCACTCCTTCTCATCTTGTTCTTTTTATGCTTATGTGGCCCTTGCAAGAGGAGAAAACCATTTTTTTTTTCTGGTGATTCTGCAACGAAAAATAGTCGACACTTGTGAGAGCGTTTCGTCCAATGCGCCTTAGGATCTGAAAGATCAAATAAAACAGGTTGAAAATGCTTTATTTTATATCTCGAGTTTAGAAAATTATATCGACATGATTCTTTCACAAATTCATTCTTTCTAGAGAGTAGATTACTGGAAAAATACAATCGTTAAACAATAATTTATATTTCATCAAATAAATTCAAAAATATACTCGTGTTTTCAAGTAAACTAGCATCATAAATTTTTCACGCAAAAAATAATAGCAGATTTAAAATCAGCACCCAAAGAAATAATAAATTTTCCCAGTCCGGAAGAGCCTCAAACTTTGTAAGCGAAATATTTACGTGAAGTTTTGAAATTTAATATCTTGCCTTGAGATAAACCGATGTTTACGTCCTTGGGCTCTTTGAAAAGAAGAGAGCCTACTAACCTTATAAATAACTATTGTATTGTGTGAAGATTATTATAAAAAATGGTTCTGCAAATGAAAACAAAATTTATCAGGGCTCGGTCGTGGTATCTTAACAAAACTGCATTTTTTATGTGAAAATGAGTTTCATTAAAATACCATTAGGAAGTGCCGATAATGTTTTGCTCCTTCCATATACTGTTCATTTATATGTATACTTAGGCCGGCACAATAAATTATTGTACTTATAATTGTACAGATTTTAAATAAACATGAATTAAAAAAAAAATAAAATAAAATAATTAAGATACCACGACCCAGCCCTGACAATTTCAATCTCCGCATCATCTACGGTCAACGATCTCCTCACAAAAAATAAAATTTAAACTTTTTTCCACATATCATTAATTCCAGAACGCGTATAAACATCCCGTTTAGAAGAAAATGTGGCTTGACTCTGAAGCCTTTATCGACCCTCCAAATTTGGTTTGAACGGCCAAATCGGTAACCCCGCCACTGTATGCTACCCTTTTTAGTGATTGTAGATTTGATATATTGAAGTTTTTACAGCGTGTCCTGTACTTTACTTTGCACCATTTTAGGAAATAAAACCAATGAAGAACTCATCTTCGCATTCAGGAAATGAATGAAGATATTTTATTATGTCATCACTAGTAGACCATTTGTTACTTTATTACTTATACCATGGACGTATATAAGGGGGGCAACACCCCCCCCCCCGAAATTCTGTTTTGGTGAGAACATTTCATGTAAAAAAAGCCTATAACGACGGAAAATGTCTTCTACATTACCCTGGTCTACTAGGTGTCCAGAGGACCTTTAAACTCACCATTTTGCACTAAAATATTTAAAATTTCCCCTAAACCCCAAATGCCTTGGGGCTCCCAGCCCCCCCCCCCTCCCCGAAATTCTGTTATATATATGACGGACTCTTCAATCCTATGCTAAAGACCAAGAACAATATTCTTATCCAATATTTTTCAGGCGGAAGGTCAATAAAAGAGAATTAACACAGTTAATTCATTCATATTGGACGTGGCCATTGTACGGGAAGGTTCGCCTTAATACAATTAGGCTGTAAGTTTTAGTTTATTGAGTTTTTGGCCCCCGAAGAGGCATCTGAGGTGTGAAACATGTAGAGCAAGAATAAATGAATTGACTGTGTTAATTCTCTTTTATTGACCTCCCGCCTGAAGAAGATTGGGTCACTATACAATATAAATATTTTTATCATCTACCTAACAACCAGGTAATGTAATCGTTAAATATTTTTCTGTCCTTCACATTGGAAAGGCTGGACATACATTATCCGAGAAGTATAAGTGAGCGAGATATTCCGTCAGGGTTCAAGATATAGGTTACTTACATCGTGAGAGAATTCCTCATTGCGAAATAACAAAATAAATGAAAACCTTGTTCTATTTGAGGAGTTCTTTGCAAAAAGGGCATATGAGGAAAAATTAATCCTCCAAGGATAAATTTACCAGCAGGGATAGAAACTTATAACAGTTTTTTTTTTTTTTTTTTCTTTTGTAAATAGAGGATGAAACTTTTATTGGTTTCATTAAAAATTATTACCTCTCGTTAATCCATTCTGTTCATAATTGCAAAAAACGATACAATTTGTATTCAAAAATGTCCGTCTTATCAAGATACTTAGTTAATGCCTATTGCTGAGAAATGAGCTCAAAGCAGTTCATACCAAAAATTGAATAAATGTTTATGTTTTTTATATTTTTCATAAACAGCTTACTCAACGGGAAAAAAAAATTTGGTTTCATATTATACATCAACTGTTAATGGACTTTGTTTTCTTTCTTTTTTTACACACTTTATACAAAGTATTCCTTGGGAAGATTAAAAATTTTCTTGCGGAATAAATAAAGAACTTATCCGGCATTTTATCATTAAAAATGTTGAGAAAACTTTGAACGGTCCAATGTTTTGCTTCATTGGTTTAATTCTCACAAGATACTACCTTTTACATATCACGGACCCCCAATTTACGTTTTCACTCACTCCCATGGACCCCTTGTAGGTCGTCATGGAGACTTCGGGTCTATTTGGACCCGTTTGCTGCATATTAGGAAACCATCCTGCTTCGAAAATGTGGGTAAAATGAATAATTAGGTACTCTTTTTTTATATTTAATCATTATTACTCTTTTGTCAATATTTTTAATAATAATTCTTGGTTTAAATTACCTAACACATCTAATTCTTATAAACAGATTTACTGGAGTTTCTGGACAGAACAGACAATAATCAGAGTGTTCGTTATATATATATATATATATATATATATATATATATATATATATATATATATATATATATATATATATTCTTGAACATGATGCATACTGATTTTTGGAAACTACAATAACTTTTGTGGTTGGCATCCAATGTTGTTGTTTTTTTTCCTTGGTGTTTAAAGACCATTCGGGGCCATTGGGGAGCGAGGTTAGCTCAGTGGTAGAGCACTCGACTAATGAACTGGAGGACCAGGTTCAAAACCCGAGCGCGCACTAAAGATTTTTTCTTCTAGTGCTGCCGTTCGAGGGTTGGATTTGGGGTCCCCGATCGTCCCCTAGGCTCACCCAGCCTTTAATTAATTTAATTAATAAATGGGTACCTTGGGTGCTAATGACTCTAGAAGTCTAAGCAGCCAAGGGGAAAATCAGGCGGCCGGAGCATAGTGTTGACCACACTATCTCCCTAGTGTGCCGTACGGTCAAGAATCAGATACCTCTACAGTATCTGCCCCTCTGGGCCCTTGTGGCCTGTTACGGGACTGATTTTTTTTTGTTTAAAGGCCATTCAACCACTATTGGGTCATAAGCAATGTTGTTATAAGAATGTTGTATCTGGAGTTTCGTAGTGAAGGATCGTTGAAGATTATTTTGGCATGAATGCAACCTCAATACCTTCATCCCTTCGGGATGTTTTAATATGGTAAAGAGAGATAAATACAGAAAATAAAATATACAAATCGCTGAAAATGAACCTTGTTAATCGATTGGATGTATTACCTACCAATTTTCTTCCCAGCTTTCGAGTAATATGTTGATGAGATATTTGAAGGATATTGCAAAATCCCAGAGAAATAACCCTATTAGAACTGGATCATTTAGAAGGAATAGATATGCAATAACTGGCTATCGACTCGACTAAAGTGCAGCTCGAGTGGACCGATGTCGAAATGCACTTGGGATGTAGAAATAACTGCAAATTACATTCATTTAGATATTGAAATCTTCATTCGTCAGTCGTATACAGGTTGGTGTAATTACATTTGAAGAATATCAATAACATGCTGAATATCCGAGCTTCGTCACGGCAGATAACTAGTTTTTTTATTCCGTTAAATAATGTATCATCAAAATTAACGCCACTATATAATGTCTTGCATTCTATTATAGCATGGTTTCCGTCATACTATATGTTATTCATCAATTGATAAATAATTAAAGTATAATGTTTCTTGACTCTGGGGCACCCCTGACCGTTGTCAACAAACAGATGACCTAGAGATAACCCGTTATCTAAAGGTTGCCAGTAACAGAGTTATACCAGCACATGTTAATATTCGTCGTCAATAATAATTGTACGTAAAAATTTAATAATTTATGTTTCTCAGTTGTCATTTGGAAACACCCATTATATTTACGAGCATTTCCAAGAAGTGTTCTGACTGGGGATGCTGATGGGTGAGGAGGCAAGGGTTCGGGATATTATTACTTCGGATGGACCATCACCCGAAAAACTCTATGAGAGACAGTTTATGTCTAGTAATTCAAGGACTGTCATCATAATTGAAATTAACCGCAATTAAAAATAATAATATGAAATAGATACAGTACGGTAACAGCTGTTCCGTTATCGTCCTAGCAACGCATGCTGCCCAGGCGAGCATGCTCTCCTTAAAACTATAAATTCAAACCCCTCTAAAAATACTTAAAAATTTGAATTTTAAAAAAAACCTTTCTTAGCGGGTGTTTAAATCCCAAAGGGAGTGTCCATGCAAAATTTCAAATTTTTCTGTCAAGTGTTTTGGGCTGGGCGATGATAGTCAGTGAGTCAGTGAGTGTTTGAGTGATATTTGACAAATAAATAGTAGATCTAAAAAATACTGGGGTTTTGGAGTCAATAAATATGGACGACTTTGTAGTTCCTTGAAGAATATTTGGTAGGTTCTTTGAGGTAATTTAGGTTAGTTTAATTGTCTTATAACTAATTAGTGAACATTTTAGTCCTAATAGTTGTTCAGATAGTCATGTGTCAAGTAGGTGACATTGTTGTTGATAGTGACTGTCTGTTCATATAGTCCTACGTCCAGTAGTTGTCATTGTAATTAGGTATCAATGTGTATATGTGTCCACAATGCTGGTGGATTTCAACCTTTCGCGAACTGAAAAGAATGGCAGCGGTTTTATTTAAGAATACCGTGAAACCATGATTATTAAACCAATTTCCTATTGAATTTAATGAATATTGAATGTGATTCTGTAGCCTACCAGGATTCTTATCGGCACAATATATCACTAGGTCATCGGCGAATAACATGGCACTTGTAGGGAAGTGTTGTTCGAGAACTTTATTTATTGTCAATGTAAATAGAAAAGGACTAATAACACTTCCCTGGGGGACTCCATTTTTTTGTATAAATTCATTGGAAGTGGTCAAGCCGTTTCGGATTTTGAATGTTCGTTTTTTAAGGAAACTTATAATAAATCCTAAGATGTTTAATTAGACGTGTTTCTGACCAATCAAGTTTATTCTTTTTTGGGGGGATTTATGTGGCGTAGGTCAAAAAATAGTACTCCCTTTTTAATTTTGTACCATTTTATTTTTCTTTGCCTGACATGTTTCGTGGCCTTAATATGGGAGCGGCCATATTAAGGGTGGCGAGCTGACCACATGCGGGGATGTATTGCCCCCTGAGTAGGTGGTATTAAGGCCACGAAACATGTAGGGCAAAGAACAAATAAAATGGTACAAAATTAGAAAGAAAGTACTATTTTTTGACATAAGCCACATAAATCCCCCCCCCCAAAAAAATAAATCCTAAGATATATCTATTGAGTCCATTTTCTAAAAGACAGTTTATGATATGTCTCCTCCACACACAATCAAAGGCATTTTTAATGTATATAAATACTGCTAGAACCTTTTCCTTTTTATTTATTGCTTCCCTGATATCACTCTCTAGTTTTATTAGACTGTCTTGCGTTCTTCGACCTCTTCGATCAAGTAGTATAATTGATGGTTGGCAAAATATTTTCGTTTGATAGTTGTTTTTGATCGGAGCATCGACATCTAGGCCATCGCGCCTAAATAGGTAGCCACCCTTTTCTAAACATTCATGGTGGAGCAAGGAATTTTTCTCACGGGCCCCCTATTGCAGGCGGGAATCGAACCTGCATCAATTAGATAAGAATTGTAAAACCGTTTGTGAGACCCTTAGTTATTTGTTATTATTATTCTTTTCTTTTTTTTTTTTAAATTAAAACGTTGTGTCAGCAAATAAGTATAATAGAAGGATTAAAATCGGAAAATATAAGTCCCGCCCACAACTTGAAAATGCTGTTTATGTCCCCAGCTAGTAGGAAGAGAAATATCAAGGAGGGTAGATGCAAAGCTCCAGTGGCATTGACATTTAAATTAGACCTCACTTCTCTCTACATACACTTATTTTCTTCCTGAAATATTGGTATTACCCAGCAGTGTTGGGCAAAAATTATTCAGAATGATGAATAAAGATTAATGCATAAATGTATTAGTTTATTCATGAATGAAGAATAATTAATTTTATTCATTATTCGTTATTCTGTGAATGAAGTTTATATTTTATTCACAAATTATTCGAATGATCAATCAGAATAAACATATTTTAGTGAATAATTTATTATTATTATTAATAATAGATTTATTATGATGTTGGAAATCGGAAATATGTATATATACCTATGTTTGTTTGAGTAGGATTAATCAGTAGACTAACTAGAAATAAATAGTAACGAATAATTCTGTGAATAATTCATGATTTACCGTGTGAATAAGATAATTCAGTGAATTATTCATCATTCACTAATCATTTATTTGAATAATCATTCGAATAATACTTTATTCGAATAATGCCCAACACTGTTACCCAGGAAGTCTCATGAGTATATGTAGCTTTTAAACGAGTTTTCTTTTTTGCCAAAATGTACCATGAACTTGGTGCATTTATGTTGTGACGATCTCTGTAATGAAACTCAATTATCCGTAGTTTATTTGGCGTAGAAAAAAAAAAGGAGTACTTAGCTATCCTCTCTGCATAGTTTTACCTTAAAGTACGTGTTTTGAAATTGCTTTCCTATAAATTTATTTATAAAATGAAGGTGTCAATTAGCGATGCGATTATTTGACCAAAAAAGACTTTACCATTATTATTTTCTGCAGAGAGTTGTTGAACAGTTTGTAATAGAAAGTAACTGAACATTTACTGTAATATCCACCTAAGATCTCGTGTAAAAAAGTCAAAATGTATTCGTTATAAGCGAAAATTTTAATAAAGAGGAATACGTCGAGACCAGTTAACTGTATTACATTGTCTCTTAATTTGTTGAAGTCAGCACTCGAAAAAACATTTAGAAGGATACATATCTCTACCAATTTAGTAAAATATGACTTTTTTAAATTGAATACTTACCGTTTTTTACGGTTTTCGTAATATAAAACCTGTTTATCTTCTAAAATATTATTTCTATCTAATTTTCAGTGGTATCATCCGACTCAGCACTAAACAATACCTTAAAAATTATATCAAAATCATAAAGATTCAAGTACCTAGAGGTTTTTGCCCAAAATCGGGCGTTTGGCACCAGTGTGCGTCGCAAAGTCTTGTTTAGCACCGACATTCATGGTGCTGTGTGCAATTTTCTCAACGATCCTTAAGGTAAGAAAATTCCTGCTTCAGGTGGGACTTCCCCATGACCCTCACAAAAATCTAAGGGTGCACCCTAGCCACCGACTGTCGGAAGAAAAACAAACACATGAATCTCAATGGAGTGACCTACATTGGTCCCGACCCGATCCAATCCGATCCAATCCAACGGCCACTGATTCTTGGCCATTCAAACTTGTTTGTTTCTAGGCCGATTTCGGACCGACGAAGCAAAATGGAGCCAACCCACATATTGTGTTTCAAAAAGGTCTACAGGTTCTAAATCTTAACCGATTTCAATGGACTTTTTTTTTAAAATCAAAGGAAATAAAATTTAGAACAACTTTGTCAACTCACATTTTTGTTTTTTGTTTTCCTTGTTTATTAAATTGCGTGGAAAAATGTTTATAACCATCCAATTCATATAACCTTCTACTTACCTTTCTTATAAATAATTTAAAATGTGAATACCAATACTTCTCTTACCTCCAACATTCAACCTAATCAAAGGTTTCTATGCTTATTAGACGGTATTTCTTAAATTAATCACTTATTTTCACTTCACTAAGAGGTCATTACTGACGAGCTGTAACTTAATCGGATCGGATCGGGTCGAGACCAATGTAGGCACTCAGGTCGGCCGCTGTCGATCAAACGAGATCGAATTGGATCGTATCGGGAGAAATACGGGTGCAATGTAGGTGCAGCCTAAGGCGTTAGCCTCTAGACCACACTGATTCATTAATATGCCTAATATAAAGAAAGCCCATGAAGTATGGCCCAATACTGTTAAGAGTCCTAAGTGAATGTAATTGGATCACATATAAGGCCTCCTGAAGGTGTATCCTAGTTAGCAAGGAAGGACGCCCGGTAGTACCTGATGCCGGAAGCCGAGCATTCGAAAGCTATCCTCTAGCAATGCTTTCCCCCACCTCTCGTTCTGACAGGGAAAACTAGCAGAATTTCCAAGACAATTTCACTCACAAGTCGCCAGCTTTCCATACCGCAGAGGAAAGGTGTACCGCAGCTGGAAATGCCACTGCGGTCATCTCCTGTGGGGTATGGCGTTTGCAGAGATGGGCATCATTTTATTTATAAATAAAAATACGAATTTATTTGTACTTCACATATTTGTGAATACGAATATAAATAAATTCGTATTCATAAGTGTGAATACGAATTTATTTTTATTCACATATATTAAATATAAAAATACAAATAAAATTGTATTCGCAAATTTTTCTGCGAATAAAAATAAATTCACAGAAAAAATTGTAAATAATCACAAAAAGTGTGAATATTTACAAAAAATCAAGTGATTACAAAAAAAAAATCACATTAAAATATACGAATACAAATTTATTCACATTATAATTTGTGAATAAAAATTTATTCATAATAAAATTCGCAAATAAATTATGAATTTATTCGTATTAAGATGATATTACAAGAGTTATTAAAGGTGATTTTTTTTTTTTTAAGGTGTTTAACGTCTAGGTTATAAGCGCCTAGATTTTTTGTTTACCCCGATTCCGCCACGGGACCACCAGCCATGCTGCAGGGACACAGTTTGTCATCTGTACCTCCATCAAAAAAAAAAAAAAATCACCTTCTACGAATAAATTCATAATTTATTTGCAAATTTTATTGTGAATAAATTGTTATTCACAAATTATAATGTGAATAAATTTGTATTCGTATATTATAATGTGATTTTTTTTGTAATCACTGGATTTTTTGTAAATATTCACATTTTTTGTGATTATTTACAATTTTTTCTGTGAATTTATTTTTATTCGCAGAAAAAGTTGCGAATAAAATTTTATATGTATTTTTATGTTTAATATACGTGAATAAAAATAAATTCGTATTCACACTTATGAATACGAATTTATTTATATTCGTATTCACAAATATATGAAGTATGAATTTATTTATATTCGTATTCATAAATATATAAAGTACGAATAAATTCGTATTTTATTTATAAATAAAATTATGCCCATCTCTGGGCGTTCGTAACAACATGAAAAGATAGCGCGTTTCCTTATTGACGAACAATTGATAATATTGGCAACCATAACAAGCCTAACGAAAATTATTGGCAATGAATGACCAATTATTACCACCAAATTGAATAACGAGAGAAACGAATTTTATAATTATATGTTGTAGATCCTAAGTTGAAAACTAATATGTTCTAGGTAGTTGGTAACAGCTTATTAAGTCTCCAATAGTTTTTGTATTTTAATTACATTTTTGTCGTGGATACGTTTTGGCTATAAGCCATTTTCAATCCAATTGTCTGTATGATTTTGCATTATTTTGTTATATATACATTATAATCTTCAGGTTATGTGCTTGTAAATTTGATATTATTTAATTTGAGGTGGAAATTTCATTCTAGCGCGGTTCCTCCCTCCCCCATAGGGAGGAACCCCGCTTATAGGGTTGATACAATGAAACAATCCGGAAGTGCCGACTAGAAAATTTCGCGTTTCAGAACCCCTAGAGACCGAAAATAACGGTGGTTCAAATTTTTATATATATATATATATATATATATATATATATATATGTATATATTTATTTATATATATATATATATATATATATGTATATATTTATTTATATATATATATATATATATATATATATATATATATATTTGTCTGTTCGCTCATTTCTGGCTTCCCTAATGGTCCGATTGTGATGAAATTTGGTACAAAAATCCTTCGTCCAATTTGAAAGGTCAAGTTCGTTAACCAGCAAAATCCGCCTACTGGAAGATGGCGTTTGGGGCGAAATTCGTGCAAAAAAAATCGTAACGCTTACGTTTTTGAGTTCATAAGCTTGTAAGTACTCGTTTTATATGATTCCTGGGCTAGGAAAACGAATGAAACCATTTTGAAGGCGATCGCTTTAACCGTTTTCGAGAAAATTGGAAAAATAGTTTTTGAATACCGTTTTTGGTTTGGGTACTTAGAATTACAGGATTCAGTTGAAACTTTATCTGCATGTTCTACTTTCATTAAAACTAATATGTTGAAAGTTTTGTTACGTTTGGAGTTAAGGAAGGGTTAGAATAAAATATTTTATGAACAGACATGAAAAGTTTTGGGAAGTTCATATACTTTCATTAATATCTCGAACACGGTTGGGAAATCGTGGTAAGTGGATAGAAACTATTTGAAAGCTTACTAAATTCTCTACAAAAAAGATTCTGAAACTACTTTTGATTAGGTTATGTCAATCGGAGAAATAAGTGCTTAAAACTTCAAATACGTCTGTTTTGTTCTTATGAACGGGTTTTTGTCGTTCTTGTTGTAATTTTTGTCTCTTTCCCTTCGTTTTTTATTGCTTTTTATTTTTGTAATTTCTTATGTTGCGAAAATTTTGTGTGTAAAACAGGATATGAAAAATGAGGCCAATTTTCTGTTGCTAGAAATAATATAAATTTTGGGAACTTTCATTAATATCTCGAAAACTGTTGAGAATTTTTGTAAACGGAAGAATACCATTAGAAAGCTTATTAAATGCTCTACATAAAAGGTTCTAATGAAAGTTTTGATTAGGCGATGTCAATCGGAGAAATAAGAGCTTAAAGCTTTAAAGTAATTGATTTCGCTTATTCGAAGTGTTCTTTTTGTCTGTATTTTATTCCTTGTTATTTTTTAATTGCTTATAGTTGGATAATGTATTCGAAAATAAAACAGGTTAAGTAAAATAACAAAAACAATTTATTGTTAGAAATATAGAGTTCCAAGATTCCAAGACCTTGTATCTAGCGGGACGGTTTCTAGTGTTGCCGACCCTTCCAGGAAAGATTGTAAATCCTACCTTTCAAGACTGGTGGAACCAAAATATAACTGTCAGGGTTCGGTCACTGCTACTTAATAAAACTACATTTTATCGTAAAAATGGTTTTATTGTGCCGACGTTTCGGCTTGAACTTCAAGCCTTCATCAGGGCTGTAAATACAAGTAGGACATATTTAACACTAATATATGCACACATCTATGTAAATATACCTAACATATATATATATATATATATATATATACATATATAATATATATATATTTATATGCATATACACATACACATATACACGCACACATATGTACATATATATGCCCACATACATACACATATGGGGTATGTATTATTAAGTAGCAGTGACCTAACCCGGACAATCCCTACCTTGCATCATCAACGGTCAACGATCTCCTCTCAACAAAATAATAACTGCTTCTATTTTAATCTTTCGAAATTAGACTAGGGATAAGAACGGAACCGCGCTAAGATGAGGCAGTTCCTGCGAGTCGGACTTTTTTATATATATAATTGTATGGTTCATGTCTCAATTATTACATATTATTTTATATTTGAGTCTGCTTCTGTAATGGAGGACTAGATGTGCAAGACTGTAATAGTATATCAATTTTATAATTTCTTCATTTAAAAGTTTCGCTTTCGTTGCTTTAGAAAATTCTGACACCAGTGATTGTTGGTAGAACATTTTGGTAGAAAATGTCATAATAATTCAACTGTTTTCTGACCACCTATCCGATTTTTTGGGGGGGCGAGGTTAGCTCAGTGTTAGAGCACTGGACTAATAAGCTGGAGGCCTGAGTTCAAATCCCGAGCAAGCACTAAAGATTTTTTCTTCTACTGTCTTCGTTCATGGGTTGAATTCGGCCTCCCTGGCCGTCCCTAGGCCAACCCAGCCTTTAATTAATTCAATAATGGGTACCTTGGTTGGTGCTAATGACTCTAGCAGTCGAAGCAGCCAAGGGGAAAATCAGGCGGCCGGAGCATAGTACTGACCAAACAATCTCCCTAGTATCTGCCCCTCAGGGCCCTCGCGGCCTGTTACGGGACTGATTTTTTTTTTTTTTTATCCGATTTTTTTAACCGTAAACCTAACATTCAACAAAAAATATGAAAACATAAAACTATGCCCATGGTAACGGACCCCTAATTTTGAGTAGAAAGGATGGTAACTTGGTAATTACCATGCATAAATACATCAAGGTAAAAATATTCTTAAATCAATATAAGTTATATTCTCCAAGCACAACTTAAACTTAAATATCTTAGTTGGTATGAATTTGGGACTTGGAAAACGCTTTTTGCCCTACGTCCAACATATATTTTTCCCAAAGTTCATCAGAAACATTTTGAATTTGTTTCATTTGATTGCCGGTCCAAAAATTTACAATGATTCCTACAAACACGCAATCTCTAAAATAACGCGTTTTGCGTACTTTACTGATTAAAGAACTTGCCCTTTTGCTATAGAAAATCTATCGTACTTTGAACCAAATTTCCTCAAACCAAATCATATATTCAATTCCACGACTTCTGACCTTTATTTATGTATATTTATTTATTTTTTTATAAATATGGCACAGGTCGAAATAATAGTACTCCATTTTATGTACTTTTCTTTTTCGCCGACATCCAGGGTGCAGCGAGGAATTTTACCAGCGAGCCGTGGGATGAGAAAATTCCTGCCGGAGATTGGGAATTGAACCCACCATCTCCCTCTTATGAATCCAAGGCGCTAGCCATTAGACCACGGGAGACCCCCATTTTATGTACTATTTTATTTTTGGCACGCCCTACATGTTTCGTGGCCTTTATGCCACCTCCTCAGGGGCCACTAAATCCTAAAAAATTTTAACAAATTTTTAATAACACATTTTTCATTTTAATAAATCCAATAATTTTTCAATACTAATTATAAACAGAGTAACATTACATTTTCTATACTAACTCCTAACCTTAAATCTATAGGTAAAATACAATAAAAATATTGCTACACATGGGGTATGTACAATGTAGCAATATTTTTATTGTATTTTACCTATAGATTTAAGGTTAGGAGTTACTATAGAAAATGTAATGTTACTCTGTTTATAATTATTATTGAAAAATTATTGGATTTATTAAAATGAAAAATGTGTTATTAAAACTTTTTAGGATTTAGTAGCCCCTGAGGAGGTGGCATAAAGGCCACGAAACATGTAGGGCGTGCCAAAAATAAAATAGTACATAAAATGTAGTACTATTATTTCGACCTGTGCCATATTTATAAAAAATAAACAAATCATATATATATATATATATATATATATATATATATATAATATATAAATATACATATGTGTAAGTTACTCTATAATTATAGATACGGTTCTTTAAAGTAATGTTTGACCCCATAACATTGGAGATACTATCTGGAATTGTTGTTGGTGTGGGGATTTTGGGGTATAATACTATCTCTTTGGCCACACAGACATTTATGGGTTCACAAAAACGTGAAGTTCGTACCACTAAGTTTTAAATACATAGTTTTAATAATCTTTCTTGTAGATTGTTGGGAAACATAACAGGTCATTGTCCTCATTTCCTTCCTAGTGTCGAAGGAATGGAAAGAAGCAGAAGGAAAACTGAAATCATATTCAAAAAAGGTCGAGGAATATAACGAACTGTGCCCTTCAATACGATATGGTGATATTTCATTGCCGTCCTATGTGACAACTCGGCAGTGAAAGTGACAGCACGGAGGGCTGCCGACGAAATGAGGTTGCCTTAGAAAAAAACTGCCATGTCCTTTGTGCTCCAATTGTATCCATCCACAAAGGTCGATCAGATAAAAATGCTGCGTAGTCCGATGACCCATTGTTGCAATCTGGGCAACAGGGTTTCTATGACTTTTACCTGTTTTCGTTGTTGTGACTTTCCCTCTACGTCGATGACATTCTGTTGTATTCACCGACAATGATATTTGGATTTTGTTGAGCATTGATAGATCATGGCAGATATACTTCCCTTATAATAAACACAAATTAGACAACGAAAGTAGAAACAGTCAGGGTTCGGTCGTTATTCTGATATTCAAGCCTCCATCAGAGCTGTAAAACAAGGAGGACAGAGTTAATACTATTTTATATAAAGATGAAATGAAGAAAAAACCATTAGCATAGCCAATGATATATAAGGTAAATGTGTGTTATAGCTAGATCTTAAATTAAAGGTACATTTATGGATGTGGGGGGCGAGGTTAGCTCAGTGGTAGAGCACTCGACTAATGAACTGGAGGACCAGGTTCAAAACCCGAGCGCGCACTAAAGATTTTTTCTTCTAGTGCTGCAGTTCGAGGGTTGGTTTTGGGGTCCCAGATAGTCCCTAGGCTCACCCAGCCTTTAATTAATTTAATTAATAATGGGTACCTTGGGTGCTAATGACTCTAGCAGTCGAAGCAGCCAAGGGGAAAATCAGGCGGCCGGAGCATAGTATTGACCACACTATCTCCCTAGTGTGCCGTATGGTCAAGAATCAGATACCTCTACAGTATCTGCCCCTCTGGGCCCTCGTGGCCTGTTACGGGACTGATTTTTTTTTTTTTTTTATGGATGTACTGGATGAAAATTGGCTGTAAAGCAAGTGAAGGAGAACCATGCCACACTGATGTGCATTTTTTTTTAGTTCAACGGCGTATCGACTATTGGGCTATTAACGCCGACCTATCTACAGGTTAGCACCCTTTTATAATGCCCGCAGCACGTGGTCGGTCACCCATTCAGTTACTTGCCACGCCTGACGTTGCTTAACCTCGGTGATCAACGAAAACTGGTTCATTCAACGTGACTATGACCGGTGGCACGGATGTGCAATTATTTCTAATTCTGTTGGATCGCAGCGAGTTTGTTCCTACCCATTAGGAGTAGGGCGTTCAAAAAGAGGTAAAACGCATTTTCTAATAAAAAATATGGTTTTATTAAGATACCAAACGATCGACTTGGCTGACTACATCTGCCTTTGCGATTCCTAACGATCAACAACCTCCTCTCAACAAATCAGATGATGTTTTTTGATTACCAATGAAAGCTTGAAACACATGTAAGATGTAAAATTAGTCCTTTAATTAATTACGGAAACGTAACCTAATTATTTTATTCCTTGATAAAAATGAATTCAATTATGGATATATAATTGACTAAAGAATAAGTTAAAATGATAGGACTTCTGAGGTTAAACCACTGTTTAAGCAAACTTTTATTTATTAAGCTTTTGAGTGGTTTTAATTGCGTAGGGCTGCGTTTGCCAAGCTTAAGACGTGTAAACAATCAAGACTATAAACCAATTTATGAAACAATAATGCTATTTCCACCTATGGCGAATTGGGTAAATATCTGCATATGTCCTTCTTAAAATAATACAGTTTAAAAGTTGGACATCACATATATTACATAATATATTTTCCAGCAATATCGTTGGAAAATTCCTTGTAATGTTTCTTTATTGTTTAGAAAATATGGGGCGAAAAACCTCACGGTCGTCAGCGCCCTACTATGTTATTGCAACGCACAACCACTCATCCCATGTTCCCGGTGAAAGGGGTGCTTTCCTTAGGGAGTCAGGATTTTTTTTCTTCTTCTTTTTTTTATATAATTAATATAAATATTTTTTCCACCTCTCTTTTTTTTTTTTATTTATTTATTTTCCTTTTTAATTTTATTTTATTTATATTTTTTATCCTTGTAATGTGACCACGAATCACTTTCGATAATAAGAATAAACTTATAACTACTAACACATGTAAATGCGACAATAAAACTGAACAGACTTACGACCATCTCCTGCTTGACTGTACATTACTGGACGGAACCAGGACAAAACTCATTACCTTACAGGACGGAACTTAGCCCACTCACAAACCTGACTTACTACTTACATATTTTAAGGAATATGATGCATTTATTAAACAACTGGACCTAAAAAATATCAATGAACTCATCTGAGTGCCCACATATGTATTATGTTATTTACATATGTATATATTTTTGTTTATTTACATTTTTTTTTGTTTAGTTTTCGTTTTATTTTTATTTTTATTATTATCATTTAATTTCAGTATTCATCATTGTAAAAGAAATCATTATTTTATGTACATACCTAATCAAAATACGTGTAGTATCCAGAAAGGATGGCGTACGTAGTTAAATAAACTCCCACGCTGGAGGGTTACTCCAACGTGGAAAACATGAAAAAAAAAGAATAAAATAACTTGTCTACTGGAATAAAATCTTTAATAAAATGGCATTTTTGCCACCAAAAATGGTCGGGAAGGACAAATTATGATAATATTAGTTGTCATATTTCCTGTCGATTTTCAAACAAGGGATAACAGTTCTTTTCATTGTTATCATTGAAAGCTTGGAATAGAAATCGTTTATTTTCTTTCCTCAAAATGCTTGCTACTGTTGCAGGAAAGTTGTACTGATAAACTTTTACCGTTAAAAAATTTTCAAACGCTATCTCGAAATCCAAAATTTTAAACACTTGCCTAAATATTTTTTTTTAAATCGAGTTTCTGGTCACAAATATATGGGACGGCACGTCAGGTGAGTAATTAATGCTGATGATAATTAAATGGATACACAGATGGTGAGATTATTTTTCGAAATGAACCTCGCTATAGAGCCTTCAATGCAAATGAGAAAGTGCTATTATGTAAACCAGCGAAATCTGAACGTTCCCGATAGGGACATGCCTCAAAACCTTAAATTAAATCGTTAACGATCCAGTTGGCTCAATTTGTATATATTTTTTTTTTATTGCCACTTCTCTAATTTCTTACATCCTTCCCTAATTCGTCCTGATGTGTAGTTCGCTTATTTTACGCAATGCGTTGTTGATCTTATATTAGAGCAGTATCTTATATTATTTCATGCTTTAGTTTTTAGCGGGTTTTCCTGCCTCCCTGTATATACGAAAACTCGCTCATAAAGTCAATCGGATAACGCGCTCCTGAACTGACGATAAAAAATGTCGACATTACCATACGGGTCACAAAAAAATATCAACAGACGTGAGCAAGTAGTTTTGGGCTTATATGGCATACTTCTATAAATATCTCGAAAACGGTTGCGAAATCGTATTAAATGGAATGTGACCATTAGAAAGCTTGATCAATTTTTTGCAAAAGTTTATTATGCAAATTTAATATATATATATATATATATATATATATATATATATATATAAATCAGTCCCGTAACAGGCCCTGAGGGGCAGATACTATAGAGGTATCTGATTCATGACCATACGGCACACTAGGGAGATAGCGTGGTCAGTACTATGCTCCGGCCGCCTGATTTCCCCCTTGGCCGCTTCGTCTGCTAGAGTCATTAGCACCCAAGGTACCCATTATTAAATTAATTAAAGGCTGGGTCGGCCTAGGGACGGTCAGGGAGGCCGAATTCAACCCATGAACGAAGACACTAGAAGAAAAAATCTTTAGTGCTTGCTCGGGATTTGAACTCAGGCCTCCAGCTTATTAGTCCAGTGCTCTACCACTGAGCTAACCTCGCCCCTATATATATATATATATATGCTGTGCCTGCGACTTCGTCCGCGTGGATAGTGACTTAAAGGAGCAATTTGGCATATATCTTTTGGTTTATTTTCGATTATAAACGCCGTCGTATGGGTATTTTAACAAAATCTACTTTGCAGTAATGCTTCTCTATACACGATATTGCGCGTATTGTTAAACGTGACAGAGCCACTAAGCTGACCCCTTAGACATTGTTAACCCCTAGTGTGCTTAGAGTGTCTCACAGAAAGCAGACAAACAGACAAAAATTCTAAAAATCATTGTTTTGGGTACAATTGCGTCGATAAATGCCCCCAATAGTATTTTTTCACATATATCATCCACTTACATACAGGGATCGGTTAGAATTTTATTATATATAATATATTATATATATTTTCTATTAATATTTCCACAACGAATACCGAGTTTCGTTGCAAAATAGCAATAATTTCGGCTGGTATGGGCGAATAACTTCTTTGGGTTAAAAACAAATTACCAATTTACTCGTACAGGCTATTATATTTACTTCCTTGCTAAAAGGACAATCGGTCCATAAGAATTTGGGAAAAAAATTAAATACAAATTTAATATTTGTGTCAGCTGTTCATGAAAAATTTAAAAGGGCAAAACTATTTTTGCAAAATGCCAAAACCTGATTCTACCTATTGGAAATATTATGTGGGGATTTATCTTGCTTTCTATCTTGGTCCAATTTCAAGGTTGGCTCCCCTGAATTTGCATCCTTGGAAGGTGACCTTTTAAGGATGCAGTTAATTATTTTCTCCCCAATGGCAGGTGCAAAAAGTTAATTCATGCCACAAAAAATCAAATGTGACAGGGATTTACGATTCAGTTTAAATATTTGCTTGCGTCATTATTTTGAATAACGTACTGATCAAAACTAAAATAATTTAATTATCCATTTTGCTTGATATTACTTAAGAGAATCTTCCTACACTTTGAATAAATATGATAATTTAAATAAAAAATATTCTTCAAAAAGTCACCCGTTATTTTATTTTTTGAAAAGTTTTTTTTATTTGTTAAAAAAATTCTTAATAATTTTTCAGTATTCTGAAAATGATTTTCCATTTTCTAATAAATTAATGCATCCGTTTTATTTTCCCCTTAAACCTAAATATAACCCTGAAATAACTACACACAAATTCTAATCTTCTATTCTTCAACTAAACTATCTTTATCGTTTTGGATAATTTAGAACTAAAGAAAAGAAGAAAAATTATTTGTACACTACTCACTCCACTAGTCAGCTGATCTAATGTATTGGATGCCGTCAGCTTAATTAAGCCCCTTAATAATTAAGCCATAAACCCTCTTATTTTATTTTTTATTTGCCTGAAGAGCTCCATAGCAATGGCTATCGGCCTTAAAATGAGTCTTACAAAATAACAAATTGATAATTTAGAAAAGAATAGCCTATAATGACAACTATTGTGAGATGAGAAATTTTGGTTGGCCTAAAATTGTGGTTTATGTATGTCTTTGTGGTTTGTAGGTACGTATGTATTCTGCAATAAGTGGGTTTCTTTTCTGTTAGTAAGTGTCTTAAAGTGGCCTTACACATTCAGTTCAGGCAGAGACTGCACAGTTTGGCCTCAAGGCAGGGACTGCACAGTCCAGTTATAGTAGAACCACTGTATGTGAAGCAAATATCCTCTTGTCCACACACATCAGGCCTAGCCTGCACAGTCCCGTCCTCTTTGGTCTGTACAGTTAATCTATTGGATTTATCATTCTACTTCGATGGACTGTACAGTTCAACTCTGGCCTCAAGGTTGTTTTCATATACGGCGAGGAATATGTGAAGGTTTGGACTGCGCAGGCCAAATCTTGAGATATTCCTCGCCGTGTATGGGTCCCTTTACAGTTGACGATTCTTTGCAAGTCCCGTTAATTAAAGAGAGAAAAGTGCATTAAAGGAAGAGAGTGCAGCGTGGATTATTGCAGCGTGCGTTATGCCTCTTGAATTGATGTTAACAGTCCGTTATTATACCGTAGCAGTGCGTGGAGTGAAAGTTTTTATTGTAGGAAACTTGTAAGCTAAACAACTGTGGAAGGTTAAATAAGACCAGATTATATCAAGACTTTCTATTTGGTAGTAAAATGGTTTTACGCATTTACATTTTCTACAAAAATAAACATTCAACCTTTCCATGTAAATATTTCAACCACCAGATTGGCCTGCATATACCAGATAGAGTATAAAAACAGCTTTTTAAAAAAAAAAGCATATAACAACACTTTAAAAATATTGACGAGAATGACAACCGAACAGCGTTAGCAGACCATGCAATAAAACAAAGGCACACATTTGATTTCGAGCATGTTAAAATATTTGATAAAGAAAACAACCTCATAAGAAGAAAAATAAAAGCAAATATAAGTATTATTTAAAAAAAGTCCGATTCGCAGGAGCTGCGTCATCTTAGCGCGGTTCCGTTCTTATCTCTAGTGTTTATGAAGGCATAGAATAGAAAAAGTTATTACTTTGTTTAGATCAATAGCGAAACAGCTATCCAAATGAAATCTCAAACAAACCAGTCTTGAAAGGTCTTTGTTGATTTACAATCATACCTGTATGGGTCAGCTATACCATAAGTCGGGCAGAAAGGCTTCCGCTCAGAGGCATTTGGAAAGCCTTGGGATCTCTCTCTTTAAACGCTACATTTCTAACAATAAATTGATCTTCTTATTTTACTTAATCTGTTTTATTGTCAAATACATTATCTGACTATAAGCAATTTAAAAATAACAAGGAATAAAACAGACAAAAAGAATAGTTCGAATAAGCGAAATCAATTACTTAAAAGTTTTAAGCACTTATTTCTCCGATTGACATCGCTTATTCAAAACTTTCTTTAAAACCTTTCTTGTAGACCATTTAGTAAGCTTTCGAATGGTAACCTTTCGCTTCCCAAGATTTTCAACCGTTTTCGAGATATTAAGAAATTATACGAAGTTCCCAAAACTTTTTATTATTTCTGACAACAGAAAATTGGTCTCATTTTACCTATCCTGTTTTACACACACATACATTTTCCTTACAAATACAACATAAGAAATTACAAAAATAAAAAGCAATAAAAAACCAAGGGAAAGAGACAAAAATTACAAAAAGAACGACAAAAACCCGTTCATAAGAACAAAACAGACGTATTTGAAGTTTGAAGCACTTATTTCTCCGATTGACATAACCTAATCAAAAATAGTTTTAGAATCATTTTTGTAGAGAATTTAGTAAGCTTTCAAATAGTTTCTATCCTCTTACCACGATTTCCCAACGGTGTTCGAGATATTAATGAAAGTATACGAAGTTCCCAAAACTTTTCATGTGTGTTCATAAAATATTTTATTCTAACCCTTCCTTAACTCCAAACGTAACGAAACTTTCAACATATTAGTTTTAATGAAAGTAGAACATGCAGATAATGTTTCAACTGAATCCCGTGATTCTAAGTATCCAAACCAAAAACGATATTTAAAAACTATTTTTCCAATTTTCTCGAAAACGGTTAAAGCTATCGCCTTGAAAATGGTTTCATTCGTTTTCCTAGCCCAAGAAGCCTATAAAAAGAGTACTTACAAGCTTATGAACTCAAAAACGTAAGCGTTACGATTTTTTCTGCGCGAATTTCGCCCCAAACGCCATCTTCCAGTGGGCGGATTTTGCTGGTTAACGAACTTGACCTTTCAAATTGGACGACTGATTTTTTTACCAAATTTCATCAAAATCGGACTTCTATTTAGAGAGCGAACAGACAAATATATATATATATATATATATATATATATATATATATATATATATATATATATATAAATATATACATATATATATATATACAAATTTGAACCACCGTTATTTTCGGTTTCTAGGGGTTCTGAAACGCAAAATTTTCTAGTCGGCACTTCCGGATCGTTTCATTGTATCAACCTTATAAGCGGGGTTCCTCCCTATGGGGGAGGGAGGAACCGCGCTAAAACACAAAAAACAGTAGATAAAAAAACGAAGATCAAATATTTATTTAAATTTTAACGTCCATTATTATTAACTAGGAATTTTGGGACGGGTTGTTTAGATCAAGTATTTAAATAATTTTTTTTTTCAATATACTAGACGGTAGTTAGGAATATTAATATCAATCGTTTTTATTTTATAATAACTTTGGTCTTAATGACAAAAGCTTTCTCTGGATCGATATCAGCCAAGAAACTATCGATTAGAAACAGCTGATGGACAACAGCCATATTAGATTAATTGTATTACTATGGACGTGGCCTTACCAGTGGAAGGTCTTTCTTAGTTAAGGCTGAATTTGTTTATGTATTATTAAGTTCCTCCTGAAGAGACGCGAAATGTAGACGCGAAACAATAAAAATAATAACTGTGGAAGGATTTTTGTTCAAAAAGTTGTTTTCCACTCAGTAAGATTCTTCTTTAAATTTGATTAAAAAGCGAAACTCCGTCTAGAGTAGGAGATTACAAATTACCGGGTTTAGCAACATTTCCAAACCGGTCGGACGACATGATCCACAAGGTGGCCCACATCAGATCTTAAAACCAACATGTTTTATTGGAAGCATCATTTTTTATTTATTTATTTTTTGTTTTGTTTCAACAGGTTAATAAGCGCATTACATTTTTTTTTTTGCGCCAAATGAAAGCTTATCAAACTTCAATTATTATATTTAGTACCAATAAGTCCTCCGGTCCACAATATGGAATCTATAAGTTAACATGCCTTTTCTGGGCAATCTTCTGAAAGAACCCACATTTTAAATTATCAGTCATCTATTTTAACATTTTATCAAAATCAATAATTATTTAACAGCACTTCTTGTCTCCAAAGTCCATGTTATACATTGTTTTGAGGCCCTTTGATTTTTATTGTGCCAGGATGTTTCGCCCGACATTCTGGTATCTTCCTCAGGGGTATGTCATCTACACAAATCACCTGCTCAGGATGCTTGACAGACCTTTTCTGTATCTTCATTGGCCAAAGTGCCCAAGATGATAATTTGCTAAACTCATTTTTATCTGTTGAAATTCGTAAGATTTGTCACAATTCGCTTAGTGTTGGTAGTATATAGTTTCTCTGTTTTTTCTGTTTTTCAAATTTTATTACGCGGTTGGTCTGTTGATAATGATGGTTTGGACAGCGTATACTTTTATACTTCATGATCTTGCATTAAGAAATTCAACACACAAACAGACAGATTGATTTCTATGAAATTAAAAGTTAGGAAGTGTCAACATTTCAGAATGAAATGAATTTACTGCTGCCAAAAAGTTTTATAACTCCGACTGTATACTGAATTTGCGGCTATCATTTATGATTTATAGTCTTTCGGAAGGTTCTTCGTTTCCAGACTAAATAACTATGGTTATTGTCTTTGGCAATGTTAAGAAAATTGCTTTAGCCTGTTCAGATACAGAAAAGTTCAATTCCGCATGCTTGAAATTCTGATGGAAATATTTTCTACAGTTTCCCCATTTTCAAAGTCCAATTTCAAGGAACAACACGATTGGTGAAACACTTCAAAAGCTGATCATTTTACGTTTAAGTCAAGATAAGGCTTTGGGCGATCAGACAAGGGATATAGTGTTTAATATTTATCAAAACTTTGCCGAAGCTAAGGCTAAAAACGTTATAAACCTCCTAGATATTACAACAGAAAGAATTTTTACCTCCCATTTTTCTTACCGGGAATATAGGCCACGCTCTTTTCCTGCCAACTAAACCATCTATTTGAACAGGCAACGTTATAGGTAAAATCGTATTCAGCCTTAGCTTTGTCTAAGTATTTATGAACATTAAACACTATCTCCCTTGTGTAATCTCCCAAAGCCTTCCCTGCTCCTAAACGAGACATAATCAGTTTTTATCAAGTTTTACGTAGTTTGTTGTTCATTGATATGGTAATGCAAATGGTGGAACCGTTGGGAATATTTCCTTTAGAATTTCGCGGTTGCGGGATTTGAACTTTTCCATCTATCTGAACTGCCTATAGTCTTTTGGCTGTCAATGTGTCTCCTGTATTTTTGAGACTATAGTTGTTTGGTTCCATTTTTCAGACTTCCAGTCAATCGTCTTGTTCAATCATAATCTTTTTATGGGCCGTTTTAGCACTTCCGAAAGAAAGTAGGTATTGAGGCTGTACTTATAGATTAATGTATTCAAATCTTTATTATTAAAATGTAAATGTGTATGAACTTTCTGAAGAATATGTTTAGTTAAGCAAATACTCTTGACAAGTTTCTGGATATCAATTTTCTATAATTTTTAACGGTAGATAACATCCCTCCCCCAGATCCATAGTGGCTAAGTATTTCTCACATCTAATCTACTTCGAAACGCTAGCTCGGTAGGAATGAGTAGCTGTTTGTTCTAATCATCAAGTTATGGTGGCATACATTACTAATACTACAGAGTTAATTCAAAATAGTAACACTAAAAAAAACTATGCCATCGAATTTGGTCAGAAAATAGGTCATCCAATGTGGTGTCGTTAATGGCATCCTATGTACCGCAAATATATAAAGAAAGAAAATAAATCTCAGCAATGCAACACAAAAGGATTCCTATAGACCTACAGGAAGATATCTGTGTTGTTTTGATCCCTGGAGTTTTGTTTAGAGAATAAAATGAGATAGGGCTCAACATAACCACCTTGCGGGACGCCTTTTATAAACACTTCTTCAGGAGCCGATGCGTCATATCGAGTGTCCTTGTTGCAGGGACTCAGGGAACGGAAACCAGTTCTTGCCTCTTTTATATTCATAGTCGGGGCAGTAGCTTTGTGCCTGCGCTTCGTGTATACAGCTCGTGTCCATACGTCAGACAGCTGGGAGCCTTTGTTTTGGTTTGCTGTTCCGTTTGAGAGGTTGCTTTGTTTGGATAAGATCCGTTTGAGCTTCATGTAAAATAATTAGTCAAATATTTTGGAATGACCCACTAAATTATTGCTTGATGATAATGAATAAATTCGCCATATTTAGCACAGCCATAGGTACTACCTATTTGTTACATACTCTTTTATTAAATTCAGTTACCTGGCGATATCTGCACTTACATTAAAAATGCTATAAAATTTTGTCTGAAATTAAAGGGTAACCCAATCACCTTGGGACATGAGCGTCTGAGCAAAGTATAGCGACCTGCTAATATTTCAGGGGTTCCTGGTCTTGTTATTCATAAGAAATCAACGCACCAGCCTCATCAGTTCATAAACAAAGTTAACTAGATACCGATAAAAACGAATATTTGACGACAAATATGAGAAATGAATTAGAAAAAAAAAATACAAATTTTTACACATAAAACATAAGAAAACAGTATAAAAGAAAACTTTTTCTGTTCCCTTTCAATTTTCCGAAACCAAAATTTTATCTTATTACAGATTCTGCTTTCCGTCTGAAATGTTATTCAACAACGATTTTTTGATTCGTGGGGGATTTACCTTCTTCCAGACATCCCCGGAAATGTGTTATTCATTTCCGTGTTGAAGTCAAATGTTTTATTCATTTTCAATTTTCAATATTCATTCATGTCGAAAGCATTTGATAATGAGTCCCAGTACAAATCTTAAACATTCTTGCAGTTAATGAAAATGTTGCTTCTCTTTAAAAATGTCTCCCGATCAAACATATTTAGGGTTGATAAGTAAGAATTGCATGAATTTGATCATACCTATATCTAATGTCTGAGTACTTCTTACTCCCTGGCAATCGGATAGGATGTTGAATCATATTTCCATTGAAATATGACTTCAGTTGGGGCAATGCTCCCGTGACTTAGTGGGTGGCTAATGACTCGAAAGACCCCCCCCCCCCCTCCCACCAATCCATTCGACCCACTTACGAACAGTAACCTCTCATAGTCTGTCTTTCTACATCATCAATAGCCAATTGTACTACTCACTGATATTGCTTCAGTCCTTTGGTGTCCCTCAAGGTCTCCCTCTAAGACCTGTATTGTCTTCATTCTCGTTTATTGATTCATCAGTATTGTCCAATCAGTATTCATTTCTTCAATGAATTCTCTGGTATTTATATGCCAAATGGAAAATATTTAACACTTATTAATGATCTTTTGATTGATTAGACGTTTTTCTAAAATATAAAACGCATTTGATAACATAATATGATGTGATAAGAAGTCAAGAGATTCAGCTAAGAGAAAAGGTCAGGTTTTTAGAAAAAAAACTCGTACGTTTCGGTATGCTCTTTAACGGCCTTCTTCAGCTAAAATTAAATATACACAACCACAAACGAGGATAACAGTAAGCCAAAATTTTACATCATGAACATAGGTTATAACACAATTTTTAAGTGCATATTGAATAAACAAAGATATTTTCTGTAGAAATCTACATAAGCAGACTAACATAACTACAAAGTGCTAAATAAGACTACTGATCAATTTTTTCTTGAAAAAAACCCTGAACATGTTTCATCTGGGGACATTTTTTATACACTGTTGTAGAAAGAAGCAACATTCTCATTTACTGTAAAAAGCTAATATTTAAGATTTGTACCAAGACTCATTCTCAATTTATTTCAAGATGAAACAAAACAGAAAATAGAAAATCAATAAAACATTTGACTTATTGTATTTTCGGAAAAGTCTGGAAGATGCTAAATCCTCCAGCACCCAAAACCTGTTTATTGAATAATGTTTCAGATGGTATAACAGAATCTGGAATAAGTTGATTTTGGCACAAGAAAATCGAAAGAGAAAAGAAAACCTATATTTTAAGAGGCTCTTTTTTATGGACAAAGTGATCAGTAATTTTATACAGAAATTTCTTGTTCTGTTAGTCTTCTAGTATTTTTATACAGAAAAAAATCGTTGTTTACCTAATATATATGTAGGCACTTAAAATATTGTTTTATTACCTATTGTTATTATGTAAAATTTTGCTTCTGTTGTGATTATTCTCGTTTGTAATTGTGAATATTTATTTCTTATTTGAAGAAGGCTGCCAAAGAGAAACGTTCAAAATATTGGTTTTCTGAAATTCTGGAGTTTTCTCTTAGCCGAATCCCAACCATTCCTTGATATCTTATCGCTTCAACAGCTAACTATCTTCATATCATTAGAATATGATGTTTTCAGAAAACTGATAATATAATATCTACTTCTATCTAGTTTAATGTTGTTGTAATACAAACAACATGGATGCACGATATTCCATCTAAGCGTGGAATATAAGTTAAGAAGCTAACCATGACCTAGGAGTCACTTCTCAGACGTGATCGGATGAAGGTCGTAGGGGTCGAAGAGATTCTTATTGGCACGATTGCTGGGAGGTTAATAGTTCATTCGGCATTGGAAGGTTGGAATTGCATCAGGATTTACAAGGGCTTTCAGGGATTACAAAAATAAAAGGTATTCTTGTAATCGTGAGGAAGAGGTTTACTACATTACTGTTTTAGTAGGATTATCCAAGTAAGGAAGATCGAGACTACTGGGATAATAAAGATCATAACACGTAATAAATGTTGTTTAGCTGCGTGGAAACGTACAGTTTTCTTGTAAAATTTGCGGCCTGGGTATATAAAAGACAGGGATATAACTAGCTGAATACCCGTGCTTCGTCACGGCAGATAAGTAGTTATTTTATTATGTTAAATAATGTAACATCAAAATTAACGCTACTATGTATATAATGTTATTTATCAATTGATAAGTAATCAAAGTATAATGTTTCTGGGCATTGGGGCGCTCCGGACCAGTGTCAAGAAACAGATAACCTAGAGATAACCCGTTATCTATAGGTTACCAGTAACAGGAGTTTAAGGGTTCGGGATATTATTACCTCGGATAGACCATCACCAGGTAAAGCATAAACTCTATGAGGGACAAAATCACAGTTTATTTCTAGTAATTCAAGGTCTGCCATCATAGTTGAAATTAACTGCAAATATAAATAATACTATGAAATAGATACAGTACAATAACAGCTGTTCTGTTATGGTCCTAGCAACGAATGCTGACAAGGCGTGCATGCTCTCTTTATTTATTATTTTAACTTTTAACGTCCATTTATTATTCACTACGAATTTTAGGACGGGTTATCTAAAGGTTACCTCCCTTTTCTAGCCAGGATAGGGTTGATGCCTTTTCTTTTTTCGACAGAAAAGTCACCACCCCTTGTGGGAATCGAACCCACGACCTTTGGGACATATATGTAACTTAACCTTATGTGTTAGAACATGCAAAATTTGGACAATATCAAATAATCAAGAGGAATAGTGTAATGCATGAAGACTTATCGCAGTGTTGGGCATTATTATTATTCGAATGATTATTCGAATAAATTTGTAGTGAATGATGAATAATTCACTGAATTTTCTTATTTGCAAGGTACATCATGAATTATTCACAGAATTATTCGTTATTCATTATTCGTTATTCATCATTCATTATTCATCATTCGTTATTATTTATTTCTAGATGGTCTACTGATTTATCCTTCTTAAACACTCATATATATACATATTTCTGGCTGCCAACATCATAATAAATGTATCATTATTCACTAAAATATGTTTATTCTGATTGATCATTCGAACAATTTGTGAATAAAACATAAAATTCATTCACGGAATAACGAATAATGAATAAAAGTAATTATTCTTCATTCATGAATAAAATAATACATTTATTCATTAATCGTTATTCATCATTCTGAAGAATTTTTGCCCAACACTGACTTATCGTCCCTTCCACGACTAACTTTCAAATATGAAAAATCTCGATTTCAGATTCGATACTTTTCTCTTGCACAGTGGACGATGCGGATTGTCGCAACTCTAATCCCTTTAAAATAGCCGGAAATCCCTTAAATAAAGTATCGAATAAGATCATTTTTCAATATATTACTTCATCAATGAATCGAATATGTTCGTTCGTCAGTTTGCTCCAATTTGCATATTCGATAGTTCGACATGGTACGATATGTACATTTTGAGACTTATAATTTCATAAAATTAAAATGTATCCTATTATTCTCCAAGTTTCATAAAAATCACGAACACACTTAATAAATATAAATTTATAATGTTCCAATTTGAAATATGGATCATAAAACCTTAAAGGAGGCCATTGAACTGGAAAATACCGAATCCTTGGCCTGTTTCTGCGACATTTCCATGTGGGGATGTTCTTCTACAAGAAGATTCTCTGACTAGACTAAAGTTAGCAGTTATGTCATTTAGATGGCTATATTTTCACCATGGTCACTTAACCGTTCACTTTGGTCTTTATCTACCCCCCGTCGCTCATTGCTGACAAAGGCTACCAAAGAGTAGCCGAAACGTCCTTAGTACATAATTATTCATTAAATGACCCTTAGCTCAAATATATAGAATTGGCGAATAAGGCGGAAGGTCAATAAAATTACGCCACACACTTTTTATTTCTCTTCCCTACACCCTTTTTGGTGCCTCTTCAGGGGAACATACTTAAACCATAAATTCAGCCTCAACTTGAGGAATAGCACCTTGCACTAGCAGGGCCTCGTCTAGACTGGTCATTGACTGAACGAATCCAATATGGAGTCAAATAGTCAGCTGATCTATAATCGATATGTCATTAATACAGATTTTTACAAAAATCCTATTGATGTTTCCCTAGCCGAATCCCAACTATTCCCTGATCCCAATGATGTATTGGGCGATTTCCATTGTAAAAATGTTTTTTTTTTTTTTTTTTTTTTTTTTTTATTAAAAACTAGCTGTTACCCAGTGTGCCATGCTACACCTGCTTTCTGTCTATGAATCTCCCCGTATCAAGATCTACTTTATACCTAGTTGTCTATACCCAGTTACGAAAATCGGTCAAACGATGTGAATTTGTTTTAGTTCATAATGATACCGGCAGAGGCCAGCACAACGTCACTTCGTCTAACAGCCGACAGAGGCCAGTAGTAATCGATTCAAAATGGCCGTCACAATCTGAATGGTTCAGTGTAGCCAATTTTTCTTGAACAAAACTTTTGACCTATTGACCAAATTTTGAAATTTGAATATTTTGACCTAGCCTAGGAGATTTCTCGTATCAAGACCTACCTGTGTGCCAAGTTTGGTCAATATCGGTCAAACGGTGTAGATTTGTATAAGGAACAAATAAATAAATAAACAGAAAAACAGACACCTGATTTTTATGTATATAGATGAACAATTAACAAAAAAGGAAGTATATGAAAAAACATTTCGCTCCTGGGGATATTTACTAGTATTGAGTTTATCGCGAAATGTTGGGAAACTCTACGGAAGTCTCCCCGTGGTTAAGTAGCTAACGCATTGGATTCTTATGCTGGATGGAGTTCGAGTCCCGTCTGCAAGCAGGTTGATTTTGTTTTTTCATTTCTGGATTCATTGAAAAAATTCCCTGCTGCACCGTGGATGTTTAAGAACACTTGGTAACCTGTAGGTAGCCCGGCGCTAAAGACCTGAATGTCGAACTGCCTTACAAAATTAATTAATTTAGCCTTTATTATCTAGCTGATCTATAATCGATATGTCATTAATACAGATTTTTACAAAAATCCTATTGATGTTTCCCTAGCCGAATCCCAACTATTCCCTGATTCCTCATCACCTAGACGGCTAACTATCAACACCTCAATATCAAGATAAATCGCCAACAGTTCAAATTTGAGCACCCCTACTCTACATAAATCGTTCTGCACTAGGAATTCGAGGTCCAGCTATCTCTCTTACAGTTTGCACTCATCTTTTTTTTTTTTTTTTTTTCCTTCTAAAAGTACCCCTTTTAGAAGGCCGTTTATTGTACTACATGTATCATACAAGGTACAGTATATCACATGTATGTTTTTTTTTTTTCTTATCTTAGTTAATTTTGTTCAATTTAGTATTTTAGTTAGGTTACATATGAATAATTCACGTTAACTTAAAACAATTAGTATAAAACAAGGAGTATAAAAATAAACTTATATATTCAGTAAGGTCCGCTTTACTTCAATAAAAATGCAATTTTTCATTTTTCGCTCAGGCGTTGAATAATTTCTTTGCATAAGGTTGAGAATAATTTGTAATTATTAAAAAACAATTCATTTTCTTCAATAGGCCAATTGGTTATTTTCTTTTTAATTCGGTTCCTGTATTTATTGAACGGTGTACAATTGTATATCATGTGGTGTGCTGTCTGTTCTGAATGTCTGTCACAGGGGCATGTATTTTCTCTTTTTATTTTAAATCTATTTAAATAGGAAAGAAACGCCCCGTGTCCAGTGAGTACTTGTGTCGTGTAAAAATTTGTTTGTATGTTTTTATTATAAAAGTTGTGTATGATTGGGAGAAATTTGTATAAATGGCGACCTTTGTTAGAGGTATCCCATTTTTGCTGCCATTCTGCAATTGATTCTAGTTTTAATATATATTTTAAATGAGTTTTGAAAGTTTATTATATTCTATGGGTAGTGAAATTTTTAATGCTAGTTTGCACTCATCATGTTTGCAAATTCGGGCAAAGTCATTCGCAATCTAAAAACAAATTGCACTATTATCATTTACACTCTTATTTCACAGTCAGTTCTATTACTATACTTGTGCAGTATTATTGTTATCATTATACCGGTAAAATGTTTGATATGACCTAATCTTGTTGTTTACGTGTAATTACCTTGTATAAATGTAATCTGAGTAGCCTTTGACGGTTTTGTCAGGGTTGGTAGGAACTCCACCGGTGAAACTCCATCATTAACTTATCGCAATACTTCTCGTCACGCTTTTCGCGCTGTGGTTATTATCATTAACGAATAGTGTTATGAAAATAACAAGAAAACATATTTGTAACAACAAAAAAATAACAGATATAATCAGAAAAACATTTTATTTATTTTATTTTATTTAAATTATTCTGCCTCTACCCTTGAGGGTCATTGGCAGTACATGTACCTTTTATATTTCTTTGTATATCTTACCGGCAAAGTATATAATCCAGGCATTCTATAGAATGCCTGAGTGGTTTAGGCAAAGTGTAGAATGTACATCGTATTACACAGATTGCCTAGGCATTTTATAGAATGCCTAGGTATTCTATAGAATGCCTGTTGCTTATTTGGCTTAGTATAAAATTAAAAAGGTTTTGAGTATACTACATACACTTTACTTAGATACTTGAAAGAAATGACAACAGGTAGAATTTGTGTGTTCACTGAAATAAAGCGTCCTCAGCACCATTTTTCTTCAAAGTTTGCACTATAACTTATTTTGATGCACTAAACACGAATCCATTAAAAAGTTGCTCTCAACTAGGAAAGAAGTTATTAAGCACTAAAGTTCACTGTTATGGTGGCTATAAAAGACGGCCTAAACAGCGTATTTGTAAACATGCGCTGTAAGCTGTCACTTTTGGGCATACGTGCTATGCGTTTCCGCTCGCTACGCTCGCTCAATAAGATATCAAAACCCTCGTCAATCCAACTCGCAGAATTCTATTAATTCCTAGTTAATTAATAGTTGTTGGATTAACTAGGTTTTTGATATCTTGTTGAGCGAGCGTAGCGAGCGGAAACGCATAGCACGTATGCCCAAAAGTCTTCCTAAGCATTCTCCTAATTCTCCTAGAAATCATCAGACACGATGTCCATGGAGCAAGCTAAAAATCCTGTATTTCATACTTTGCCTAAAGCACAGTAGGCATTCTATAGAATGCCTAGGCAATGTATGAAATAAGCTTTATTTCATACATCGCCGGCTGGTTTTAGGCATTCTATAGAATGCCTGATTATATACTTTGCCGGTAACATATACATTTATCTTCTTCAGGAAGTTAATCAAATTTTTAACAGTAGTTTCGTCATCTTGTACAGCTTCCTGTAGATTTCTTGGGATGTTATAGCGTGACCGATATGTAGAAGACTTTTTGAATTGGATGATTATGTGTTCTACAGTCATAGGCATTTGGCATATTTCACAAGTGGGCGGGTGCAAATTTTTGAGGAGGTAACAATGGGTTATTGCACAGTGGCCTATACGCAAACGTGCCAGAACAACTTCTTCCCTCCGAGAGTGACTTGAAGCTGTATGCCATCGTCTTGTGTCGCGCTTTTCTCTCAGGAATTCGCTCATGCACGTTTGTGGCTACAATGCGGTCCATTTTTCGACCAGAAAAAGTTTATAAATTGATATCATTTGATCTTCTGAATCCAGAATGTCCACAAAATCTTATTCTCCCAATTTACTAGGTGTATGAATTCACTCAAAAAAAAAAACCGTAAAAAATGTGCACATATTGTTTTATTTTGACAAACATTGTTCATTCATGCCACTGGATATTTAACCCATTCGAGACCGATTTCACACCGTGTGTGCAATTTATTTCCAACAACAAGACGGACTGCACGCCATGAGTGTAATAACAGTAATGTGCAAATATCAGTTATTCTGAGTAAACTAGTCATCGAAATATGATTTTCTTGGATTAATGAAATCTGTAAAGTGCACGAAAACAAAATTTAGCATAGGTTTTACGTTTTACTAAAAAGTACCTGTAATTTCAATTTACTTTACATTGCTCACGTGCTCAATCCGTTACTCGCAATAAAAGTTTTCCCAAGAGCGAGTTGTACACCATCATGTGCAATGATCTTATGTATTTGAATTCACTTATGTATTGGGCGATTTCCATTGTAAAAATGTTTTTTTTTTTTTTTTTTTTTTTGTTTTTTTTTATTAAAAACTAGCTGTTACCCAGTGTGCCATGGTACACCTGCTTTCTGTCTATGAATCTCCCCGTATCAAGATCTACTTGATACCTAGTTGTCTATACCCAGTTACGAAAATCGGTCAAACGATGTGAATTTGTTTTAGTTCATAATGATACCGGCAGAGGCCAGCACAACGTCACTTCATCTAACAGCCGACAGAGGCCAGTAGTAGTCGATTCAAAATGGCCGTCACAATCTGAATGGTTCAGTGTAGCCAATTTTTCTTGAATAAAACTTTTGACCTATTGACCAAATTTTGAAATTTGAATATTTTGACCTAGCCTAGGAGATTTCTCGTATCAAGACCTACCTGTGTGCCAAGTTCGGTCAATATCGGTCAAACGGTGTAGATTTGTATAAGGAACAAATAAATAAATAAACAGAAAAACAGACAGACACCTGATTTTTATGTATATAGATGAACAATTAACAAAAAAGGAAGTATATGAAAAAACATTTCGCTCCTGGGGATATTTACTAGTATTGAGTTTATCGCGAAATGTTGGGAAACTCTACGGAAGTCTCCCCGTGGTTAAGTAGCTAACGCATTGGATTCTTTTGCTGGATGGGGTTTGAGTCCCGTCTGCAAGCAGGTTGATTTTTTTTTTCATTTCTGGATTCATTGAAAAAATTCCCTGCTGCACCGTAGATGTTTAAGAACACTTGGTAACCTGTAGATAGTCCGGCGCTAAAGACCTGAATGTCGAACTGCCTTACAAAATTAATTAATTTAGCCTTTATTATCTAGCACTTGTGAGCCGGACTTAATAATTCTATATTTAGTAAAATTTGTACATTATGATTGTTTTATTACTTTCTAAATTTTCTACTTGTCTGTAGTAAATACTTTCCTTAATTCTCATTTCATTAACTCCTCGGTTGAGTGCTTTAATGATCTATTAGAAAGTAAAATGTCTGTGAGCAAGAAAGCGTTTCATCAAAGTACTGAAGACAGTGAGGTTATGATCCACCATATACCGAGAGGTTTCTTGTAGATTTCAGGAATCGCAGTAACATTTCCAGCCTGATCGATCCGTGACGTTCTTAACCTCTAGGGGAGACTTTATATCCCAAAGAGGTAGGAGAAATCAAGGCCATCGAGGAAGGTTATTTTCTAAAAAGGTTACGAAAAGAGGTAAATAAAGCCAGGATTCATCTTGACTTTAAATTGCTTTAATGCCCATTTTAATAAAAAAGAAGATATTGAAGATCAAACGAATTTTTAAAAACTTATTTTTTAAATCGTTGGTCCAACTCACCAGTTAATCCACAAGTTTTAACCTGCAAAAACGGTTCATTTTGTCTCGGAGATTTCCTCAAACACAATATTCAAATAAAATACTCTCGCCGGCAAGTTCATATTCCTCAGAATAAAATTTGCTTTATAACAATTAATACTAATATGCCAACGGTCATAGCCACACCAAATGCACCGGTTCCAGTTGATCGCCGAAGTTAAGCAACGTCGGGCGTGGCCAGTACCTGAATGGCTGACCACCAGTGGCATCATAAAAGAGTGGCAGCCTGTAAATAGCCTGACGTTAATAGCACAATAGTTGATAAGCTGTTAAAAGAAAAAAAAACGAAAAGAAAAGAAAAAAATGTATCCTGAAAACCAGCGAAATATCTTAGTTTGGCTGAATTTCAAACGTGTAGAAAATATATTTCAAATGAACCCAACGATTCTATATTCCGGGCGCAAACAAAACAACAAACTAGTGCGCATGCGCTGCATTCAGCCCATGTGTGGGAAGCCTAGCTCCCCTCTGACCACGCCCCTTGTTGTTCTTTTCTTTGCAAGCGGACAATGAGTACCCAAACCGAAAATAGCACAAATATCCTAATAAAATAACCAATAACTGTTACAAATATCCTTAAAAAAGGTTTCATTCGTTTACGTTACAGAGCCTATAAAATGTGAACCTATAAGCCTACGAACAAAAAACCGTAAGCTCAACAATTTATATCGTGCATAAAACAGTGGTTCGGTAGGCAGGTACTGCTGGCTAACGAACCTGACCTTTTAAATTAGACAAGTTTTTTTTGTAGCAAAGTCCATTATAATCAGATAATATAGGAGATAATACACATATATACAAATTTGAACCACTATTATTTCCGTGATTTATGGGTTTTGAAACTTCTAATTTCTCAATTGACTCCCCCGTATTGCGCCAAGAGGGCAACGTCATAAGCATGTTTACTCCCTATAGAGGGAGTGAGAAAACGAGCTCAAAAAAGTAGTTTTCAGCGATATTTCGTAGAACACCAATATTGCTCAGACCACCAACTAACTCAGCATGATCTCCTGAAAAATACTGTGACAATCATCTTGTTAAAAGGACCGTGAGCCAAAAACGAGAACAAATACAGACAACCCAACTCAGCGGAAAGTGTTAATCACTGATAAGTAGAATGAGTAGTGTTACAGTGATCCTGGTAGCTGTGATCCATCATCGGTATATACCTGTGACGGTGACAGTACTGCCCTCCTGTCTCCTACTTTCTCTTATCTCGCATAACTTTCTATCCTAACACTTTCAGTCAATGGTCTCTTTCTTATTGGTTCTTTCACTCAAAACTTAGTCTTCGAATCCAGTACCCTGAATCACATTTACATGTGTACATTAGAATTGAAGAGTGGTGGAAGAGAATATTAAAAAACCTTACACAACAATTACCAAAAAGTCCAACTCGCAGGAACTGTGTAACCTTAGCGTGGCTCCGTTCATATCCCTAGTGCAATTAGTAAACGAATAGAAGCAGTTATTGGTAGGTTTTGATCTTTCGTGAAAAATATAAAATATCGTCGATACAAAAGCTAACTAACGAATATGAAAATCACCACTTTTCAGAGTGGAAAAGTATTTATTCATAACTTTTTTTTGGACAGTCAAATATTCGGCAGATTTGACCTTTTGATAGTGGAATACTTTCCCTTTAATAGAGTGAAGTCAGATTGAAGAATTTGCCGTAAATAAGTCTAACAGAAATTATTAAAGATGGGCAATGAAAGATGCATTTTTTCATATTCGTTAGTTTGCATTTGTATCGACGATATAATCTCAAAGAATAGGAAGATTTAAGGCGCCACAACAGGAATCTGACAGTATCATTAGCGGAAATGACTCCTCTTGCATTCTCAACATGCGCTCTTGAAAACTCTATTACCGAAACGTTTCTCATTTTTATACTTTGATGCTAGAATACAGTTTTACTCTTAAATCCGATTATAAAAAAAAAACAAAAAATTACAAAGAGACTAAACCTTCTCCAATTGAAATCACTCCATCAAAAAATTACTTCAGTTCCTTTTATGTAGAGAATTTAGTAAGCATTGGAATGACCATTTTCCACTTATTATGATTTCCTAACCGTTTTAGAGATATTTTAGAAAATATGCCAATATCCAAAAACTTTTCATGTCTATTCATAAAATGTTTTGTTTTTTTTTTTGTTTTTTTTTTAAATACTTCCTCAACTCAAAATGTAAACAAAATTCAAATACTTCGAACATGTAGAAAATATTTAAATTGAATCCACCTCTTATAAATACCTAAACCAAATATTAGTTACATGAACTATTTTTATCTACTTTTCTCAAAAACCATTTTTAAGGTGATTTCGGATATCACTTTGAAAATGGTTTTATTAGTTTTCCTAGGTTATATAACCTATAAAAAGAGTAATTGCAAGCAAAATAATGCGGAAACTTAGACGCTGCGATTTTATTGCGCTAATTTCGCCCCAAAAACAATGTTACGGTAGACGGATTTTGTTGGTTAACGATCTAGACCTTTCAAATTAGACGAAATATTTTTGAACCAAATTTCATCAAAATTGGACCATTTTTCAACATCTGAAATACCTACCTGCTTGTTTTGTTATTCAACGTCAAACCTCAAATTATGTAGTTTCTGCAAGGCTATACTTTCATATTTAGTTATATTGCACCCAGGAATTATTCGAAAGGAAAGAGAGGTAGTAGGATATAGGGGAAGGGGTGAAATTGGAAACAAATACTTAGTTTTTGAAATTTGTACATACAACAAAACAATTGAAGAGGTCGGGGCAAAATAGTGCCAAGCAACATTTTTAACATAACTTAACTGTAGCTGATATATGTTGTATATTATGTGGGACTATCAGTTGAAATGGTTAGGGGCAACAAGATCTTGTAGTCATATTTTAGTAGCATTTGCAAAATAGACTGTTAGTTCCAAATAATACCCAATATACAGAAGCTACAGTTAAGTTTTTAGCGCGGTTCCTCCCTCCCCCATAGGGAGGAACCCCGCTTATAAGGTTGATGCAATGAAACAATCCGGAAGTGCCGACTAGAAAATTTCGCGTTTCAGAACCCCTAGAGGCCGAAAATAACGGTGGTTCAAATTTGTGTATATATATATATATGTATATATTTATATATATATATGTATATATTTATTTATATATATATATATATATATATATATATATATATATATATATTTGTCTGTTCGCTCATTTCTGGCTTCCCTAATGGTCCGATTGTGATGAAATTTGGTAAAAAAATCCGTCGTCCAATTTGAAAGGTCAAGTTCGTTAACCAGCAGAATCCGCCCACTGGAAGATGGCGTTTGGGGCGAAATTCGCGCAAAAAAAAATCGTAACGCTTACGTTTTTTACTTCATAAGCTTGTAAGTACTCGTTTTATAGGCTTCTTGTGCTAGGAAAACGAATGAAACCATTTTCAAGGCGATAGCTTTAACCATTTTCGAGAAAATTGGAAAAATAGTTTTCGAGTACCGTTTTAGCGCGGTTCCTCCCTCCCCCATAGGGAGGAACCCCGCTTATAAGGTTGATACAATGAAACGATCCGGAAGTGCCGACTAGAAAATTTTGCGTTTCAGAACCCCTAGAAACCGAAAATAACGGTGGTTCAAATTTGTATATATATATATATGTATATATTTATTTATATATATATATATATATATATATATATTTGTCTGTTCGCTCTCTAAATAGAAGACGAATGGTCCGATTTTGATGAAATTTGGTACAAAAATCTGTCGTCCAATTTGAAAGGTCAAGTTCGTTAACCAGCAAAATCCGCCCACTGGAAGATGGCGTTTGGGGCGAAATTCGCGCAGAAAAAATCGTAACGCTTACGTTTTTGAGTTCATAAGCTTGTAAGTACTCGTTTTATAGGCTTCTTGGGCTAGAAAAACGAATGAAACCATTTTCAAGGCGATAGCTTTAACCGTTGTCGAGAAAATTGGAAAAATAGTTTTTGAATACCGTTTTTGGTTTGGGTACTTAGAATAACGGGATTCAGTTGAAACATTATCTGCATGTTCTACTTTCATTAAAACTAATATGTTGAAAGTTATGTTACGTTTGGAGTTAAGGAAGGGTTAGAATAAAATATTTTATGAACAGACATGAAATGTTTTGGAAACTTCGTATACTTTCATTAATATCTCGAACACGGTTGGGAAATCGTGGTAAGTGGATTGAAACTATTTGAAAGCTTACTAAATTCTCTACAAAAATGATTCTAAAACTATTTTTGATTAGGTTATGTCAATCGGAGAAATAAGTGCTTAAAACTTCAAATACGTCTGCTTTGTTCTTATGAACGGGTTTTTGTCGTTCTTTTTGTAATTTTTGTCTCTTTCCCTTGGTTTTTTATTGCTTTTTATTTTTGTAATTTCTTATGTTGTATTTGTAAGGAAAATGTATGTGTGTGTAAAACAGGATAGGTAAAATGAGACCAATTTTCTGTTGTCAGAAATAATAAAAAGTTTTGGGAACTTCGTATAATTTCTTAATATCTCGAAAACGGTTGAAAATCTTGGGAAGCGAAAGGTTACCATTCGAAAGCTTACTAAATGGTCTACAAGAAAGGTTCTAAAGAAAGTTTTGAATAAGCGATGTCAATCGGAGAAATACGTGCTTAAAACTTTTAAGTAATTGATTTCGCTCATTCGAACTGTTCTTTTTGTCTTTGATTTTGGTACTTAGAATAAAGGGATTCAGTTGAAACATTATCTGCATGTTCTACTTTCATTAAAACTAATATGTTGAAAGTTATGTTACGTTTGGAGTTAAGGAAGGGTTAGAATAAAATATTTTATGAACAGACATGAAATGTTTTGGAAACTTCGTATACTTTCATTAATATCTCGAACACGGTTGGGAAATCGTGGTAAGTGGATTGAAACTATTTGAAAGCTTACTAAATTCTCTACAAAAATGATTCTAAAACTATTTTTGATTAGGTTATGTCAATCGGATAAATAAGTGCTTAAATTTTGAAGTAATTGATTTTGTTTATTCGAACGTTTTTTTTGTCTTTGATTTTGGTACTTCGAATTATGGGATTCAGTTGAAACATTTTCTGCATGTTCTAATTTCATGAAAACTAGTATGCTGAAAATTTACTTACGTTTGGAGTTAAGGAAGGGTTAAAATAAAATAATTTATTAATAGAGATGAAAAGCTTTGGAAACGTCATATACTTTCCTTAATATCTCGAAAACGGTTGAGAATCTTGGTAAACGGATGGTTACCATTCGAAAGCTTACTAAATGCTCTAGAAAACAGGTTCTGAAGAAAGTTTTGATTAGGCGATGTCAAACGGAGAAATAAGTACATATAACTTAGAAGTTTGATAAACGATAATTGATTTCGTTTATTTATACGGTTCTTTTTGTCTGTTTTTATTTCTTGTTATTTCGTTATTGCTTCTAGGAGGAGGATGTATTTCTCAATAAAACAGGGGAAAAAATACAAATTCTTTGAACCTGTAACAGAACTGAAAACGTAAATATTCGCCGTGTAGGGTCAGTCCGGGTCGAGGTAGTCTGCCGGTTCAGGTAGGCTTTTATTGCACTTCATAAATCAAGATTCATTGTTCTCATCAAGCATTCTAGGACAGCTGACAGTTACCTTTACCTGTAGGAAGTCATGCAGCCAAATGCTATACTAGAAATATAGTTATATTTTGTGGTTGAATGTGGCCTTAGTTCAATAAAAAATAACACTACTTTCTCATTTTCATGTACAATTTTATTTTGTTTAATTGCATTTAAAAGTAAAATGGATATGTTAGCACTGCAAGTTAAGTAAATTAGAAATATATTCGTAGAAGAGTCTTCGTAGACCGAAACTTGGGACGGCAGAAAGAGTAATTTCTGCTTAGGATAGTTTCATCCCTAGCCGAAAATCATGTTTTTTTTTTTTTTTTTCATATTTGTTTACATTAGGAATGATGCAAACAAATTAATAACTGTTTCTATTCTAAGTCTACAAAATAACACTAGGGATATGAATGGAACCGCGCTAAGATGACGCAGTTCCTGCGAGTCGGACTTTTTGGTTTTGGTACTTAGAATCATGGGATTCAGTTGAAACATTTTCTGCACGTTCTACTTTCATTAAAACTAATATGTTGAAATTTTTGTTACGTTTGGAGTTTAGGAAGGGTTAGAATAAAATATTTTATTAACAGACATAAAAAGTTTTGGTAACTTTGTATACTTTCCTTAATATTTCGAAAAAGGTTGAGAATATTGGCAAACGGAGAATCACCATGCGAAAGCTTACTAAATGTTCTACAAAAATGGTTCTGATGAAAGTTTTGATTAGGCGATGTCAATCGGAGAAATAAGTGCTTAAACTTTGAAGTAATTGATTTCGTTTATTCGAACGGTTCTTTTTGATTATTTTATTCTTTGTTGTTTTTTTCATTGCATATAGTTGGATAATGTATTTGACAATAAAACAATTCCTTTGTTAAAAATATATCAGGCTGTACCGTATGAAATGTCAGTTTTGGATATGCCGATTTCCTTCAAATGTCTTGAAACTGTCGAGGCTCCTACTCCGAGTTCTTTGGCATATTCCCTAGTGTTTTAAATTGCTTATAGTAGTCAAATGTATTTGCCAATAAAACAGGATACGTAATAATTAGAAACGATATTTTATTTTTGTGGAATCTTGGGATTCTCAGATGCCGTATGAATATCTATTAGGCCCCCTTCGTATATTTTCCTTAATATCTCGAAAAGGGTCAGGAAATTGTGGCAAGTGAAATATAACAGTTCGAAAGCTTACAGAATTCTCCACAAAAAATGTTTTGAAGAAATGGAGTTTCCTTTATTTAAACGGATCTATTTGTGTGTTTCCCGCTGTTTTTGTTTTCACTTCTCGGTATTTTTGTACTTGCTTACTGTGAGTCAGACTTTTTATAAATGTAGCTTGGCACTATTTTGCCCCGACCCCTTCAATTCTATTCAGCATACCAAAACATTTAAATGTCAGCTAAAAATTTCATGTAACAATGTTTTTTTTTATCTCGATAAAATAAAATAATTATCAAATTAAAAATAAAAAATAACATCTATTGTTCATTAGAACCTCGTAAATGAACACCTGGTAATATATAGGCCATTGAAGAGAAAGTAAAGTGTCGAAAGCCATATTTAAGTAACCGCTGAATGTATAATCCTATTTGAATGATTCTGGCATTCGAAAGGGATTATATTTTTGAATGATGGCCGTAAAAAGCTGATGAATGGTAGTCTAAGGACAATCCTCTACGGCAATTACATCCTTGGAACAATACAGACATTCATCAACATTCATTACACCAGCTCATACATTCTTCGGGGTGTATTCATTTATAAGGTTTACCATTATATAATAGCTAATACATTTGTCTCATGTAGCTAATATTTGATTTCTGTTTTTGGCCGCAGTCTTATTATTTAGGTTATTCAATATTTATTTTTTTTAAATTTTAACGTCCATTATTATTGACTACGAATTTTAGGGCGGGTTGTCTATAAGTTACCACCCTTTACTAGCCAAGATATGGCTGATGCCTTTTCCCTTTTTCTAAAGAAAAGCAACCACCCCAGTGGGAATCGAACCCACGAACCTTGGCACGGAGTGTTAAGTGCTCGCGTCTTAACACTCACGGCCGCTGCACAGTGGGGCTAACGGGCATTTCGTGTTTCAAAAAAGGCTATAGCCTCCAAATCTTAACCGATTTCAATGAACCTTTTTTTTAAAAATGAAAACTAATAAAATTTGGAAGAACTCTCTCTTGCCAGATTTTCGTTTTTTGTTTCCCCTGTTTATTAAATTACGTGTAAATAATTCATAAACTTTTACAATTGAACACAAAATAATGTTTTATTTTTCATCTAACTTATTATCAGCACTGATATCGTTGAAATTAAACATTCAAATCCTGATTAGACTCAGAAAAAAACAAAATCTATTTCCAAATCATTCAAAAACCATATTATTTGAATTAATCCCATTGTAGAATTAAGATACATTTACGTTTCAGTGTGTCAGTCTGATTTTTTTCTGAGTCGGGAATCACTGGGCAGACATGTCGATTTTTTTTGTGTCGGTGTTGCGTGAAGTTAACCTGAAAAAGTGGGGAAAAGGAATTATAATCTCCTCATTACAAAAATTTCATATAAAATTATGTATGTATATATATATATATATATATATATATATATATTTGTATATATATATATATATATATATATATATGTGTATATATATATGTATGTACATATATATATGGGTAAAACTGAAGGAGAGTGTCCTCAGCACCGATTTTCTTCAAAGTTTGCACTATAACGTATTTTGATGCACTAAACACGAATCCGTTGAAAAAAAAAAGTTGCTCGCAACTAGGAAAGAAGTTATTTTAAAAAAAAGTTCACTGTTATGAAGGTTAGGGAAGACTGCCTTGGACGACTTTTAGGCATAGAATTCTTTTCATTTCTGCGAGTTGGATTGACTAGGGGTTTTGATGTTTTCTTGAGCGAGCGGAAACGCATAGCACGTATGCCCAAAAGCGACAGTTTACGATCAAGTCAGCTACCACAGGTGAGTCTAAATTTCAATTACACTTCGTCATTAAGGACTATTGCGCAGGCGCGTGTTTACATATATGCTGTTTACCCCGTCTTTTATAACCTCCATAACAGTGAACTTTAGTGCTTAATAACTTCTTTCCTAGTTGCGAGCAACTTTTTTTTTCAACGGATTCGTGTTTAGTGCATCAAAATACGTTATAGTGCAAATTTTGAAGAAAATCGGTGCTGAGGACACTCTCCTTCAGTATTACCTATATACGTATATATATATATGTATATATATATATATATATATATTTGTATATATATATATATATATATATATGTATATATATATATATTTGTATTGTATATATATATATATATATATATATATATATATATATATATATATATATTTGTATATAAATACATATTATATACATACATATATATGTATGTATATATATATATATATATATATATATATATATATATTCAAAATCATTAGGATGACAATTTAAGTTGTTACTTATTTCTATTATCTTTTACAGGTAAGTGAAGGATTTGGAATGGATTGCTTTTGTAAGGTAATTTTAATTTCCATTTTTAATAAACATTATCCTAGATTTAGAAAATTCTTTCTATTAAGTATTCCTATTTACTTTATACAGTTATGAAAGTGTAGGAGTTCAAAAACCTTCAGGGGACAGAGTAAAAAATTTTCTCCAAAAACATAGATGTCTATGAATAACCTGAATTTAGTTTATGGAACCGCTCTGGAACCCCTTTAAAATGAACATTAAAAATCTTGGTTTCTCAAAGGAAATTCCATCTAATTTACGATGGTTTAATTGGAATTTATTTACCATAAACGTATTTCACTTATTCATTAAAAACTTGATCGACATAAAAAAAAATACGAAATTTGAATTTTCACTGTTTCTGTTGGGAATTGATCCATACAGTAAATGAACTTTTTGGTTGCACTCTATTATCACCTCTTGAAAGGTGGATACTTTTATCCGTTACTTTGAAGTATCTGTCTTGATTTTAAACAGTGAATTTGGTACGGATTTGATTACAGGTTATCTAAGGTTAGAAACCATATTATATAAAATTTATATAATACTTTTGATTACTATATTTAATATAGTAATCAAAAGATAATATTGTAATGAAAAGTATTTAAAATCACAGCAATCACTACTAAAAGTAACTAGGATAATATTTTAAAACTCAATGATAATTGTGAAGTTCGCTCACTCAAGAAGTTATCAAAACTCTAGTCAGTCCAACTCGCTAAAATTAATAGATTTGTATTAAATTTTGCGAGTTGGATTGCCTAGTGTGTTGAAGGTTAATTTACTACCAGCAACAACCAATAGAATTGCTCATAGGAATAGGCCAATAGAAATGCACATGAGCTGAATCACTATTATAATCACTGCAGATACTTCACAAGTAACTGGAGAAGTAACTGGATGTGGTATTCGCAAATATACCCACATATATATATATATATATATATATATATATATATATATATTTATTTATGGGGGCGAGGTTAGCTCAGTGGTAGAGCACTGGACTAATAAGCTGGAGGACCTGAGTTCAAATCTCGAGCAAGCACTTAAGATTTTTTTCTTCTAGTGTCTTTGTTCATTGGTTGAATTCGGTCTCCCTGACCGCCCCTAGGCCAACCGAGCCTTTAATAAATTTATTAATGGGTACCTTGGTGCTAATGACTCTGGCAGTCGAAGCAGCAAGAGGAAAATCAGGCGGCCAGAGCATAGTACTGACCACACTATCTCTCCCTAGTGTGCCGTATGGTCATGAATCAGATACCTCTACAGTATCTGCCCCTCAGGGCCCTCGTGGCCTGTTACGGGACTGATTTTATATATATATATATATATATATATATATATATATATATATATATATATATATATATATATATATATATATATAGTGGGGTCTTTTTTAGAAGACCACATCCAGTTACTTTCGAAGTAGCAGTAGTGATTTATAACAGTTACTCGTACTCGCTGATAAGCTTACTGATTAGCTTAGAGGTTCTTTGCTGGTTATCTATTACTACTTTACTCGTTATCTACAGTTATAATCCATATTAGATAATGGCAAGCAATATTTATTAATAAAAAGGTTAATATCAAATCTCTCAACTACGAAAAAAGTTATTAAGCATTAATGTTAGTTAACTGTTTTGCTGGTTATGAAGGATAACATAAACAATGATATTTGTAAACACATATTTTATTCCTTTTTTCTCTCTCTCTTTTTGGATATTTTACATTTATTTAGCATTATGCTACGCTCACTCAAGAAGATATCAAAACTCTAGTCAATCCAACTCACTCAAATTAATAGAATTCTATTAATTTTAGCGAATCTAGTCTATCCAACTCGCTAAAATTAATAGAACTCTATTAATTTTTGCGAGTAAGAAACCAATCGCTTTTTCTTTGTCAGGAACATCGCGAACTAAACCCATTGTAAAACACCCATTTTTCCTCTCTAACATTAACAGAGCTTTTTCATAAACAAACTCTAATTCACTGTTGAAGGTTACTTTACTCCCAACAAGAACCAACACAATTGGTCATCGGAATCCTCCAATAGGAAGGCAAAGGAGTTATGCGCATGCGCTGAATCACTGATACAATCACTACTGCTACTTCAAAAGTAACTGGATGTGGTCTTCTCAAAAAGACTCATATAGTGTATATATACACTATGTATTACATTGTCACATTGTTCTTAATTTACTCGTAATCCAAATATAAAACGTTACGAAAGGCGGACTTACGTGACTCTAATACACTTGCTGACCCAATAAATCAGAACTGGAATCCGCAACGGGGTGGATCTAATTCCTATAATTGGGTCTTTTTGCGAAGACCACATCCAGTTACTTTTGAAGTAGCAGTAGTGATTTATAACATTTACTCGTACTCGCTGATAAGCTTACTGATTAGCTTATAGGTTCTTTGCTGGTTATCTACTACTTCTTGACTCGTTATCTACGGTTATAATTCATATTAGATAATGGCAAGCAATATTTATTAATAAAAAGGTTAATATGATCAAAATCAATTCTCTCAACTATGAAAAAAGTTATTAAGCTTTAAAGTTGACTGTTTTGCAGGTTATGAAGGATAACAAACAACGTTATTTGTAAACAAACATATTTTATTCCTTTTTTCTCTCTCTTTTTTGGATATTTTACATTTATTAGGCATTACATGCTATGCGTTTCCGCTCGCTACGCTACGCTCCGCTCGCTCAAGAAAATATCAAAACCCTAGTCAATCCAACTCCCAATTAATAGAATTATATTAATTGTAGCGACTCTACTCTATCCAACTCGCTAAAATTAATAGGATTCCATTCATTTTTCCCAGTAAGAAACCAATCCCTTTTACTTTGTCAGGAACATCGCGAACTAATTGTAAAAGACTCATTTTTCTCACAAACATAAGCAGAGCTTTTTCATAAACAAAAGCTAATTCACTGTTGAAGGTTACTTTACTCCCAGCAAGAACGAATGCAATTGGTCATCCAATCCTCCAATAGGAAGGCAAAGGAGTTATGCGCATGCGCTAAATCACTGATACAATCACTACTGCTACTTCAAAAGTAACTGGATGTGGTCTTCGCAAAAAGACCCCTATAATTTCTGCGGACTCCTCCAGATCCGTGTATTATTCAGACTTCCTAAATATTCGTGAGTATTCCGAGGGAAAGCCTGTTCCCCAGAATGGTGTGTTGATCATACCAGGTCTCAGTTCCTGAAAGAATGTGCAAGCCAAATATAGATCAACCAGCTAGTGTAGGGAATGAGACACTTCCTGAATTCTGCACACTCCCTTTCTCGGCGAAGTGAAGAGATTTGAGGGCGAGGGATCATCGACCTTTTCAACAACGAGAATCGATTTTAATGATGAGTCAATCAAAGCTCTAGAAGAGTATTGTTGGAGAAATCGAGTACTATGGCAACATTTAAATACGAATTAAAACTTTAAATTAATCATAATTTTCTGAGTTCTGAATGACTATATAAAACTGATGTGTTTACCATTAAGTAAAACTCAGGCTAAAGTTCACAGTTTTTGTAGGATATGTTAATAGCCCAGTATGCAGGGTGTCCCAAAAATCCAAAATTCGGGAGTTCTTTGGGATATATCTCATTTTTGCTTCGTTTCCGAGAAAAACTAAAACACAATTTTGAAAAGGCATTCTTTGAGAATGCCTCTATAAAAATCATTAAAGTATATGTTTTACCTTCCACCTCCTCTACATACCCACCTCTCCTCCTCCTCCCCCCAAATAAAGAACAAAAAATCTTCTTGCTCTAAAAAAATTAAATGACGGCGTGTAAAGCTGCACGTTCAACATAATTTAAAATAACTACATTTCTTCGGAGGAAAGTGATAAAACACAAAACAAAACAAAAACTTTCAATTCTAAAACAACAATCAATTTAAAAACTTTGCAAAGGTTTGGCCCCTTGCAGCAATATTAGCATCACATCGTACATTGACAGACTGGTTGGCATTTGTACATTGCTCTGCTGTAATCTGTTCCCAGGCCCGTCTGATGCGATGAATGAGGCACTCCCTTGACCCAATGGGCTCCTTGTTGACTAAATCTTTAATGTATCGCCATGTGAAGAAATCCAAGAGTGTGAGGTCTGAAGATCGAGCCGGCCAAGATACCGGCCCACCACGTCCTATCCAACGCCATGGATGGTTATTGTCCAACCAATTTTGGACGGACGTCCCGAAGCGGCCTGGACAACTGTTGATTTGGAACCAGCTTCCCAATCTTTGAGCCAAAAGGACTTCCCCCAAGAACAACGCCAGTTTATTATCCAGGAATGCGTGGAAAGACTCTGCTTTAAGTCGAGGGGCCGAAAAATGGAGACTTTTTCAAAAATGGAGATATCAGGCATATATACTCCTATATTTGGGGGGGGGCTAAAAAGGTGGGGGTGGGGCTGGGAGGTTAAGTGGAGGGGATACACACAAATTGCATACTCTGGTCAATCACATAACACTATACACGAGTTCAAAGGGCGGTTATGACCTAGTAGTTTTCTGCCCAAAAAAACCCCAACCCAAATCATTCCAATTCACAACAAGGATAAGAATTATATGAAATCGCGCAAAGATGACGAATTCCTTGCGAGTCGGGCTTTCCTTCTTAATCCCGCCAAAATCACTAAGGCTGATCACTTGGATAATACTTATTTATGAATAATTTGCCCCATTTTTGTCTCTGCAGTGAAGGAAAACAAGAAAAAAAATATGCCATAATGAGCGTATGAACTAGATGGAGCTAAATTATATTATTTACGATTTCAAAGCCTTGGCCTCGTTTTACTCAGATCTCTCTGGTCTATTTCTCAAATTGTTTCACTATAAGAAACTGAAAATCTTAGTGATTTTACTCAATTTTTCTAACTTCAGAGCCTTTATTGTGCGAAAGATAATCTGCGGGAAGGATCTCAGGATGACTGAGTGGTTGTCATTATGAGACGCAAATTGTTTGCGGTGATAAGAAGTTACGGAATAGCTGGGTTTCAGCTAAGAAAATCACGACGGCATTTGGAAAAATGTATAATTTGGTCTTTTCGGCATGCTCTTTGGCAGCCTACTTCGGCTAAAAAATAAAAATTACAAAAGAGTAAGCAAAATTTTAGAGCATTACAATTGGTTATAACGATTTTTTCTCAATCATAGACAAGTGGCCCTATTAAATGCACTTATTTGTCTATCAGGCAGAAGGTCAACAAATACAAATACGTGAATTAATAAAAATCGTTTATTAATTACTGCTCGATATGTTTCGAGCCTTTAGTGCCTCATGAAGACCTAAAATGTTTGAATATTTACAGCCACAGTGAACAAAATAAACTTCCACTACACGGGCCAAGTTTACAGTGAGCCAAACGACATTTCGTGTTTCAAAAAAGGCTACAGCCTCTAAATCTTAACCGATTTGAATACACTTAAAAAATGAAAGCTTATAAAATTTAAAACAACTTTATCTGGCCAGATTTTTGTTATTTTCCCCCATTTTTATTAAATTACGTGTAAATAATTCACGAACTTTTACAACTGAACATAAAATAATATTTCATGAAGGTTAGATACATGAAGATTAGATACATGATAGTTGCCTGGACTGATAGTTAGCCGTCGAGGTGATAAGCAAAGATGGAATAGTTGGGATTCGGCTAAAATATGTCATACACTAATATTCACTTTACCTGTTTATTAATACCTTAGTTGTTCTAATAATTTAACAACAAATTGTTCTTTTATAATGTTTGTCATTTTAGCTGATGAAGGCTACCAAAGAGTAGCCGAAACGTCCTTAATATAGATTTTTTCACAAAAATTGTATTGAGGTTTTTTCTTTAGCCGAATCCTAACTATTCCATCTTTGCTTAAAATAATATTTCATTTTTCATCAGCACTGATATCGTTGAAATTAAACATTCAAATCCTGATTAGACTCGGAAAAAATCAAAATATACTTTCAAATCATTCAAAAAACATATTATTTCAATTAAATAATGTCGAATTAAGATAAATTTACGATTTGAAGATGTGTCATTCTGATTTTCTAAGTCTAATCAGGATTTGAATGTTTAATTTCAACGATATCAGTGCGAATATTAAGTTAGATGAACAGGGAAAAACAAAAATCTGGCTAGACAAAGTTGTTCTAAATTTTATTAGCTTTAATTTTTTTTTAAAAAATTCATTGAAATCGGTTAAGATTTAGAGGCTGTAGCCTTTTTTGAAACAGGAAATGTTGTTTGGTCTTACCGTGCATCGTTTCGGCTAATCGTTAGTAGCATTAGTCGCCTATTTATTTTTTTTTTTTTAACGGCGCATCAACTATTTGGCTATTAGCGCCGGGCTATCTACAGGTTGCCACCCTTTTATAATGCCAACAGCACGTGGTCGGTCACCCATTCAGGTACTGACCACGCCCGACGTTGCTTAACTTCGGTGATCTACGGGAACCGGTGCATTCAACGTGACTATGGCCGTTGGCTCCTTAGTCAGTTAAAAGACAAAACACCAATGCTGAATTAATAAAGAGAACAGTTAAACCAATAAAGAGATATGTTAGATCTACAAATACAAACCACATATAAGAATATTTTGTTGTAAACACCAATTTGTTGGATTTTGGTTTTAGCAAAAAAAAAGTCCGATTCGCAGGAACTGCGTCATCTTAGCGCGGTTCCGTTCTTATCTCTAGTGTTTATGAAGGCATAGAATAGAAAAAGTTATTACTTTGTTTAGATCAATAGCGAAACAGCTATCCAAATGAAATCTCAAACAAACCAGTCTTGAAAGGTCTTTGTTGATTTACAATCATACCTGTATGGGTCAGCTCTCCCATAAGTCGGGCAGAAAGGCCTCCGCTCAGAGGCATTTGGAAAGCCTTGGGATCTCTCTCTTTAAACGCTACATTTCTAACAATAAATTGATCTTCTTATTTTACTTAATCTGTTTTATTGTCAAATACATTATCTGACTATAAGCAATTTAAAAATAACAAGGAATAAAACAGACAAAAAGAAAAGTTCGAATAAGCGAAATCAATTACTTAAAAGTTTTAAGCACTTATTTCTCCGATTGACATCGCTTATTCAAAACTTTCTTTAAAACCATTCTTGTAGACCATTTAGTAAGCTTTCGAATGGTAACCTTTCGCTTCCCAAGATTTTCAACCGTTTTCGAGATATTAAGAAATTATACGAAGTTCCCAAAACTTTTTATTATTTCTGACAACAGAAAATTGGTCTCATTTTACCTATCCTGTTTTACACACACATACATTTTCCTTACAAATACAACATAAGAAATTACAAAAATAAAAAGCAATAAAAAACCAAGGGAAAGAGACAAAAAGAACGACAAAAACCCGTTCATAAGAACAAAACAGACATATTTGAAGTTTTAAGCACTTATTTCTCCGATTGACATAACCTAATCAAAAATAGTTTTAGAATCATTTTTGTAGAGAATTTAGTAAGCTTTCAAATAGTTTCAATCCACTTACCACGATTTCCCAACCGTGTTCGAGATATTAATGAAAGTATACGAAGTTTCCAAAACTTTTCATGTCTGATCATAAAATATTTTATTCTAACCCTTCCTTAACTCCAAACGTAACATAACTTTCAACATACTAGTTTTAATGAAAGTAGAACATGCAGATAATGTTTCAACTGAATCCCGTTATTCTAAGTACCCAAACCAAAAACGGTATTCAAAAACTATTTTTCCAATTTTCTCAACAACGGTTAAAGCTATCGCCTTGAAAATGGTTTCATTCGTTTTCCTAGCCCAAGAAGCCTATAAAACGAGTACTTACAAGCTTATAAACTCAAAAACGTAAGCGTTACGATTTTTTCTGCGCGAATTTCGCCCCAAACGCCATCTTCCAGTGGGCGGATTTTGCTGGTTAACGAACTTGACCTTTCAAATTGGACGACAGATTTTTGTACCAAATTTCATCAAAATCGGACCATTCGTCTTCTATTTAGAGAGCGAACAGACAAATATATATATATATATATATATATATAAATAAATATATACATATATATATATATACAAATTTGAACCACCGTTATTTTCGGTTTCTAGGGGTTCTGAAACGCAAAATTTTCTAGTCGGCACTTCCGGATCGTTTCATTGTATCAACCTTATAAGCGGGGTTCCTCCCTATGGGGGAGGGAGGAACCGCGCTAAAAGAACGACAAAAACCCGTTCATAAGAACAAAACAGACATATTTGAAGTTTTAAGCACTTATTTCTCCGATTGACATAACCTAATCAAAAATAGTTTTAGAATCATTTTTGTAGAGAATTTAGTAAGCTTTCAAATAGTTTCAATCCACTTACCACGATTTCCCAACCGTGTTCGAGATATTAATGAAAGTATACGAAGTTTCCAAAACTTTTCATGTCTGTTCATAAAATATTTTATTCTAACCCTTCCTTAACTCCAAACGTAACATAACTTTCAACATACTAGTTTTAATGAAAGTAGAACATGCAGATAATGTTTCAACTGAATCCCGTTATTCTAAGTACCCAAACCAAAAACGGTATTCAAAAACTATTTTTCCAATTTTCTCAACAACGGTTAAAGCTATCGCCTTGAAAATGGTTTCATTCGTTTTCCTAGCCCAAGAAGCCTATAAAACGAGTACTTACAAGCTTATGAACTCAAAAACGTAAGCGTTACGATTTTTTCTGCGCGAATTTCGCCCCAAACGCCATCTTCCAGTGGGCGGATTTTGCTGGTTAACGAACTTGACCTTTCAAATTGGACGACAGATTTTTGTACCAAATTTCATCAAAATCGGACCATTCGTCTTCTATTTAGAGAGCGAACAGACAAATATATATATATATATATATATATAAATAAATATATACATATATATATATATACAAATTTGAACCACCGTTATTTTCGGTTTCTAGGGGTTCTGAAACGCAAAATTTTCTAGTCGGCACTTCCGGATCGTTTCATTGTATCAACCTTATAAGCGGGGTTCCTCCCTATGGGGGAGGGAGGAACCGCGCTAAAATGACCTTATAAGTGAATTGTATTTCCTAGATCTACCGTATTTCTTTATTGGTTCACCTTGCTTACAATTTAGTCCCTGAATATTATAAGAAAATATAGAATCTAAAAAAGCGAGCTGACAATAAATAGAAGGAGCAAGAAAGAGAAGGGTTGAACTTAATACCCTGCACACATCCGCAAAACTCCGCTAGAATCGTAATGACCGGGACATTGCGGTCATATAACTCTCTACTGTTCCGGAGACTAAATATAATAGCTAAGCCATTTACTATTATCCCTTTTAAATTGCTGAACTTTCTAAAGGAAGAAAAAAATAAAAAATAAGCGATTTTTTTATGGAACGAGGTCGATACGCTCGTGAAAATATATGTGCTCGAAGAGGGTGATTGTTACGCACTGATTTTCATATTCATGCAAACATTTACATAAGAGTCTATTTAAATATACTGCTTTCCAACGTTTTATGAAAAACACTGATTTGACGTAATAGAAAATTTGCAGTAAAAATATTTGGATGCTATAAAGCAAACTTCGTTGCCGTTTCAGCAAACGACAACGAAGTATGCCAGCGCATATTGGTCAGGTGTTTTAGATCAGAAGAAGCCAAAAAAGAGCAATAATTATTATTTATTAAAAAAATAAAATTTTCTGCTGATAAATTCTAGGAAAGAATAAAAAAATTGATAGTTAGTTGAACAAAATAAGTGTCCGTCACAGAAAAAGTGACGTCATAGGCTGCAGTGGGTTCTAATGCCTCTTTGAAAAAGCAGAACCTCTTTGGCAAAAAGGTAGCCTCTAAGAGATATAATGGTGGCCTATAAACTGCCACCTTCTTCAATCTCTATAGTCCGAGAGCTAGTAACCGCACTTTTCATGAAGTGTTTTATGCATCTTGAAATTTTGCTATAATGTACCTCTTAGGTAGATAAGAAGGTTAATATGTGTTTCCTGGACATACCTTGGAACACCAGGTACTACGCATAGAGGAAAGGTGCAACAAAAATATCTCCCAAAAATAGAGTTTTATTCAGAAGCCAACAATCTTTAATGTAAAATTAAGACAATTTTACAATGAATAATAAATACGGCAGGCACTTTTAAGGGGTATAATACGTTAAAAAAAAATGGTTTTTATTCTAATATACCTTCTATTCACGCTGCCATTTAAACCTGGACAGCTGTACAAGATCATGTGAGCAAGAACCAATGAGAGCACAGGGAACAACCACAACTGCGCGGTGCTCTCATTCACTCTTACGGTTACACGCAGTGTATTCCAGTCTATCATAGGCAACATTTATTTTCATGTTTGCTGATAATTAAACCCCACAAAAAGTGTCTGCCTTTTTTTAATTATTTTCAATTATGTTTATTGAAGACGCTGTTTAAATCGTTATTTATTTTATTTACATTTTAACCCTCTTAAAAGTGTCTGCCTTATTTTTTATTGATTTTAAAATTGTCTTAATTTGCATTTTTTAGCACTTTCCTCCGAAGGAAAGTAGCTATTGAGGTTGGACTCATGACGGAATTTTTGAAAAATTTCTTCAAATCTTTATCGATCCTACCTAGTAGACACCGAAAATGACCCCCGTTAAAATTTATATATATATATATATATATGCATATATATATATATATATATATATATATATATATATATATATATATATATATATATATGTGTGTCTGTTAACACGATAGCGGCCAGAGTTTTTGTTTTTTCGTCACGAAACTTGGTATATAGCATTCAATTAGCAAATGATTGAACGAGTTCGTTAACCACCAAAATCGGTCCACCGGAAGGGGGGGTTTACCCAGAACCCAAAACACTAATTTGACCATTTCAGCCGTAATATTTGTTATATTTCAACGAAACTTGGTATTCGTACTGGTAATATATAGAGAAAAGTGAGCTATAAAAAGAAACCAAATCGGTTCATTAGGAGGGGGGGTTTACTCCAGACCCACAATACCAATTCGCCACTACCAACCGTGATTTTTGGTATATTTCGACGAAACTCGGTATTCGTAGTGGTAATCTACAGGTAAATATGTGTTGTAAAAATAAACTAAATCGGTTCATTAGGAGGGGGGGTTTACTCCGGACCCACAATACCATTTCGCCACTACCAGCCGTGATTTTTGGTATATTTCGACGAAACTCGGTATTCGTAGTGGTAATCTACAGGTAAATATGTGTTGTAAAAATAAACTAAATCGGTTCATTAGGAGGGAGGGTTTACTCCGGACCTAAATTACTAATATACTCATACTGGTCGTAATTTCTGCTGTATTGTAACGAAACGCGGTATACGTCGTGGGTAACTCATGAGAAAGAAGTGTTGTAAAAATGAGCTGAATCGGTCAATCGGAAAGGGGGGTTTACTTTGTAATATATTTCAATAGAAAAGCCAGCCAGACATAGGTTCACAAAGGCGCCGCAAGGAGCACTAGAGGGACTGTATCCGGTTCCTGTGTTAGATCAAAATACAATAATATGAGGATTTTGTATTTATTTCGTAGTGTAGTAGGTACCATCTGTAAACATAACTCTGGAAGCAAATTAATAATTTGTCAGTTACTCATTACAAAATTAAAAGAGAACTATTCATGTTTTTATTTTATTTATGTAGGATATTTTAAGCAAATTGTTCTGGAAAGCAGTCTACACTACCCAAATTCTGAGGAAAGTGCTTAGTTATGCAGCTCCTGCGTGACGGACTTTTTTTTTTTACATTAATGATAGTCGGATTCTGAACAAAACACTATTTTTGGACAATATGTTTTTGCAGCTTTCCCCTTTCCACCTGGTGTTTTACGGTAAGTCTAGCCAACACAAACTTACCTTCTTATCTACCCAAGAGGTACTTTATAGCAAAATTTCGAGGTGCATAAAACACTTCATGAAACGTGCGTTACCAGCTCTCCGACTCTCTCTACGGTCCTCCCTGTTTGTAGCCTAAGAAAATAAACTTAGCTGTGAATGTGCCCTGTTTCCACAATTTCTGCAGGAAACTATTCTCCGTGCCTTTGGAATTTCCCCCAATCTCGAGAAGTAGAGGTTTTCTTATCCGGTCAGTGTTTATTAAGATAACAATAAAAATGCTCTGCGGCCAACCACGACTGGTTCATTATGAATGTAGCGCCCCCCCCCCCCCCGTTGTTTATTGCAACACGCTTTCTCTCCTTTTTTGTGAAGCCTGAACCCCACAGAGAATAAAAGCTTGCAAACCGCTAAGAACCTTCTGGAGTCAATTAATTGTTGGCAGGTTATGTAAGGTAGAGACAACAATTGCTCCCCTAAGGTGCATTAGAGTCCGGGTTGTTCAACCATTAAAATTAGTACTAAACAAGTATTATTTTTTTTTAGCAAGATTTTAGAACGAACACATTATTCATGCATATAAAATTGTGCACATTTTATACTACCCACTCCTTCATCCGCTTGCAACTCTTTGCTCTCAATCCCATGTCCTTCAAAGACTTCATGAACAGTACACTACATATACAGTGCACAGTCCTTTGGCGACCATGTGTTGTTACGGGATTATACTACCCACTCCTTCATCCGCTTGCAACTCTGTGCTCTCAATCCCATGTCCCTCAAAGACTTCATGAACAGTCAACTTCATCGTTCAATGTATTCGTATATAAAATACATGTACAGTCCTTTGGCGACCATGTGTTGTTACGGGATTATGTTTCCTTGTGATGTACAAGGGTGTCCACACAATTAAAATCTTTAAAACAATTTGAGATATCCCAAAGCAACTAAGTTCCAGCTCTCATGAAAAAATTTTGTATTTCGTATTCTATTTCGCTATACATGTTTCACGTTCCATGGAGGCTTCTTCGGGAGCACTTAAAACACAAATCGCAGCCTCAACATTAGAAAATCTTTCGCAGTCGGGGCCAAGTTAGTCAAGACGTGGGTGACTGTGGAAGACTCTCTAAGTTTGGGGCTGTGATTTGCACTTTAAGTGCTCCTGAAGTGGCGTCAAAGGGTCGAGAAACATTTAGAGCGAAAGAAAGGTTTATTAAGAATAATGTGTACTTAGTGAAATTTCACTTTCTGACACATAAAATACAAAATATTTCCATGAGAGCTACAACTTAGTTCCTTTGGGATATCTCAAATGGTTTTAAAGATTTGGGGTCTGTTTGCGAAGAGCACATCCAGTTACTTTTGAAGTATCTGCAGTGATCTTAGCAGTGATTCAGCGCATACGCATAACTCATTAGCTTTTCTATTGGATATCCGTATGTGCAATTCTATTGGTTGTTACTGGTAGTAAAGTAACCTTTAAAACTCAAGTCAATCCAACTCGCAAAAATTAATAGAATTCTATCAATTGGATTGACTAGAGTTTTGATATCTTCTTGAGCGAGCGAAAACGCATACCACGTATGCCCATAATGCGAAGTAAATATAAAATATAAATATGTCGAACCACATGACAAAACAAATCGGTGAGGATGCCCCTAAACTTCACAATTACCATTGAATTTTTATAAGATTAACCTTTTTTTATTAAATAATGCTTGCTGAAATATATTCCGCTTATTTTCATTTATGCTTTACAAGCCTAAAAGTATTACAAATACAAGTGATCTAACGGTTATTTAGAAACCATATTTTATAAATATAGTAGTCAAAAAAATTACTTTTACTAGTGATTGCAGTGATTTTAAATAGTTTTCATTACTACATTAACTTTTGATTACTATATTTATATAATATGGTTTCTAACCTTAGATAACATGTAAGGAAGGAATAGATAACCTGCTAAGAACCTGTAAGTACCAAAATCAAGGTTTAAAATCATTACAGATACTTCAAAGTAACTGGATGTTCTCTTGGCAAACAGACCCAAGATTTCAATTGTGCGGACACCCGTGTATATCAGAAGAAAACGTAATCAGTCATGTAACAACACAGGGTCGCCAAAGGACTGAGGCGAATCCTTCTGATCCCGAAGGAAGACTTCGAAACGCATTAGCTGTTGGTTATGTGGCCCTTCTAGGCATTGTAACACCTATTACCCAAGAAACGCGGTCTCCCAAAAACGACACATTTCCACCAAAAACAATCCGAACTACAGAAGGTTGGCTTGTAAAGAGCAAACAGAGAGTGAAGGGATAGACTCAGGTAGTTTGTGGGGCACTCTCTCCTTCGAGACAAAACAACCAGACCCCTGGAAACTGGTTCTCATGACATATGTTCCTCGGTCTGCCATTTATTAACCTTCAGCTGGCTATGATCCACTTACAGGATGGCTAACCTATCCTCAACAAATTCATAAATCCGAGGATCGAACATTTTTTACAATCATTTTAATATTTATTTTCTAACTAGCTGACTACACGTGCTTCGTCACGGCAGATAATTAGTTTCTTTATTGCGTAAAATAATGTATAATCAAAATTAACACAACTATATGTTTTTTGCAGTTTATTATAGCACGGTTCCCGTCGTACAAAGTAATCAAAGTATAATGTTTCTTGACACTGGGGTCCATTGTCAACAGAACAGGTTAAAATTTGTTGTGAATTATAAATGTACGTTAAAATTAAAAAAATTATGTTTCTCAGAAGTCATTTGGAAACACCCATTATATTTGCGAGGATTACCAAGGAGTGTTGTGACTGGGGACGCTAGTGGGCGAGGAGGCTGTGCAAGGGTTCGGGATATTATTACCTCGAATGGACCATCACCAGGTATAGCGTAAACTCTATGAGGGACAACTTGAAATGAACCTCAATTAAAATGGTGATTTTGTCCCTCATAGCGTAAACTCTATGAGGGACAGTTTATTTCTAGTAATTCGAGGACTGCCATCATAGTTGAAACTACCCGCAATTAAAAATAATGCTATGAAATAGATACAGTTAACAGCTGTTATGTTATCGTCCTAGCAACGCATGCTGCCTAGGCGAGCATGCTCTCTTAATAATTAAAAATTCAAACCCTCTAAAAATATTTAAAAATTTGAATATCAAAAAAACCTTTCTTAGCGAGTATTTTCCTCCTAAAGTATCCCTACAAAATTTCAAATTTTTCTGTCAAGTGATTTGGGCTGTGCGATGACAGGTCAGTGAGTGAGTGGTCTTTGACAAATATATAGTAGATTTGTTTACGAAATTATTATGGCATTGTTGCAAATGCGTTTTGAGTCAGGTAATTTTTAGATTATAATTCAAATATTCAAACAACTCGATAATGACGCTGTGCTGAATATTTTCCTCGACTCGGCAAGAGATAAGTTCACACGTTTTTGGACAATTAGCGTTAATTACGGTCCGTCCAGTAGGCAGGCTAAGTTGTCACTAAACACTTATTACGCTGTTTGAGGGCCCATTTACACTTTGATTATTGCGAGTGCAAGTGATAAATGATTAGTGGTTCCTGTGAGTGATTCGTGTTTAGTGTGAGTAGTGAGCGTCGTACAGCAAGTATTATGGTCGACCAGCCTCAAAAACTTGTTGAGGTCCGCTTGCAGTTGCAAGAAATCCTTAAGGAAGTTTTGGTAAAAATGAAGTTTCACTCCCTCGAAACCGATTTCTTTCAAATTTTGTACAAAAGCGTATTTTGATGCACAAAACACGAATGCGTTAAAAAAAAAAAAAAAACCTTCGCATTTAACTACGAAAGAAGTAATAAGCACTAAAGTTCACTGTTATGCGGTTTATGAGAGCTAATGTTAACAACTAAATTTGTGACGACATTAAGGCATAAATTACGACTTTAAGGCATATATGCTATGCGTTTCCGCTCGCTACGCTCGCTCAAGAAGATAAAAAAACCCCAGTCAATCCAACTCGCTAAAATTAATAGAATATAATATTAAGCACTAAAGTTCACTGTTAGGAAGGTTATAAAACTAGGCGTCAACAGCGTATTTGTAAACACGCGCATGCGCAGATATGTAACATTGGGAAACAGAGAACTCTCATTTGAAATGTTCAGAAATCATTTATTCAAAAATACTGTTAATTTTAAGGGCATCCTCACCCGTCGTCACCTGTCGCTTAAGGGCATACGTGCTATGCGTTTCCGCTTACTACGCTCGCTCCAGAAGATAACAAAACCCCAGTCAATCCAACTCTCTAAAATTAATAGGATTCTATTAATTATTCTATTAACTTTAGTGCTTAATAACTTCTTTCCTAGTTAAATGCGAAGGTTTTTTTTAACTTATTCTTGTTTAGTCCATCAAAATACGTTATTGTACAAAATTTGAAAGAAATCGGTTTTGAGGCCGTGAAACTTCATTTTTACCGAAGTTTTAAACGCGGTGGTGTCTGAATGTGAAGACCTCCTGGAATCAGAACAGTCCAGACCAAGAAGAATATGGGAACGAAAGTGGATAAGTAGAAGAGCCATTCATGACGTGAGCTACCAACTCCTTATGGAATTGGCCTCTGAAGATACCATGGAATATTACTATGCTATCAGGATGACTGAAGACTCATTTAATACATTACTAAACCTAGTCGCACCCGTCATACAGAAATCAGATACATTTATGAGACCTGCTTTGCCAGCAAAAGTGAAATAGCAAAACCTCTTCATGGCGCCAAAGTCAACCACTTGTAAATTTATATCCAAAGTATGTGATGCTATTTACAACGCACTCTGAGATTACATAAATGTAAGATAAAATATTAGCGCACGCTAAACACTGACTGAACTAAACAACTAAACAGGCATGTCCCAACGTGTTTAGTAGGAGGCAAGCTGCAAGTCCCAGTGTGTTTTAGTGGAGGCTACTAAACAGAAAAATAGAACGTGATTCTATTCACTGTTTAGTAATCACTTGCACTTGATTACTAATCACTCGCACTAAACAATAGCGGTCTACATGTGTTTTGTACTAATCACTAAACACCTGCACTAATCACTCACACTCATCACAGTGTAAATGGGCTTTAAAAGAAGTGGCAAGGGACAATCGCGTAGTAGAATGATGGTGGGGGAGCTTACTTTGCACTTAGTAAATAAAAACCATTTATGCTTGTACATTTTCGTTTAGAAATACTCGTCGCCTTTCTTACCGACATCCTTGTTTCCATGCAGGTACAAGATATAAATATATAGGACAGACCAATATGTGCCATTTACAACACAGACCTCTACATTAAACACATACTAACGAAATGCAACGGAACAACACGGCACAGTCCTTCCAAACTGCATAAATGAACTTGAGACAGTACTCACATCGACAAAATTCTCATATACCTTAGACAAAAAAAAAAGCGCACAAACATCGAGGAGAATCATACAAACAGTGTAGGGCATATTGTAATTCAATTAAGAATTACGAATTACGATTACATTGTATTTGTCGTTCATGAATAAGAATTACAGCAAGAGTAATAATTCAATTAAAACGTGAATTATAATTACATTGTAATCCTGTAATGTAATTAAAATATCAATTACCAAGAATTATAATTGAATTACAATTGTAATTCAGTTATAAGTGTACTTATCACTAATTATGATAGTCAGTAATTAGAATATCAATTTTATCAAGAATTGCAATTGAATTATAATTGTAATTGAATTACAATTTTTTCAATTAGTGTAATTGATATTATTAATTTTTTTTTTTTTTTACTCCTAGGGTCATTAGCACCGGTAATTGATATTTTCAGACTTGAAGTCAGATTTTCAGCTACTAAGAAGTCAAATAATGCGTACACTTGGAAATGATTTTTACTTTTTAGTAGTATTAACTTTTCCAAATTTTAATTCTGATTTTTTTATTTAGGTACTTTATATATATATATATATATATATATATATATATATATATATAAAGTAAATACATATTTAAATATTATAAATTCATAGACGTATTGGTGGGTTCTGCTCACAAATCAACGTTGCGCAAATCGCAGATTAGTGGCTTCTAAATTAAATATATATACAGCGCAAAAATTTAGTGATTGGTGAATTGTTCCAGTATTTGTTGTGTATAACTATTGAGTTCTGGTTGCAAATTTTCTGTATATATTGTAATATCCATGTATTTATTGTAAAATCCAAAAGTATTTTTAGTGCAAAGTGTGAAATCACCAAGGACTTCTTGGCGAGAAAATTATAAATAGAAGGTCGTTAGCGATTTCTCCAGAAAAATAGAAGGTTTTAGAGTTCTTACGGCCTTATAGCAAAATAACTACTTACAAAATTACACATTTAGAGAAGGCAATATTGATGTCACAACAGCAGATATCAGAAATACATTTGCCAGGTTGGGAATCACATCAAAAACAAGAGCATTAAACATATCTTGTTCGTAATAGAAATTTGTATTACGTTTGATATAATACATACAAAATGTAAGGCGTACATCGCCATGAATTTGAACACCAAGAAATAATGAATAATAACATATTTTTAACCCTGGATTGACACTGCCATTGACATCTACGGTAATGACACTGTGGGGTAAATTATACCATATACTTTGACAAATTTTAAAATAAATAAATTTCAATTTTTCTTTTTTTTTTTTTTTTATAGAACAACAATGTATAGGAACATCAAGAAATAAATTCAAACAGTAATAAATCTGCAAAATATTTATTAAAATTCACAAAATAATTATGAAATCCTAAACTGAAAATATTTTTTACTAACAATTAACTAGAATGATCAAAAGCCATAACAAATGGAGACTTCATGAAAATACAAAGGTCTGTCCTCTTGAGACTAGATAACATTCAACACATTTTGGTGATTGGTGATCGCGGCGAATCGCCCTTCGACACACAGAGCGTAGCGTTTTTCTGTCACAAAATGAACATCTCACGGGTTTGTCCAAAGTAACGATAGATGTTGAAGGTCCATCAGGAGTTGATTCATCGGTAAAAATGAAGTTTCACGCCCTCAAAACCGATTTATTTCAAATTTTGTACAATAACGTATTTTTATGCTCTAATCACGAATACGTTAAAAAAAAAAAAAAAAAAAAAAAAAAAAAAAAAAAAAAAAAAAAAAAAAAACTTCGCATTTAACTAGGAAAGAAGTTATTAAGCACCAAAGTTAATAGAATAATTAATAGAATTCTATTAATTTTAGCGAGTTGGATTGACTGGGGTTTTATTATCTTCTTGAGCGAGCGTAGCGAGCGGAAACGCATAGCACGTATGCCCTTAAGCGACAGGTGGCGCAGGTGAGGATGCCCTTAAAACTAACAATATTTTTGAATAAATGGTTTCTGAACGTTTCAAATGAGAGTTCTCTGTTTCCCAATGTTACATATCTGTGCATGCGCGTGTTTACAAATACGCTGTTGACGCCTAGTTTTATAACCTTCCTAACAGTGAACTTTAGTGCGTATTATTATATTCTATTAGAGTTCTATTAATTTCAGCGAGTTGGATTGACTGGGGTTTTGTTATCTTCTTGAGCGAGCGTAGCGAGCGGAAACGCATAGCATGTATAGCATGTAAGTCGTCATTTATGCCTTAAAGTCGTCACAAATTTAGTTGTTTACATTAGCTCTCATACCCCGCATAACAGTGAACTTTAGTGCTTAATAACTTCTTTCCTAGTTAAATGCGAAGTTTTTATTTAACGTATTCGTGTTTCATCAAAATCCATTAATAACGTATTATCAAAATACGTTATTGTACAAAATTTGAAAGAAATCGGTTTTTAGGGCGTGAAACTTCATTTTTACCGATTCATCTTCCGAAACAACAAGCATCAGTGTCTTCAGTGGTTTTGGTATGTTCGCCAGTTGGGCACTAACTGCCACCTGAGTTTTCACCCGTTGATAGCCCAAATCGAAAAGAAAATCTTTTCTTGGCAGTTTTCAGGCCATTTTATCGCTTGCAAAGCCGTAAGGGAATTTTTTAATATTGGTAATTTCTTCAGTAATTGAAAAATATTCAAAAATATTCATTGATTATTGTCAGTTAGTAAATATTTCTATGACAGATTTTAACCGAGTCCACATTCTGAAAGACCTAAAAGAGTCTGCAGATAGATTTAGAAGGAAGAGGGAACTAGTACGTAAATAATTTATGAATGAAAGTCATTCTATTGAATGAAATAAATTAGCTGAGAGAAATCAGCCGACAACAATGGGAATCCTTCAGAAGAAAGTTCGTCCTTTGTGTCAGCCGAGTCTGCATGGTTTGCAACAAGTTGCAGCCGACTGTTACTCATGCAACATATCCTGTCATATTACTCATATTTTGGTTGCATAATTCGGTAACGTCCAATGTTCTTGTTTTGTTTTGGTTTTGTTTTGTTTTTTTCGTTCATTTAACATTCAGCTTCACAAACAAAAACTCGACGATTTAATTATTCAAGTTTTCTTGCATTCTTTATTTCATTCATTTATTTTTGAACATTAGGAAGAAAATAATGTACGGACAACCAGGCAGAAAACCTAGCAAACATAAAAGCAGTAGAAAAACTATATTCTTTAAGTTACGACGGAGACACATGCATAACATACTTTGACAGCAAGATAAACTTAGCACGCATATGCAACAACCATAATCATAACGAACAGACTAAACACATTAGAACACTACTTATGATGTGTAAACAAAAAAATGTGATAGTTATAATAACATGGATTAAAGGACATTCTGGACTATTAGGGAACAAGACAATTGACTTACTTGCAAAATAAGCTTCAAAGGACAAGACATTACCAATATCTTACTCTAAACTGACATCACAGACTATAAAAACAAGACTAAAAGACGAATCAATGCGAAAATAGGAAGAACGATGGACGAACACAACTAAAGGAAGACATTTACACAAATACATACTAGATACATACAATACTCAACAGACAAAACTTAACTCTTAACAATTTTAAACTAACACAATTTATATGAGGACGTAAACCGACGAAAAGTTATTTACATAAATAAATTACTAATAACACACGAAAATGCGACAATACAACTGAACAGACTTATGACCATCTCCTGTACGACTGTAAATCACTGGACGGACCTTACAGGACGGAACTTGGCCCACTCACAAACCTGACTTACTACTTACATATTTTAAGGAATTTGATGCATTTATTAAACACTGGACCTAAAAAATATCAATGAACTCATCTGAGTGCCCACATATGTATTATGTAATTTACATATGTATATATTTTTGTTTATTTACATTTTTTTTTTGTTTAGTTTTCGTTTTATTTTTATTTTTATTATTATCATTTAATTTCAGTATTCATCATTGTAAAAGAAATCATTATTTTATGTACACATTAATTAAATATTTGGACCTTAAAAAATTCAATGACATCACCTGATTGTACACATATTTGGAGGGCAATGAATATCTGGTGATGAATTTGTGTGCCACAGTACTTTTGAACGTGTTTTTAATTTTTTTTTTTTTTTCGACTTCTGGGCCATTAGTGCCGACATCCGTGGTGCAGCGAGAAATTTTCTCAACGAGCCTTGAGATGAGAAAATTCCTGTCGCCGCTGGGACTCGAACCATCATCCCCCGCATGAGAATCTAAGGCGATAGCCACTTGACCACGGGGAGACCCTGTTTTTAAAGTTTTCGGCATTTTAATTTTCTTATCTCCACCTTTCAAGATCTCCACCGAACACTCTTCCTCCACTTTTTTTTTTTTTTTTTTATTGTATGGGAATGGTTGATAATAAATTACACATCCTTAAACTATTGATTTATTTTTCTCCTGCTTCCGAATTCTTCTTGTCTCATTATAATCACGACTGTGTGACTCAATCAGTCAGTTGCTAATGATTAATTCATATATTATTCATCGCTTTCCATGGAGGTAACAAAGCATTCTTCAGGTATGTCGGGTAGAAGAAAGAGGTTAGGTGATCATGACGTCACTGAACGCCGTGTATCTCATTCAAATAGTGCGTTTGTCACACAAATAAACAAAAATCACACTTTTCTTAGAAAATTCCTTCAAGCTGGTATTTTATTTTTTAAGAATTGATTAAGAGTAAAATGAGTTTATAAATTATAAACGTTTCCAGCAAAAATAACAAGAAGTTAGGCGAAAATTATTTCGTTTAGAGCCTTCTGCTCAAATTCACAAACATAAATATGCTTTTGGTCAACCCGACAAACCTACGTAATGTACTGTATAACATTTAGTCATCTTTTTCGTACATGGCCGCTGCGCATGCGTGAATGCCAGCTGACACCTTTTTGTAACGCTTAGTTTAACCCGACAAACCTATTTAATGTATTCTATAACATACAGTCTTCTTTTTTGTAATGGCCACTGCGTATGCGCGAACGCCACTGCGCATGCACGAACGCCACTGCGCATGCGCGAACTCCACTGAGCATACGCGAACGGCACCGCGCAAGCGCGAACGCCACTGCACATGCGCGAACGCCACCGCGCAAGCGCGAACGCCAGCGCACACTTTTTGTGACACTTTTTTGCAACGGTTTTTCCCAGTTTAGTCACCACTAAAGCATATTTATGCTAAAATTAATGGAATGAATGGAATCGAATCAATTCCTCTGCGGTTAACTGCTGTTTATAGAGATGTATCACATTAATAAGTTAAAATAAAAAGTACCAAGGGCAAACGGTTTAGATTCTGTAATAAAATAAATATCGGCAGCCGTTTGCAATTTTGTGGTATATGTTTGTAGAGTTTAAATGTTATGTATGTATTACTGTTGTGACATGTTGAGTATTTAATGTTACAAAATACGTAACGCTTATGTTTTTGCTTACTAGGCCTCCAGGTAAACGTTTTTTAAAAAATTCCGGGAATGTATATTCAAGGCCATATACTACGACCGTTATCTTCGAAAATGAAAAAGCTAGATATTTCTTGGGATTTTGGAACATATTCTTATATATTTCGAAACCGGTTGGGATATCGTAGTAAAGGTAAAGAATCTATTCGATAGATTAATAAATTTCCAAAAAATACGACTCTTAATTCATTTTTGATGGAGCGAACTCTTCGGAGAAAACGGTGCTTAAGTGCGACGCCTCAGATCTTGCTTTGCTTTGAGTTTTCACATTAAATGTGCTAACATTTTTCTCAAACGACTAAGACAAAACATTAACAATTTCTGTTCTAAGCTTTCCAAAGCAGAGTTGGGCAAACGTTAGCGCGCGCTAACGTTTGCCCAACTCTGCTCCCAAGGATATTAGACTTAAGACGGAAGCGCTAAGATAACTCAGCTCCTGGGGTTTGGTTTTGTGGTTTTGCGAATACTTCCTTACCTTATCTTTGAAGTACGCACGGTAGTGTGGATACGTAACGTGGGCATATACAAACGGGGCACTGAGGGGGCTGCAGCCCCCTCCGAACTTTCGATTTAATCGGTAAAAATATGTCATAAATACATCACTTAGTTCAGAGGAAATAAGTTTTCTTTGGGTGTAATAGCGTTTTGGTTGCCTCACTATTCGAAGTTCTAGATTGTTAGTATTTCATACCCCCGAGTACTCTCAGCCCCCCTCCCAAATAAATTTCTATGTACGCCCATGATACGTAAGATTCAAGTTGGACAGTTTAGTGTTGGACAGCTGTCCTGCTCAAATGCGAGATTTTGTTGTCCTGCCAGCCATAATAACTATGAAGACAATTGATAACCCGCGTAAATAGATGCTCTCAATTCAACTCCATTGCCTGCTGTTTGCTCGTATTTACATATAACGGGTACTGGCGGGTAACTGACGAAGCCCGCCATGACTGGAGTAGGACGCGGGGAGGTACTTTCGCTGTTACCTCCTAACCTACTCCACATATCATGAGAACTGCTCATTATCAGTACAGGTTATGATCCATCCACTTTTAGAGCTAAACTAGGCAAGCAAGACTCGTCGTATAGCTGTTCAGGAAGTATTTGTAAGTTCGGAGCTAATCTTTTATTCCAATCGACACTCCTTGAGCCCTTCAAAAATATTGCAGTCAGTTGGATCGGGTGATTTTTAGCGAATTTCCTCCCTACCTCCATAAAAAGTACATTCGCCTATGACGTCACGTCGGCCTTATGACGCAATCCGAAGATGCCAATGCGTTCCATGTTTCATATTGGTAGTCCAAATTTATATGTACCTATACTAGCTTTACCCGCGACTTCGTCCGCGTGGATAGTGACTTAAGGGCAGCAATTTTTGGGTATATATTTTGCACCGTCGAATGGGTATTTTTAAAAAATCGACTTAAAGGTAATGCTGGCCTATACACGATATTAGACGTATAGCCAAGGGGGATCAAGCATACAGGCTGCTAGGATTGCTGAACGTGTCAGACCGCTGCCAACATACTTCACTGAAATATTTCTATGACAGATGTTAACTGAGTCCACGTTCTGAAAGATATGAAAGAGGAGATGTCAGATCTTCAGGTACAAATCCATATTGGACGTTTCCATAGTGCTAAAGAAGGCTGCACTTTGACAGCCTTCTACATCCAATATAGATTTCTGCCTGAAGATTTGACGTTTTTTTCCTGGCCGAATCCTTAACACACTTTGACTTCCTATATAAGTTTATATATAGATAGATAGGTAGATAATACTTTATTGGCCTATGAACATGATCAAATAGGTCAAAACTAAATATAATACTAATAAAATAAATTAAAAAAAATATAACCTAAGTATCATATTCTGTAACAAAATGAATAAAAATTAACTACATAATATCAAGATAAATAGATACTTAGTAAGAATAAACAAAAATAAAATATATAATCTAAAATTATGAATTATATCTTACTTTTAAGAGAAACTTTCTCTAGCTGCATCAAAAATGGTCCGATTTTGGTAAAAAAAACAAAACAAAAAACTTTACCTAATTTGAAAGGCCAAGTTCGTTAACCTGCATAATCCGTCCATCGGAAGATAGTTTTTAGGCGAAAAAAATCCTAACGCTAATGTCTTTGCGTTCGTAGGCCTCTAGGTCGGCTTTTTTGTAGATTATTTAACTTAGCGAAAGGAGGAAGCGTTGATCGTCGGGGTTTCGGTCAATGTTCTTATTTAATAAAACCACATTTTATTGTTAAAATGTATTTTTATTACCGCCAACGTTTCGGCTTGCTCTACAAGCCTTCTTCAGGGCTATAAAAACATATATGGTATAACAATGACAAAAAGGATAGAGAAATTGACAGAAATTTGAGAACATATATGAGTGAATATATTTATTTAGATTTTTTATTATACTTTATATATATATTCACTCATATATGTTCTCAAATTTCTGTTAATTTCTCTATCCTTTTTGTCATTGTTATACCATATATGTTTTTACAGCCCTGAAGAAGGCTTGTAGAGCAAGCCGAAACGTTGGCGGTAATAAAAATACATTTTAACAATAAAATGTGGTTTTATTAAATAAGAACATTGACCGAAACCCCGACGATCAACGCTTCCTACTTCTGAACGGTCGACCATATCTTCTCAATAACTTAGCGGAAGGAATGTACATTAGAATCATCACACGTTCGGAGGAACAATATGGAGTCACTTGATAATGATGTGGGAATTCTTGTTGAAAACTATGAACTGCGTAAGTGAGGTGCTGCACGATGGTCTCGATAAGTAGAAGGCGACTATTTGAAAGCCTAGTGAGTTATCTGCAAAATAATAATAATAAGGCGTTCACTGCGATATGACCACTTCATGATGGAGAAAACGATGCTTGAAGTTCCGAAAGTGTTGGTTTCGTTTAATTGAACGCCAAATATTTTGAGTTCCTACTCTAGTTGATCAGCCTTTAAGGAAATGCAACTCCAGCAGGTTCAAAGATCATAGATTTCATCAGATCAGAAAGCCGACAAGTCCATCAATGAGATGCAGTCAGATGCGAAGGAATCCAAGCACTATCTATGAGAAATTACTAGGGATATTTTCTGATAACAATCATTCAATAAGTACTGCGATGTTATCTAGAAATCATATCTAGAAAAAGTTGAATATACGATTTCAACAACTGAAGCTATGACAAGCCTTTCGCAAGTTGCATCTTCTCGCATGATGAATTATGGAGAGTATAGATTTCGATATCTTCCTACATAGGTACAGGATGTTTCATAATGAACATAAATGATTGAGCAACTCAAAAAGTTTTGTCTGTTGGCACCACAATAATCAAAACCTATGGGTTCTGAAACGCAAAATTTTCTAGTCGGCACTCCCGGATTGCCTAACCTTGCCGACGACATAAACGGGTTTTCTCCCAATGGAGGGGCGGAGGAAACGCGCTAAAAGTAGCACACTTAGAATAAATTAGTTACTGACTCATGCCCTCCGCTTCACAGGGTGCACATCGGCCATTTGTCCTATGCGAGTCCCAGGCTGGTCAACCTTATCTTAAACTTCTGATAAACTTCAGTTATTGTCTGTCCTCTGTAGATCTTCTGATCTCATCTTCAGTGGGGCTTCCAAAATGTAAATCTTCTACTTTCCAATGCTATACACTCAAATGTAATATTCTTAGGTGTAATATCCTTGTACCCACACCTTCTGCAGACTGGCGATAATCTGATCTTTATGACTTGCATTTGCTTATTCATGGTACAATGGCCAGACACAATCGCCACAATATCTCTCAAATCATACCTGTACATACCCACAAAGATCTCCTTCCTGCCTAGACTTTTAAGATCTATTAAGGACTTTGTATGGGTAGTACCAAATTTTTCTTTGGCTCTAATTACAATTGCCTCTTCAGCACAGACCACCAACATACCGACAAAGGCCTTTGGGCCATTGACGCAAATTCCGTAGCACACTTAAAAAAACACACACATTACCTAAGAAGCACACATAAAATAATACATTACAATAGAACATTTTGAAAGCAAGGAACTATTGAAGAGAAGAGACAGTGTGAGATTTTCCCCCACGTACATACTTGTACCTTGTCTCCAGTGTTGGCAAGTTTTTTCCCACTCACTTGACCATGATATGTCTCAAGAACTATGATTTCTTGGCGATCTTGCATTCACGCTTGTCCTCATAAAATAATTTTCCGCCCATTTCCTCCAGTGCGACTAGACTATAACAATGGAATTCGATTTCACGCCGGCCTGCGACACCTATTTTTTTTTTTTTTTTTTTACATTATGAATTCAACATGCTGGAATTATGTTTATTTTAGTTTATAGTGTAGATATATATTCAGGGAACAATTCATCTTAATAGTAACGTTGTATCTAGGGAGAATTAACCCTCCAGCAGTCAAGCTGGCGCACAGAGTTCGCCATAGCCAGGCATTTCGCCTTGTAAGTGCCGGGAAACCCTAAGGCCCACAGACCCTTTCAGGGATTCTTCAGTTCTAGCTGAAAAAAAAAAAAAAAAAAAAAAAAAAAAAAAAAAAAAATTGCATTTCAGGTCATGAATGAACATTTGCAGTCCAGAGCAAGCATTCCGTCACTTCCTTCCGGTACAAAACAATTTTTGTTAAGTAAATTCTCTAGGAGTCAAGAAACAACAATGGAAGAACCATCTCCGAAGAAAAATAAAGGGCGATGTCATATTTGTTGACGATAAAAAAAATATAAACACCATAATAACGTGTAATACATGTGTAAGTTGAACGAATTTGCATTAAATGCAGTGGCAAGTGGGCAGGACACTGATTTGTCTGAATAGATCACAAGAATTACAGTTTTAGTATTTAATTGCCATGTATATATTTCTTCGTTTATTTTAATATATTTTAATGTTAGAATTTTTAAACTGTGTTCAAGGCATTAATATTTACACATTTTAAAATTTGCAGTCTTATTGTAAAGTAAATATTTTTTTTAAATAAAAAACGTTATATGCAATAAATGTTTTAAAATATGAAATGAGCCTATTTACATTACCATTTATATATCTGTCTACAATAATGACTTAAATACAATAAATAATATAATAGTAAAGAAAAAACTAAATAAATAAGCGATTAAAACACAATAACACGAAAATAAACACTACAGCGCAGTAAGTGCACCGCGCGATGGCCCGTGTTCCAACATTGGGCGCGACCACTGGAATGATAAAACCCTAGATACCGTGTTTGTCAGCCCTAGAGTCAATCACTATAGTTATGCGAACGGTGACCAATATTGGCATATGTCTTCCTAGCTTTGGTCGTCACGCCGAAGAAGAATTCTCTCTCTGATTGTATTAATGATATATGTTTCCTAGAGACAAAGTCGGTGAATGCACGATTACATCTCTGGCCTTAACATTTAAGTTTTAAGGTAATTTACACACCAAAGTAGTGTTCATAAAAATGCTAGAGCCCGATAGTGTGTACCTAAGGGTTTGTCAAACCTCCACTATCGTCCTGACTAAATGTAGATGGAGATAGTTAGCCGTTGCAGTGATACGAAGACAAGGGATGGTTGGGATTCGGCTAGGAGAAAAAAATGTCAGGCCTTCAGGAAGAAATCTGTATTGGACGTTTCGGCTGCACTTTGGCAGCCTTCTTCAGCTAAGTTCTATATATTTCTTTTTAGCTGAAGAAGGACTTCCAATACAGATTTATTCCTGAAGGTCTGACGTTTTTTTCTCCTGGCCGATTCCCAACCATCCCTTGCCTTCGTATCCTGACTAAATTTTTCCTTTTGGCCGCGGCTCTAAAAACCCTTTAGGATTTTCCTCTGTTTTTCCAATCCTCGCCAAGATTTCCCTTTCAGCAGGAACTCGCCGGCAGGCATCGTCGGGTGTGGTTTCTCCCCGACAAAGCCGATGGCGAGACGGGACGTGAGGGAAAGCAAACTTTTAAACCCCGTTGAATTTTCCCACAGACTCTTGACTCTTTCGGCATGGTCAAACCCTCCTCATATTATAACATGTATAATGGTATATTGTCGTTCGGTAACTTGACTTCCTTTGACCTATTGTTAGGTAACACGTACTCCCGGGTTTTGCATACCGACACAATATTAAACTCTTATTCACTACATGGTCTTAAAAAGAAATGTAAATTCACTTCCCTGGAATATACAAGAAATGCGGAAGCACTTTTTAATCTGTTGGGATATTCTAAAAGCTAACAGATAATTATTAACACATAGTAAGAATAGAATATTACATAAGATGAGACTGCTCCTGGACATTAGGTCATTATATAGCCTGGACAACAATTTTAAACAAGGCATCTCTGAATTAGAAACCTGTTTATAAGGCATTAACACAGAAAGGACCTCTAAAATGAACTAAACATGACCAATTTGTTTGCTAACCCGTTAAAACAATGATAAAAATGTTAGCATCGAGTTGTAATATTGCATTTCTGATGAACCTATTGGATTCAAGAATTGGATTCAAGAATTACTTGGTTTAACCTCTAAAGGTTTTCCACTTCTCAAGTCAAGTTCCGAGAGATGAAAGGTGTCCATAATTTGATATAAGTCCATCTATTTTATTGAAGTTCTGCAGATGTTTTGCTATTAAATGGATGATTCTAGCGTTTGATGTCTTCACCAGAAGTTCTGAGGATTCTGTAGGGATTCGTGTTATAAATATGCTCCTAAATGGTTGTCTCATTGTTTTTGATATTTGGATGTTTGTTCCTGGAGTCTTGTTGATATCAATCTTCCCCTTTGTCCTATGTATGTCTGCCAATGTGAGGATATATAGCATTTCCAAGTCTATTTGAACCTTTTCCAAGTCAACTGTAACCTTTTCCAAATGAAATTTCACCCTTTCCAAGTCAAATGTCACCCTTTCCAATTCAAATGTAACCCTTTCCAACTCAAATGTAACCCTTTCCAACTCAAATGTAACCCTTTCCAAAACAAATGTAACGCTTTACAACTCAATTGTCACTCTCTTTATTTCAATTGTAACCGTTTCCATTTCAATTGTCACCATTGAAATTTTTTGCAAATTGACCGTAATGAGGAATGGGCGAATTGAGGGCCTCAAAACTCAACTGGATAAATCGTGAAAATATTTTAATTAAAAAAAAAAAAAAAAAAAAAAGTCGATCTCGCTAGTGACCAAAATGTCTGTGCGTCGTTAACACGTTAAGTGCCCCCGGGGGCATGCACCGTAAATACCCTTTAGGTAAAACTGAAGTTGAGCGTCCTCAAAACCGATTTCTTTCAAATTTTGTACAATAACGTATTTTGATGCACTAAACACGAATCCGTTAAAAAAAAAGTTCGCTTTCAACTAGGAAAACGTTAGTGCTTAATAACTTCTTTCCTAGTTGAAAGAGAACTCTTTTTGAGAGTGACAGTTGAGACATTTAGGTCACTAGCGAGATATTTTTTTTTTTTTATTTTTTTTTACGACGAGTTGGAAAGGGTTACATTTGAATTGGAAAGGGTGACATTTGACTTGGAAAGGGTGACATTTGATTTGGAAAAGGTTACAGTTGACTTGGAAAAGGTTCAAATAGACTTGGAAATGCTATACATACGGCGTTTAGACCTTGAAGTTCGGAAATTGGTGGCTGATGTCAACCTTGTTTGATGTCATAATTCTCTCCCTATCAGCAGTTGCGGAACATTTCTTCGACGGACTAATGGAGCTTGAGAAAAATTGGTTCTTGTGCATGGATCAAACACGAAAAAGAATTATCCGAGAAGCCATCGAAATAGAAAAACATTTTCGGAACTCCAATACAGAACGATGATGTAGGTTGAGCAAATTATTGAAACCAAAGATTTGAATGGCTGCCCTGAAACCAATAATAGCTCTGAAAGGATAGACCTATCAGAAGTCTTGAAAGACGCACGGAGTTTTAAAGAGGATTTAAGAGAAAAGTCCTCCTGTGGAATAGAGAGAATAAGAGTTAAACGGTTACGAAACAGTAACAGAAAAAAAAGTCATAAATCTCAAGACTAGTACCGATAAGTTTTATGAGGAACAAACGTGACTAAAAACTATTAAATGCTTTTTACATCGTTCTTAACGCCAAAAGGCATCATTATTAAGGAGCAGGCCCGACAAAATAAAACCAAAAACTTTAGATTATATGCTCCAATACCTCGCAATAAATCACTGAAACCCTACCGTATAAATATAGACAGTTTAATTGTGGGTATAAGTTGTTTTTAGTTCTAACTGCGCCTTAGATCTACTTGAAGCATAACATACAACACATTAACCTAGAAAAGCTCCGTTAACATTCAAGGAGCCAGAGGCCAAGAACAACAGCTTTTACAAGCTCCTTGTTAGAACACTCCTCTTAAAGCAATTATCTTGAGATCAGATCCCTATATACTAGCTTTGATGTATTTATTCTTTTTAATAAGTAGTTTCCGAGAATATAAACGCGTTTGATTCTCGCCTGGGAGGAGGTTTTTTATCCGAAAAGCAATCCGGTGCGTCTGAATTAGTTAAAGGTTTATGGTTTTACTTAATTAAAAAAATTATTACGTGTACGCGCCTTTGTTTTCATCTTATGTACCATCAACTGTTTGGAAAAAATTGTATAAAACTAATAAAACAGTACTAAGAGAAAAAGAAAATAAATAATGATAATCAAATTAGTTTCAAAAATGAATAATACTAATAGTTCTGTGACCAAAAATCTGCTTAAGAATTTTCGACTGAGTCCCCTGGATGTTTACATGCTGAAACAAAAAAAGTCCGTCACGCAGGAGCTGCATAACTAAGCACTTTCCTCAGAATTTGGGTAGTGTAGACTGCTTTCCAGAACAATTTGCTTAAAATATCCTACATAAATAAAATAAAAACATGAATAGTTCTCTTTTAAATTTGTAATGAGTAACTGATCAATTATTAATTTGCTTCCAGAGTTATGTTTACACATGGTACCTATTACACTACGTAATAAATACAAAAAACCTCATATTATCGTATTTTGATCTAACGCAGGAACAGGATACAGTCCCTCTAGTGGTAGAAAGAGCTCCTTGCGGCGGCTTTCTGAACCTACGGCTGGCGGGCTTTTCTATTGAAATATATTACAAATTAAACCCCCGCTTTCCGATTGACCGATTCAGCTCATTTTTACAACACATCTTTCTCATGAGTTACCCACGACGTATACCGCGTTTCGTTTCAATACAGCAGAAATTACGACCGGTATGAGTATATTAGGAATTTGGGTCCGGAGTAAACCCCCCCTTCTAATGAACCGATTTAGTTCATTTTTATATCTCACTTTTCTCTCTATATTACCACTACGAATACCAAGTTTCGTTGAAATATAACAAATATTACGGCTGACATAGTCAAATTTGTGTTTTGGGTTTGGGGTAAACCCCCCTTCCGGTGGACCGTCTTTGGTGGTTAACGAACTCGTTCAATAGTTTGCTAATTGAATGCTATAGACCAAGTTTCGAGACGAAAAAACGAAAACTCTGGCCGCTATCGTGTTAACAGACACATATATATATATATATATATATATATATATATATATATATATATATATATGCATATATATATATATGTATATATATATATATATATAAATTTTAACGGGGGTCATTTTCGGTGTCTACTAGGTAGGATCGATAAAGATTTGAAGAAATTTTTCAAAAATTCCGTCATGAGTCCAACCTCAATAGCTACTTTCCTTCGGAGGAAAGTGCTAAAAACAGGCTCGAAAAATTCCATCACGTCTAGATTTTTAGTAAAACTGTTTTCTTTGTTTTTTAATATCTACTCCTTAGTCATTTAGCGTTTTTTTTTTTTTAATTGAATTGATTTTATTTACAGGTATATTACAATCTACATTTTACATTGTATTGTGTAATGTGCTGACAAGATTAGCCAGGTCTCGGGTACAACAGGTTGTCAGCCGAATACCTCATTCGGCTACCTCATTCGAATACCTCATTCGGCTCGTTTTATTCAGCGTTAAACCTCAAAATCGGTAGTTGCTGCCAGGTTGTCAATCTTACGAATTGCATAGCTTTTTTTTTTTTTTTTTCATATTTCATATATAGTCATATCACTTCAAAAAAGATACGAAAAGAAAAAAAGGTTGTTTGGGAGAAGGTGGGATAGGATTTAAGAAGGAGTGGATGCCCAGAATCATGTTATAACAAGTCACCATTTAAACAGAATTGATGTTTTAAGCAGTTTGTGTTAAATTGGGGGAAAAAAACTTATTTTTCTTAAGCAGTCGGAGAATAGTTGGGATTTGCTAGGAACATCAATAATTATAAATACCTAATAATCAATAAAAATATTATGACATTTTTCTACGTTTTTCTGTTTTTTATGTGCCCGTCCCTCACATTTTGCTAGAACACTGTACCTGATGGACAAAAATGACAGTAATTGTTTTATTATCATTTAACATACCATAACATATTAAAATACACAAAAATAAAATATTATTAATTCACCGTTATTCCTTATTTTCTCTGAAAATCTTAAATGTGTAAAAGCTGGGGTTTTCATAAAGACCTTCAAATATTATTTCGGCTTTGCTGCAGTCCATAATTACCAATTAATAAATACTTATAGAATTAAACTCTTATTTTGATTTCCAGTGAACATAATGTTATGTTGTCAAAATTATGGATTTTATTCATGTAAATAGTGTTGTTGTTTTTTTTTATAAGTATACAAGTGCCTAGAACTTCAAGAACAAGCGATAAAAAACGAAAAATGTGAGGTGGAAAAAAAAAACTTGTCTCACCGACTACATCTAGAACATTGAGGCCATTTTCACGGGTGTTTTCTCGACCCTTCGCCATCACAAAGTTTATATACAGCTCCACTTTCTGTGACACGGACAGGACAATACGAGCGTTGCTAACAGGATAAACTACATAACAATAAAAGTGTTTTGGATGAGTGGCGTATCGATGAGAATTCCTTGAGGATTTCTTTGACTGATCAATGTCAGTTAGTTCTTTATTTCCCCAGGGCCCGTTCGAAGGGCAGGGCACCCTGATCTGCTGGTCTAGAGGTCAAAGAAATGCCCACACTTCCTTAGCCTCAAGGTTAGGTTCTTGGGTGTGGCACCTCCTTCGCTTTCATGTTAATATACAATGAAGGAATTCAAAAATGCCGGCTTCCAGAAGCTGCATTAACAAAGGAAATCGCTAGGAACGCTTATAACTAATTGGCATTATTTTTGGGGGCATAATTATATTTATTAAATCTTCATAAATACCTCAACATTCCTCTAATACAGGATCTTATCCCCATCCGATTTGCAACATTTCATCCCAAATTATTCCTAAACCCTAATCCTGCTGTCCAGTCATTGTCCACTCCTAACCACCTATTCCCGAGCAGGACCGTTGAAGAGGATGTGGCCCCGCGATCTGCTTTAAGCAATACAAGGGAGTGATAACGAAGGTTATCTTCTCCCCACAAGTCCCTAGAGTGTCTGCAATTCGTTCGTCTTCTGCATTCCGTAAGTGTTTTGCTGTAAATTCTATATTGCTTACATGACAAGTTGGTTTATTTTGTCCTTTCATAGGATATTTGTTTGTTAGTTCAATGAGGTCGTTTTTAAGTCAATCTATATTTCATATTGTTGGCAAATTGCTGGATGGTGGAAAATTGATGTTCCAAGGATGAAATAATGGTCGAAAAAATGGGTGAAATTCCCACAAGTGTTTTATTGGCAAAACGTTTTCAGGGACTAAGCCCCATTTTCAATGCCATATATTATATATGTTATTTTTGTGTGTTTAACGGTGTATCAACAACTGGGTCATTAACGCCGGGCTATCTACAGGTTGCCACTCCTTTATAATGCCAACAGCACGTGTTCGGTCACCCATTCAGATACTGGCCACGCTCGACGTTGCTTAACTGGACTCAAAGTGGCCGTTTGTTGCCTTCTGTAGTATATTTGAAGTAATTTATTGTCAGTTAGTCTTATCCAGTTGTATTGTCAATAATTCATTAAGTCTTGGCGTGTGATTGATCGTTTAAGGTCATTTTTGTTTGCTGCTAGCATTGCAGAGGAATATGCTGAAGAGCTTTTTCCCAAACCTTCATGAAATCTTTTTAATTAAAAAAGACTCAGCAATACGTTATTTATTTCTTGGGCACGACTATACAAGAGATTTTTTTTTATGAATGTAGCTTAACACGTTGTATCATGAAAACCAAAATTACAACTGCAAGGAGCTCATAAATAATCTCTGTCACGTTTTATTGTGACGCCAAATTCTTGGTGGTCTTCGTTACAGGGGGTTCACTTTTGGATTATCAGGCTGTTAATGTAGTGATGTAGTCTTTATCGCTTGTGGGACATCTTACAATACAAAACAAAGCATGGCTTCTTATCATCTTAAGCTGATCTAAGAAATAAATCTAACTTGTTGATTTGGTTTTATTGACCCCCCGCCTATTTAAAAATAATTATCAATAATTTGGTATCGTGTAGAACCAAATATTTTAGAGTTAACGACAAAATGAAAGCCGTCAACAAAACACAAAATGAGCTATTTCTTCAAAACTGCGGGTGATCAACAGGAGCGTTTTTGTTGAAAATGATATCACCTTGCATTTAGCTCGCCAATCGAGATAAACCTTGCACTAAATCTATGCTCATTGGGCAATTTCATTTTGATTATGTAAATGGATTTTAAAAAAATATGTTGGCACTGACTGCAAAAAATAAATGCTCGGTCGAGAGCACTCAACTGCATTGAATCCACGCACCAGTTAATTCCATGCAGAAATCCTGGAAATACAAAATACACAAACCTTGATACTATTAGAATATTCTTCAATAACTCTGTTTGTTTGTTTGGCCCTCTCATGAATACGTTTAGCTCCACTATTAAGGTGATTGTGGTGCGAAATGAACGAAGAGTACATCCCAGGATGAATTGAGACGTTTCGGTAAACAAGTGGGTTCGATTTCTTCCGCAATCAAACATTTAAAAGATCTGCTTTGTAAGCAGTAATTGCTTCGAGGACATAGAGTTACAGAGTTTGGCATTCTAAATCAAGTGGTTCCAGCAGAAAGTCGAATCGTCCAAGCATGGACGTATATAGAAAATAATTTCGGGGGAGGGGGCTGGGACCATTTCCGGGCTATGGAATACAAGCAATGTAGAACTTGGAATAGTTTTAGGGAACTAAAAAGCTATTATACCCAAAACAAAATATTTTTTATGAACTAATTGATCTTATTTAATTTATTTTTAAGGGTCTTTTTACCGATCAAACAAAATTTCGGGGGGGCTCCAGCCCCCCTTATATATGCCCATGCGTCCAAGCCTTTCTAGTGCCAGATCATCCCCTAGATTCTGCTACAACATATTTACTCAATCTGTATGTTGGGAAGCGAAACTTAAAGGTTCAACAATAAATCATCGTCGAAGGATAAATTAATTTAAGAGTTTGCCGTATGGAAACTTCATGAATGAGTTGGGCCATAGTGTAGATGTAGTAATGGGTTGGACATATTAAATAACCAGCCTCTTATACAATGTGCTCCACTTTCACTAGTTCCCCGGCTGACCACCGGTGGAGGGCTTTACACTTACTGGCTATGGGATTACAAACTAATTCTAACAGTGTTTTATGTCTCGATAAGAGGCCATTAAATATATTTATTAACTCTTATCGTTAGCTGAATAAAATGTCCGTACCATAAAAACTGAGGGAATTTTTTCGCAAGGCGATTTAGAGAACCTTATGAGTAATATGTGCCAAAGAAAGGCACTCGCGCAAGAACTGCGTTCACTAAGGACATTCCTCAGCCAAATATGGTTCGATTGCGGCAAATTTTACGATAATGATAATTAACTAACTATCAAAAGGAGGCTACAGTCCTTGAAGGAAATTGGCCTCCACTACCATCATTGACCATTCTTCTCGGTCTCGTCCCAGGATACGCCAGAACCAAACTCCTAGCTTCTGTAAATCACCCTCCAAGACATTTAGCCATCTTAGTCTGGGCCTAATTCTGGTTCCACCTGGTGAACCAGACTACATATTATTCGGTAGGTAATCTATCAGGATCCATCCGTTCAAATTCAATACTAATACCAACTTTACTTTCTTATTATTGGGCGCTACGATCCTTGTAGGACCTGGGCCTCTGCCACCATCCTGCTCCACTCCACGCGGTTTGCTACTAGGTTCCTCCAATTTCGGATCCCTAGTGCCCGCAAGTCCTCCTCCAGGTCGTCAGCCCACCTCTGTCTTGGTCTGCCTCTCTTTCTTTTCCCACAGGGGCACCATTCAGCATCAATTTAGGTAGCCTACAGGGTTCCATTCTCTCCACGTGTCCTAACCACCGTAGTCTACCTTTCTTGATGACATAGAAAACTTTTTTTTCTTACTGCTCCAAAAAATAGTTCTCAGGACTCTTCTTTCTCAGACCAGCAGGGCTCCACATTTCGATTGGATAGAAATCCCCCCGAAGTAAAGTGAATCTCTCGGAAACGGAGGAAATTAGTACCTAATAATAATAATCCAATTCTAGAGAAGATCTCGTTGGCCGTAGATATTGTATTAGTAGATTATCTGGGTACGGTCGTGAGAATTAATAAAACTACATTTTAACACGTTATCTCCCTCCCTATAGGGAGGAACCCCGTTATGAGGTTTCCCTCATAACGCAATCCGTAAGTGCCGACTAGAAAATTTCACGTTTCATAGAACACTGTTTTATGGGCGAAATCCGACAGTAACCATTCGAAAATTCAATAAATGCTCTACAAAAACGTTTCTGAAGTAATTATTGACAGGACAGTCACATATGGAGAAATAAGTGCTTAAATCTTTGAAGATGTTGATTTCGGTTTTTTTTCTTTGTTTGCCACAGTTTGTAATTGCTTGTTGTAATTTTAATGCACTTTTTTGAATAAAACATGAAAAGTAAATGAGAAGCGTGTTTGCATTACTTATTGTTTGTAATAGAACTAGCCTTTAGAATGTACAGTAGTTGAGGAGCGAGTAACATCCGTTTTGAGTTATTGGCTACCTACAGTTTCCTGTTCATTGTAGGATCTGTTTAATTTATTCACGAAATACATGTTTCTATAGCAAGCTTTCCTAATAACTCGATGACATGGAAACTCGCTAAGAAGACTCAGTCCCTGCGAGTCGCCATTTATTTAAACAAAAATAAGTTCTATTTGCCAACGTTTCGGATTGTGTTTGAAGCCTTAATCAGGGTTAAGCGGAAAACCTCTTGAAATAAGAAGCCAAGGACAGCGGATTCCCATAAGGATCGGTTTTCCTCTTCGGAACGCAAGCCGAGTTGGCATATAAAACTCATTTTTTCTAAAGAAAATTTAGTTTTATTAACTCTCATGACAGAAAACCAAGAGCCTATGTTTTTAGTTTAATAATTCTGTTTGTCCGTAAAAGATCTGAGACGGTCTCTGTTCCTTGAGGGCAATTGCGTGAATTGCATAGAATTCTAACCCTAATTTAAGAAGGTTACTTCGACCTCGGCTTAAATTCGACCTTCGGGCTTAAATTCGAGGGCTTAGAGCCGCTTATGTGTTGGCCAAGCGAACTCTTGACTAACAGGAGAGGCCTTCGTGCTACAGGCCTTGATAGTATGTACTAAGAAAAATAAAAAAACAAATACTGTCAGACTTATCTTTAATAATGTGTAATTTTAAATTCATATATTTAACATGTAATTAAAATTTTTGAAGGTCGTTTACTCTACACCAGTCTGCAACAAGTATTAGGTTTACAGCTAAATTTCTTTCGTGGTCGTAACCTTATCACTAAAAATATATTTTGCCGATTATTTTTCATTTTCTGAAATTATTATTAATATTAACCATTATGTTTTTTTTCAGGAAGGGAAAATACGAATAAGTAGATTACTCTGCCTACTTCTGCTGTGTTCGATCTTGACAGAAACCTTTTCAGAAACCTCCACAAATAGTAAGTATTTTGTTTTTCTATATTTATTTTTTTAAGAGATATTAACAATTTTACGTACGGGATTGAAATATGGCGCCAAGCTTTAAGTGTGAAAAGAAATGTGAAAAAACTAGAACGAGTACAGCGATTAGCTGCGATTAAAATATCTAGAGGATATCGTACATTATCTTATGAAGCATCATGAGTTTTAGCTAACACATTGCCAATTCACATCAAAGCTGAGGAAATGATAAGATGATCAGAATATCACACCACAAGATATAGAACAATACATACGGTTCACGAACTGGTTACACCCTAAAGACAACATTGTACTGACTGACGATGTAGAAACAACATGGACTTATCACATTTACATGGACGGAAGTAAAAGCAATGACTGTGATGGATCTGCATACATAATACTAAAAGACGACATAACTATTCACAGAGGACAATACAGACTATCAGCACTATGTACGAACAACCAGGCAGAAAACTTTGCAATTATAAAAGCAGTAGAAACACTATATTCTATATGTCAAACATAGCACGAATATACAACAGCCAAAATCATAACGAACAGACTGAAAACATTAGAACACTACTTATTATGTGTAAACAGAAAAATGTGAGTTACAATAACCTGGATTAAAGGACATTCAGGACAATTAGGGAACGAGACAGTTGACTTACTCGCAAAATCAGCTTCAAAGGACACGATATTACCTATATCTTACTCTAAACTTACATCACATACTATAAAATCACGACTAAGAGACGAATCAATGCGAAAATGGGACGAAAGATGGACAAGTACAACTAAAGGAAGACATTTACACAAATTCATACCTACAATACTCAACAGACAAAAATTAACACTAAACAACTTTAAAGTAACACAATTTATATCAGGACGTGGACCGACGAAAAGTTATTTACAGTAGAACCTCTCAAATCCGACCATGACGGAACCGGGCCATGGTCGGAACGGCCAAAAGGATATCGGGAGGAGGAAAAAAACGCCTTCGAAATTTATAAAACCAGCTATAATGTACCGTACATACTGTAATGTAACTTTATTGTATTGTAATTGTAAAGCTGTTGCTATATAAATTTCAAACATTTACTCTTTTGAAAATATAAACAAAATTTAAGCATACTTTATATAAATAATTCAGTTATGGATTTTTGTTTTAATTTTTTTAATCTTGACTTTGCGGAAGTGTCCCTCCACTTTTTTTGCCAACAATACCTCCATTGGGGTTGCATTTGAATGTTGCTCGATGTATTTCATCGCTACGTCGAAGGAGTCCTTAGCAGCAGAAGGACACTACATGATCACTGGTGGTTCTGTCTTGGAAGTGGATTTCTTCGTCCACGGCTTTGTTCTGCACAACAGCAATGATTGAGTCATCGTTGAGATCTTCATTGGTAACTTCTGAAACATCAGCTTCAACAAGTCACTCTTCTACATCTGTCATCTGGAGATCATGATGATACACTTGTCGATTTTTTAATTCTTCTGTTGTGTCTGTTTCAACTTCTGCATGTTCAGTCTCAGCTTCGTCTTTTTTCAATAATAGTCATATCTTTGTCCAAGCCTTCTGAAGGGTGGTTTGACTGATTTCGTCCCAACCTGCAGCAACGAGCACTAGGTCGGATATCGGATATGGGAAGGTCGGATATGAGAGGTTCTACTGTATACAGATTTAAACTAATCAGAAATAACACATGTAAATGCGACAATTCTACTGAACAGACTTACGACCACCTCCTGTTCGACTGTACATTACTGGACGGACCCAGGACAAAACTCATTAAGGACATTACCTTACAGGACGGAATTTGGTCCATTGGCAAACCTGACTTACTACTTACATATTTTGAGGAATTTGATGCATTTATTAAAAATTTGGACCTTGCAAGATTCAAGGAAATCATCTGATTATACACATATGTAACTTATTACATATGTATATATTCTTTATTTGTTTTCTTTACTTGTTTTTTTTTCTTTGTTTTTTTGTTAGTTTTTCTTTTTTATTATTATTCAATATTGTGTTAAATATTAAATTAAAATGTCTTATACATATATGTACGTAATCAAAATACGTGCAGTATCCAAAAGGATGGCACTCGTAATTTAAATAAACTCCCACGATGGAGGGTTACTCCAACGTGGAAAACAGGAAAAAGAGATATTAACAATACAAAAAAAATAGACATCTCGAAAATTCAGAATTACTTTGGATACAGTGATAGGAGCTGGGGTCTCCCGTGGTCTAGTGGCTAGCACGCTAGATTCATAAGCGGGAGATGGTGGGTTCGATCCCCACCGGCGCGCCAGAAATTTTATCATCTCATTGCTCGCTGAGAAAATTCCTGGCTGCACCCTGGATGTCGGCGCTAATAGCCACGATTTTTGATGCGCCGTGGAAAAAAAAATATAATTATTAATATTATTATCTTCTTTTTTTTTATTTTATTCGTTTGATTATACTTCTTGTTGAGGAGGTTAGATCATTTGGCTATCGATGTTTGGTGAATAGTCTTCATCGATTAGAATCAGCTGACTGGTTGGTTGACTCCATTGTTCTTAGCTTCAGTCATGACGTGGCCCGGATAGTGAAAGATACTGGCCTACTGTGGCTGTAAATAGTTTTAAGTTTCGCTCCTAAGGTGCGAAATTAATTAAATGAGCGATAACTAAAAAATCCTATTTATTAACCAACGTGTTTTGTTTGTTGACCTTTCCCCTGATATATAATAATTCACTTAAAATATGAAAATATACTAGCAAAAAACTGGAATCCTAAATTCTGATATCACTGGTCTCCAATTTTTTTTTTTTTTTTTTTTTTTTTTGCCCCAAGAGATCTATTTAGCAATTCCTTTAGATCTCTATGCCCACGTTCTTGAGGTGCCACCCGGTTTTCTGAATCACCCTCCAAATATTAGAAAAACGGGGAAAACGAAAAACAGCGTTTTTCATCGAATTTCTGTTACTAACGAAGTCCCTATTTACTTAAAGAATTAGTTCTACCTTAAAGAATTTATAATGTAGAAAAAGAATCTGCAATCAGATTTCCTCTATCTCATATAATTTTTAAGTAAATTTGAAATTATTAAAAAAAAAAATAAAACATGACGAGTACTCCCCCGAAATCCATAAGTACATCTCTTGGGACAAATTCGTTGTAGACCAGTTTATTTTGCAGAAAGAAAATTAAAATTCGTTTTACGTTGCTGAATAAACTGCATTCTTAGGAGATCCACAATATAGAAATTTATAACAATGCTTAAAATAATATCATTCCACAGTTGTTAAATGAATAAATTATTCTTAGATATATTCATAGTAATCCACTCCATGATAGTAATCCACTCCATGATAGTAATCCACTCCATCATAGTAATCCACTCCATCATAGTAATCCACTCCATCATAGTAATCCACTCCAGTTAGCAAGTCCTAAGTCTGTAAGAACCCAGGACGTGGGAGTATTCCTGGTTTGCCTACACGGTGTCATATTGCTAGGCGGATGTTGAATATGAACGCCTAGCAATGCCCGTAACCGGGGCCGCCACATGGGGGGGGGACAACCGGGTACAGTTGTCCCGGGCCCGGGCACCGTGGGGGCTCGAGCCGATCCTCGCTAATTGGAAAAAAGTACCGAAAGTGACCTTTGCAGCACCGATTGTCGGCTTTTATTCTCATTTTGCTCAAAACTCAAGATGAAAATAATTTTAAAATGCCCAAAGTCCTATAAAAAAAGTACTATAATTTTCATTCTGGCTGTGAGAAGTGGGGGCCCGGCTGTGAGAAGTGGGGGCCCGTGATCTGGTCCCGGGCCCGGCTCTGAGATGTGGCGGGCCTGCCCGTAACTCCATTCCAAATATATAATTCAAACATCATTTTGTAGTAGATTGTCTGTTTCATAATGAGAAACATAACGACTCAATTTCATACATCTGAAGACAACTAAATAAAATTTGACAATAAAATAATATACAGGGTGAATCGCAAGTAGATGATATTACTCAAGGATGTAAAACTTGACAAGAATATACAGGGTGAATCGCAAGTAGATGATATTATTCAAGGTTGTAAAACTAGACAAGAATATACAGGGTGAATCGCAAGTAGATGATATTACTCAAGGATGTAAAACTAGACAAGAATATACAGGGTGAATCGCAAGTAGATGATATTACTCAAGGATGTAAAACTTGACAAGAATATACAGGGTGAATCGCAAGTAGATGATATTACTCAAGGATGTAAAACTAGACAAGAATATACAGGGTGAATCGCAAGTAGATGATATTACTCAAGGATGTAAAACTAGACAAGAATATACAGGGTGAATCGCAAGTAGATGATATTACTCAAGGATGTAAAACTAAACAAGAATATACAGGGTGAATCGCAAGTAGATGATATTACTCAAGGATGTAAAACTAGACAAGAATATACAGGGTGAATCGCAAGTAGATGATATTACTCAAGGATGTAAAACTAGACAAGAATATACAGGGTGAATCGCAAGTAGATGATATTACTCAAGGTTGTAAAACTAGACAAGAATATACAGGGTGAATCGCAAGTAGATGATATTACTCAAGGATGTAAAACTAGACAAGAATATACAGGGTGAATCGCAAGTAGATGATATTACTCAAGGATGTAAAACTAGACAAGAATATACAGGGTGAATCGCAAGTAGATGATATTACTCAAGGTTGTAAAACTAGACAAGAATATACAGGGTGAATCGCAAGTAGATGATATTACTCAAGGATGTAAAACTAGACAAGAATATACAGGGTGAATCGCAAGTAGATGATATTACTCAAGGATGTAAAACTAGACAAGAATATACAGGGTGAATCGCAAGTAGATGATATTACTCAAGGATGTAAAACTAGACAAGAATATACAGGGTGAATCGCAAGTAGATGATATTACTCAAGGATGTGAAACTAGACAAGAATATACAGGGTGAATCGCAAGTAGATGATATTACTCAAGGATGTAAAACTAGACAAGAATAATTTTCATTTAATTCTGATAAGATCACAAAAATAAACGTGATATTAGTTTTATTTATCAGTTGTTTTCCCAATAAATTTCCAATTACATTATGAAATTGAGAGATTATCACAGTTCTGAGTATTTCGTAGGAAAGGTAATTAAATTTTACAACTTTTGTGAGATTTTTTTTTGTTGAAGATTAATGATTTTCGAACATTTGTTGCTAGCTAGACTTTTTTTTCAACATAGACGTTTTGAACTGGGATTTCGGTTTGAAAAAAACACTTTTGAACATTGTGAGTGCATTTGCCATAAAGAAAATTTAATAGCAGATAGAAACATTAGATTGGACAAAATCGTTTTACGCCCTTCAGTAATGTCATTTACTTGCGATATATCCTGTATAATCGAATAATGGTCACTTTCCTTCTTGCAGATTAGTTTTAAATTCCAACGATCTCCCCGAAAAGCGAGATTTTTGTCGATGAACTGACCCTAATGCACTGAGTCAAGACATTGTAGACAGAAATACAGGGTTTCCTCGATCATTTTATTTCTGCCCATTCTTTAGGCAAGAACAAACTATATATATATATATATATATATATATATATATATATATATATATATATATATATATATATGTATATATATATATATATATATATATATATATATATATATATAAAAATCACGTGTTTTTCTGTTTAATTATTTATTTGTTCCATATACAAATCTACACCGTTTGACCGATATTGACCAAACTTGGCACACAGGTAGGTCTTGATACGAGTAAGTATCCTAGGCTAGTCAAATTTCAAAAGTTTTATTCAAGAAAAATTGGCTACACTGAACCATTCAGATTGTGACGGCCATTTTGAATCGACTACTGCTGGCCTCTGTCGGCTGGTAGATGAAGTGCTGTTGTGCTGGCCTCTGCCGGTATCATTATGAACTAAAACAAATTCACATCGTTTGACCGATTTTCGTAACTGGGTATAGACAACTAGGTATCAAGTAGATCTTGATACGGGGAGAGTCATAGACAGAAAGTACGTGTAGCATGGTGTAAAATAGAACTAAAAAGAGCTTTTAGCTGCCAAGTTTTATTTATTAATTTGTTTCACTGGTGAAAAATATTAAAAGAAAAATAACTGTCCCGCAGGAGCTGCAAGACTAAGCACATTGCTCTGTGAGGTGGATATTGTACAATCTTACTAAAAAAAAAAACATTTTCTCATTACAGCAAATTTTATCTCACTAAATTAGGCAAATTTAATATCTAAGAGGTTAACTTAAACCCTCTCTGGCTATCTAAAAGTAATACTACATCATTTTTTTCATTGCAGCAGTTCGACGAAGGCTAAGGCGACCAAATGGAGCAAACAGAGTAAGAGACCAAGAAACAAGCGCAAGCGTAAATAGATTTAAAGTAAGAAATAGGATATCGCAAAACTCCACTCCTGTGATTTCAAGGAAGTCGAGCAATGAAGGATCCTCAACATCATCATCATCATCTAAGGATGAAGGATACAAGGTAAAATGTTTTTTTCTCATCAAATACATAAAACATATTAGATAAAATCCTGAGTTCTACACAAAATTTGATTGTGGTACTTACTTATTAGCTACACTGCAGTTTAGAGAACTGGTTCTCAGTCAAAGATCTGAATCATCAGAGCAGGCGCAGAAGTCGATTGAATTTTGCCAATATGGCCACGGAAAGACCACTTATGTATATTATCAACGAGTTTGGTTGACTAAAGTTTCGATATAACCTTAAGCGAGCGGAAACGCGTAGCACTTATGTTAATGGCATAATTGCTAAGCGTTTCCGCTCGCTTCGCTCGCTCAAGATGCGCCTGCGCTGATGATCCAGATCACTGGATGTAGCTCTGTGGTGTAGCGAATACGTAAGTACCCTTCTTCTGTACAACGAAAAATTTAGCTTGTATGAAAAGATATTATAGATTTTTTCAACCAAGTTTCACTCCTCAATCCTTTTTGTTTGTTGCCCTATTCCAAAAACTATTCCCGTAATGGGTTATTTTCATTTCACCTCTTTTTTTACGTCTATAACAACAGACTTCCCTAAGAATAATGTCATATTCACAAGCAATCAGTTAATAAATGTCTTCAATGTGTGAAATGTATTGACGTTTAATAATTAACAATTTTTTTTATTCTTTTACTATTAAACAAACTTGAATAATCTGAAATATAAAAAAAAAAACTAATAGAAAATTACTTTTTTCCCTATATTCTCAGGCTGTTTTTTACTGATAAGACATCAAAAGTGTCAAGCACCTAATACAAAACTTATTTACTCTATATAAATAATATAACAATGTAATTTGCATTCTAGGTGGTTTGTTACTACACGAACTGGTCGCAGTACCGACCAAAAATTGGAAAATTTTTACCTGAAGATATCGACCCAGATCTATGTACACATCTCATTTTTGCTTTCGGATGGCTGAAGAAAGGCAAACTCTCGTCTTTTGAATCCAACGATGAAACCAAGGATGGAAAAGTTGGACTTTATGAAAGGATAAGGAATCTTAAGAAGGCCAACCCTAAGCTGAAAACCCTCTTGGCTATAGGTAAGCAAGTAAAGATCAGGAACTCGACTTTACATACTTTCATAATTTTTCAAACCAGTACAAAGTTTCCTGTAGTACTATTTGATGCTGTATATTGAAAAGCACAATTAACTTTCTTTTAAATTTCTTCACAGAGTGGTTTCATCATCTCTTACTCCTCAGTGGGTCACCAGCACACAGTGGGGCCAAACGACATTTCATGTTTTTCATTTGATTTCAATGCATTTTTTTAAAAATGAAAGCTAATGAAATTGAGAAATTGGAAAAAATCAGACTGGCACATCTTCAAAACGTAAATTTGTCTTAATTCAAATAAGATTAATTGAAATATGATTTTTGAATGATTTGAAAATATATTTTGATTTTTTCCAAGTCTAATCAGGATTTGCATGTTTAATTTCAACAATATCAGTGCTGATATTAAGTTAGATGAAAATTGAAATATTATTTTATGTTCAATTGTAAAAGTTCGTGAATTATTGACACGTAATTTAATAAACAGGGGAAACAAAAAACAAAATTCTGGCTTGACGAAATTGTTCTTGTATTAGCTATCATTTTTTTTTTAAATGCATTGAAATCGATTATGATTTAGAGATTTTCTTCAGGTTTTTTTTTTTTTTTTTTTTTTTTTTTGGGAGAAAATTTTTGAAAATTGAGTAGAATGTATGAACTACATATAGACATATATATTGAATGGTTACCTAATTACTTTACAGGTGGCTGGTCTTTTGGGACTCAGAAATTCAAGGATATGTCAGCTACTAGGTATTCCAGGCAAACCTTCATCTACAGCGCAATTCCTTTCCTCAGGGCAAGGCATTTCGATGGATTGGATATGGATTGGGAATATCCTAAAGGCGGAGATGATAAGAAGAATTTTGTACTCCTTTTGAAAGGTAAACAAACTCAAAAAGTATCAAATTTAGTCTATTACTTGGCTAAGGGAAATGTACCGTTATTTCATAATCCACATTGGAATAATACATATCGTCCCTACCTTATCAAATTATCGAATATGAGATTCGGCATTTTTCAAGATAACAAGATAAAGCTTTAATAGTGATTCCAAAATCAGCGCCTTTACAAAAGGACAGTTTTACACATTTTTTCTATGTAAATTGTTAATCATTTTAAGGTGAAATGATGAACAAACTGTTTACTGTTTTTTAATTAACAAAAGATCGAATGTCGAATGTGGTATTTTCGATAGTTTGCTGTTTCCGATAGACTAACTGTTTAAATATTTACATTTTCAAACTAACGAATGTGACGCATTCGACATTATGCATTTTACTATTTCTATAGTATTAGTGATATCTACAAATCAAAGTAACGAATATACCATTTTTGTTAGTTTGCCAAGTCAGTTTTTGGTCTCAAAAGTATGATGATTAGAAGCAAACTAGCGAATGAACATATTCGAAATATTGACAAAGTAATATAATGAAAAATGGTCTTACTCGATACTTTATTTAAGGCATTTCCAACAATTCTAAAGAGGCTAGAGTTTCGGCAATCTGCCACAAGCCAAGAGTGAAGTATCAAATCCGGAAAACAAGATTTTTCATATTCGATAATTTGACATGGTAGGGACGATATCATGAGCCCCTAATAAAAGAGATCAGTACAGAGTTAATGTGTTTTAAAATATATTATCTTCCACCATTTTTAAAAGTATATTATTGAACTAAAATTGTCACACTCTTATAATACATTTCATTCTTTCTACTGGTTACTTACATCAATAATAAATGAATCACTCAAAGAGGGCTGATATTGGCACTCTGCCAAATTTTCGATTCATTGGAGCGATACCATCCAATCATCCCTGATTTGATTTGGAAATCGGAATAGAAATTCTTAATATTTCACCTTCAATTGAAACTTCCAGTGTCTTTTCCTTATATTTGGTATTAGCAGACCTAGTGGCATCAGAAGAAGTGGAGCATTCAGGGAATTTATTGAGAAATGGAGGAAGACAAAAGCCGATAACACAATATAAAATAATAAAATCAGAATAAAATTAGCTATCCATGTATAGTTCCTTTTCCCACAGTCGCACTATAAATGGCAATGATGCTGCTAGCATACGGAGCAGTAAAAAAAAAAAAAAAAATAACATAAAGTCATTGCTTTTGAATGAGGTGGTCGTATCGAAGTTAATGCTTAAACTTTTTTTCTAGGAAATGTATTAGGCTTTCGAATTGCCACCATCCATTTACCTTGATTAGTAAACCAAAGTCCAACACTGCTCATGTCTGCTATTATTTTTCTCTTTTAATACTTCCTATTTACCAAATGTAGCCAAAATATCTTAGGATAATTTTTCAAAAATTACCTTCATTTTTAAAAAATCAACTGATATACATTTTATGGGAAACAGTTAAATATATTAGCAATTATCTTCGAATGTTAACATATTTTAATTTGAACCCGTCGTCTCCTCGCAGAACTTAGAGAAGCTTTTGAAGCAGAGGCCCAAGAAGTGAAGAAGCCTAGACTCCTTCTCACTGCTGCTGTTCCTGTAGGCCCTGACAACGTTCGAGGTGGCTACGATGTCCCTGCTGTCGCTGGGTATTTCCACATCACTTATTTAAATTAATTTTATCTCTCTTATTTTATGTTTATATATACATAATTACTAAATATATTTAAATAAATGTCGATTAAATATATTTAAATAATACTTTCATTCGATTTTGGGAATTTGGAATCAATTGGAACAAGTCAATTAGGACAGAGCATTCTATAGATGCAATTAATTATTCTTTTTGGGAAATAAATAATAATAAATTTGGCAATTTAATTCTTAATCATCTCAAGTTGTGTATCTGGGGAACTTTGTCATCTTTACAAGTTTCCATATAATGATTATTTTGTGTGAAATTTGGAAAGATTAAAATTGAAACTCTTAATATTTCACTTTCAATGCAATGAAACCAACACTTCTAAAACTTCAATCTACTAGTAGGAAATTTATTAGGGTTTCTGATAAATGGTCACCTTCCACTTACCACGATTTGTCAACATTTTTCAAGGTATTTAAGAATATACACAAAAAGTCCAAAATTACACATATCTATATATAAAACATTTGTTTGTTTTTGTTTTTTTTGTTTTGTTTTTTTGTTTTTTTTTTTTGTTTTTGTTTTTTTTTGTTGTTTTTTTGGTGCATCTACTGCTGTCATGAGCACCAATTTGTTTTTTGTTTGTTTTTTCTTGCAATATTTGTTCGAATCCGAATTTAACCAAAGTATATATAGCATTGTTTAGATGAATATCAAACTTATGATAAAATTATCAACATAATCTGTCGTTTTAGGGTACATCAAACTAATTTTATTTTTCCACTCTTGTTGAAAACGGTTAAAGATATCCTTGAAAGTGGTTTAATTTCATGTTCTGCAAAAATACCTATAAAAAATGTAAATTTAAGTCTACTAACACAAAAGCCATAAGCACTATGATTTTTATTTTCGTGAATTTCCCTGAAAAAAATAGTATACTGGTGGGCGGATTTGCTGGTTATCAAGCTTGATCTCTTGTTTCGGTCAAAGTATTTTTGTAGCAAAACCATCAAAATCAGGTAATTTTTTTAGAAAGGAGAGCGAATAGAGACAAACCTGTCGGTATTCATGCCTTAGCTTCTATAATTTTTGTCCATGCTGTAATATATTGTAACAATGTTCTAATTTTGGAATTTATTTTTGGTTTTTAGTTACTTAGATTTTATCAATTTGATGGCTTACGATTTCCACGGCAAATGGGAAAGAGAAACTGGACACAATGCGCCCCTTTACTCACCCTCTTCTGACTCGGAATGGAGGAAACAGCTCTCAGTCTCGGCAGCTGCGGATTTGTGGACTAGGCTCGGTGCTCCAAAGGAAAAACTCATCATAGGTTAGAAAAGAAGAATTTCTTATAATATAATTTTTGAGTGGAAATTAAAAATTAGCAAACAAGCTAAAATTCAACACTCAGACAGACATAATAAACAATTTCTAATATAATCAAGTTGCCACCATTTTTTTTCATCAAATGAATGAAAAATACTTTCACTAAAGTGGGAGAGATATAACTTGTCACTTGGGGAAAGCATAGAGTGGGCTCGACGTTGCCAGTTCTACAACCCTCCCAGCTCCTGCTATGCCTAGGCTCAGGACTAGGAGAGGGAGGAGTAGCAACTCAGCAAGGCCTTCATTGGCTAGAGGCGCTTCCACCTTCCCCCACCAGTCCAGCAGAGTGGCAAGTTATAACTCTCTCACTATAAGAAGAGATTATTCACTATGAAGATTACCTTGATGAAGATAGTTGATGCTAAGTAAATATAGTTTAAGAAAAACGCAATTCTTAATAATATGAGTTTTTTAAAATATATTTATATATGGCAGAAGGTCAAATTCGAACAAAAACACTCACTTTCTACACTACTCCTTTATTACACTCTACTTTTTCATGTTCCTATGACATTTCTTCAGGAGCTCTTAAAGTAATATACAATTACAGCCTACACCACTAGTGTAGAAAGTGAGTGTTTTTGTTCGAATTTTACCTTCTGTCACATATAAATATATTAGAAAAATAGGGTCACCACCTTTAATATGAGTTTTGTTGTTTGCCAACATTTCGTACGTGGATGATTTTCAAGCCTTTGTCAGGGCTTGATTAAAAAAAACAGAATGGAATTATTTTTTTTGGAACGAGTCATCTACAAGTTACCAGCCTTTTTAAGCCAGGAGAGAGTTGATGCCATTCCTTTTTTTGAAAGAAGAACCCCCGCCCTAAATGGGAACTAATCCAAAACCCTATGCTCAGAGTGTTAAAACCTTAATGCGCCAATATTGTTCAGTCAGAATACATAATACAGAATAAATGTTCAGTCAGAATAAATTTATTCTGACTGAACATTTATTCAGCTGTAATAATGTGACCAAACCACGACTTTCTTTATCCTGACAAAAACTATCTAAACCCCAGAAAAATCAACCTTTCATCATTACAACAGTTTTAGCTAGTTAAATGACAGTAAAATGTAGATCTGACTCCTCAATGTTTAGCAAATAACATGTTATAATTATATTTATAACATGTTATGTAAAACTTAAATTTCACAAAATAAAATAATGTTTAAAATTCTTTTAAGGTATGCCTACTTACGGAAGGACCTTCACTCTTTCTGGTCCAAAGAATACAGTGAACTCACCTGCATCGGGTGGAGGCAAGGCTGGTGAATATACAAAGGAAGCAGGATTTTTGGCATATTATGAGGTCAGTGAATATTTTGGATAAATTACATTTTCAAAACATGGTTCAAAATAATTATATTACAATATTTATTTTTGCTTGTATTACAGATCTGTGATATGTTGAGAAATGGTGCCGCTTACATTTGGGATGAAGAAATGAAAGTACCCTATGCCATTCATGTAAGAATTATAGAAAAAAAAAAATCACTAATACGTTCCACATTGTAAAAATATCTCATGAATGTTATGTTTGGATTTTTAGGGTGACCAATGGGTCGGCTTTGATGACGAAAAGTCAATCCGTTATAAAATGAAGTGGCTGAAAGAGCAAGGTTATGGTGGAGCTATGGTGTGGACCGTTGATATGGATGACTTCACCGGTAATGTTTGCGGAAATAATGTCAAGTATCCGTTGATTGGAGCTATAAGGTATTAAATTTCTTCTCATAAATGTAATCTTTCAAGTATATAATTTTCATACACCAAAAGTATGTTATTAAAGTTTTATGAGTTCTTTTACTCAAAAAATAACTTTTTGTACAAATTTCATTGAAAATGTTTTTCAAAACGTTAAAGGTGAGGGTGGGGAAGGATCACAATGGATTATTGAATTAAATAGCAGGAGTTGCTACCCAAAATTGTTTAAAACATTAAGTTATAATTGTAACGTTTCAAACCTGTTTAGTTTCATCTTCAGGCATCTTAAATTAGGTAATGTTAAGATCTATTATAAGGTTCATCATAATGTTGTTAAAACCATACTTTTGAAATTTGAGAATAAAATGTTAAATCCAAGTAAGAATCTCATAATTGGTTTTATTCTCAAATTTCAAAATTATGGATTGGACAACATTATGATTAACCTTATAATAGCTCTTAACAAGGCTTAATTTAAGATGCCTGAAGATGAACCTAAACAGGTTCGAAACGTCACAAATATAAGTTAATGTTTTAAAAAAAATTGGGGAGCAACTCCTGCCAGTTACTTTAAGAATCCAATGATCCTTCCCACCCTCACTTACATAAATCAATTATATTGTTGTTGTTTTTTTTCTTTTTTATGGTGTATCAACTGCTGGGCTAATAATGCCAAGCTATTTACACATTGCTCCAGTACAGGGCATTCCCAGGCAATCACTCATCCAAGAATTGTCCACGCCCGATGTTCCTTAACTTTGAAAATCAACAGGAACCGTTATAGTCAACGTGGCAAGGCCATTGGCTAATTAAGAATATGTTAAGAAAGTGTCACAAAATGCACACATGTTTACATGCACTATTTAAAAAAAATATCTAATATTATAATTTCTATCTTTGCAGAGAAGAGCTCCGAGGAATCAAGCGTGGACCTAATGCTCAGGATGTGGATTGGTCGAAGGTTGCTGCTTCAGCAAAAACTGTAGAAGTCGTCAAACCACAAGCAATTAAAATTCCAGTTTCTGATATCCTCTCAAAGCTTAACAAAGCTAAGCCAACTGTTTCCAACAACATAGTACCTGTTCAAGATGCGAATAGTATGAACAATTTTTTTTATTCTTGTTTCAATGAAAAATACATTTGAGAATATAAAATATATTCATCTCAATTGATTTGTTTACAGGCCGAGAAGCACAAGTATTCTGCTATTTGACCTCCTGGTCAGCCAAGAGGCCTGGTGCTGGTAGATTTGCTCCTTCTGACTTGCAGCCCAATCTCTGCACGCATGTAATATATGCATTTGCCACTTTGACAGATCATAAACTAGCTGCAGCATCTGGTACAGAAGAACAATACAATAAAGTTGTTTCTCTCAGAGAAAATAACCCAAATCTCAAGGTAAAGATAAAAATAGAGCATTGGGGGGGGGGGTCAATTGGACAGATACTGAAGAGATATCTTAAGGTGGCAATAGACGTTCAGTTCAAATCTCAAGGCAGAGACTGCACAGTTTGGCCTCAAGGTTTGGACTGAATAGGTCTAGCACAAACACGATAAGTTAATAAACCTCAAGGCAGGGATTGCTCAGACCAGTTATAGTAGATCCACTGAATGTGAAAGAAATACCCTCTTGTCCACACACATCACAGCAACGAGGCCCGGCCTGCATAGTCCTGATCTCGTTGGACTGTACAGTTAATCCATTGGTTTTATCATTCTACTTCGATGGACTGTACAGTTCAACTCTGGCCTCAAGGGTGTCTCATACACGGGTAGGAATAAAAAAAAAATAGCCCAAGATGTGCTAATGGCACCTTGATTTTTCGATGCACACAAAAAAATATCCCAAGTGTAGATAAGCCGTTAAACACACACACACACACACACACACAAAAAAAATAGTTTAGGCCTTTGCCTTTAAAGGCATTTGATTTATATGGATATTGTTTTTCTTATTGAAAATATCGTTGATTGTAATTTATTTAAAAAATAGTATCTTTTATCTTTTTAAATAGGTATTTAAATGTTACCTATATAGTATCTTTATACTATACAAATGGCGACACATATTTTAATCTGAAACCAGAAAGACTATTCCGAAGGTTTTTGATGCCTGAGTGTGAATCTTGCCAAAGAATTCCTTTATCCTCTAAAGTTTCTGATTGAAAATATTGATGATATATCAAAAAATGATGTTATGCCGCTATCCTGAGATCCCATTATTATTCAGCATGCTGAAAACCTTCAGAATAGTATATTTTGGTTATACTTGTTAGAAAATTTTGTGGCTTTTGTGATCTATTTAGTGATTTTTTCTATTATTTTTTGTTTTAAAGAATGTTTTTTTGGTAATTTAAATAAACAATGATATGGTCAAAAGTATTTTTCAGATTCAGTAGATGACTGAACATGATAAATGATAAGTTTAGTCTTTGGTCCAGACCCCCCTTTTTGTGAGTGTGTGGGCCTGTTTATCACATATTTTTAAATGGAATAAAATAAATAGTTGATGTTTTTATAAAATAATTAAATAAAATCCGTTTGAGATAATTTCCTAAAATTCTATTGAATTTAAAATTAAATTGTAACTGTATTAGTGACTATTTGCACCAAATTCAGGAAACGAGGGACACATGTTTGCCAATTCAGTTTGGCAGCCATGAAAATGTTAGGGAACATTTTACTTTTCAGTGATAATTGATTGAAAATCGATGGAAACTCTATGGTTAAAAAATTTCCACAAAACCCTGGGAATAAAGAAATACTGAGCAGAATTTGCATAAACTGTAAAAGTCATCTATTTAATTTTATTCCACTGAAACATATCCTCATGGACAATACATTGCTTTTCAGATCCTTCTCGCTATTGGTGGATGGGCCTTTGGATCAACACCTTTCAAAGAATTAACAAGCAATGTTTACAGAATGAACCAGTTTGTCTATGAAGCCATTGAATTTTTACGAGAGTACAAATTTAACGGATTAGATGTTGACTGGGAGTATCCAAGGTATGAAATAATTTTTGTAAATTTACATAAGAACATAATTTAGAATACTTAGGAATCTTTAATTATGTAGATTATAAAATAATTTTTTTTTTATTATTATTATTTTCTGATTTAAAACATATCATTTTGGGAAATTCTTATCTTTGGATAACTAGTATTTCTTGCCTGGAAAGCTATTTTATTGCTCAACAGTTTTGGTCCTTAATATACTAAGTTTAAAATTCAAATTATAAATGTTTATTTCAGAGGAGTGGATGACAGAGCATCGTACGTCAGTTTGTTGAGGGAATTAAGAACTGCTTTTGAAGGAGAAGCGAAGACATCCGGACAACCAAGACTTCTTCTCACTGCTGCAGTTCCCGCTAGTTTTGAAGCAATTGCTGCAGGGTATGATGGCTATTTTTTATTTCATTACTCCGCACTAAATTTCATTAATTCTCTATTTAATTAGACACTGTACAAAACAAAAATGAAAGAATAAAAATACTATTTAATATAATTGTAATTATAAGACTATGATTGAAGGAAGAAAGGAAGGAAAAGTATTCTTCAATTTTCAGGGATTTTTATCAAAATGTTTTTTAATATTTAAAAATAAACACATGAGAAAAATACATAAAAGTCAAGAATGTATATATTGTGCAAAACATTTATTATTGGCAATCCAAACCTCGCATTCGAAGGAGCCTTCCAAATACCTTGGAGTAATCAGCCCTCTCCCCTCTCACCTCATGAAGTAATGTTGAGGGCTTCATACTTAAAAAATTAAAAGTTAATAAATAAGTAAAATGAGTAATATCTTTACAAATATTCTCTGAACATTTTTCCTAGATAACTCAGTTTATAGCAGTATGTGCATGATGAAAAATATATGTTCAACTATTATCCACCAAAAAGAAAAATGTTGAGGATTTGGAGAGGAATCTAATGAACAAAGTCTTTTCTGTTAGGCTGTTGACAAAAACACCAGAAACAGAAATCGCATTAAATAAATAAATAAAATTGAAATACACTTGTGATGTAGGTCAATCAAAATATTGAGAACAAATGTTTTCCTAACGTTTTCTTTGAAAGTAGACTTTATTTAAAGCAGTAAAGTCACTTAAAAACAAGAAGGTCTTCTTGAAATACTCAAGCAGGGGTAAGTTCAATTATATGCTAAATAGTCTTCCTTTTTTCAGATACGATGTACCAGAAATTGCAAAATACTTGGATTTCATAAACGTAATGACTTATGACTTCCACGGACAATGGGAGAGGCAAGTAGGACACAATTCTCCACTCTACCCCCTGGAAAGCGCCACAAGTTACCAAAAGAAACTGACAGTGGTAAGTTAAATCATTTAATATGGTTATTTAAATATCTGACAGTCCTTTCTATACTTACTATACAGAATAGAGAGACCAACTTGTAGATTTTGTAACGATACTCTCGCCATTAAACACATACTTACAAACTACAGACAGCCCAATAAACTGAATATACCCTACAACTTACGGGTCTTACTGACAGAAGGTAGCCCACACATTAGTACACTACTCAAATATATAAAAATCACACGCATACTTCAAAATGTAATCTATTAAATTCTATCCCTAACTGCAATTGATACTTTTTTATTTTATTGCTATTGTTTTGTTATGTATTCCTTAACTTATCCTTCTTTATTTTTTTTTAATTTTGATTTCAGTCCTGTATTTCTGTGTTGTTGTTTTTTTTTTTTTTTTTTTTGTCTTTGTTACAGTTGTTAGTTTCCTTCTTATTTTCTTTTATTATTTATTTATTTTTATTTATATATTTTTTGTTGTCACTTATAGTACAACATATAAAGAGTTCACGATATAGAGTTATATACGAATATAAAGAGTGTCAACTAAGTTGTGGAACTCTATAAATTAAATAAATAAACATCGGCCATATATTTACAGTAGTTCCAATACTTCTGAATGGATGGTAGCCACTCATATCTGTTGCAAAAGCCAGCACAAATTAAAAAAGAATGTATACTGGCTTCTATACTGGCTTCTGTTTGTTATTCTTTTAAAAAGATTGTTAAACCCATTTAAAACAAATTAATACATACTTAAAATTTTATTAGATTTAAATAATAATTTTTCTTTAATTGAAATATTTAAATTGCTAAATTGTGTCATCAGAGTATGGGAAATTTCTACTTTTTATTTAATGGCCAACTATTTTATCTCAGACATATGGCTATAATGATTATTTTATTAACTGATCCTCATTTTAATTGTACCTTGTATTAATATTTAATTATTAATTTTTCATTGAAACTATTTTTAGGATTATAGTGCTCGAGAATGGGTAAAACAAGGAGCACCAAAAGAAAAACTTATGATTGGAATGCCTACATATGGAAGAAGTTTCACATTGGTGGATGAAACCAAATTTGATATTGGCGCACCTGCATCTGGAGGTGGGAAACCAGGAAATTATACTGCTGAGAGTGGCTTCATGGCTTATTATGAAGTAAGATAAAATAATGAAAACAATAATGTTATCATCTTATTAAAAATATATAGATGGAATTAAACTTGCTTACTTCAGAGAAATTTAGTGGTATAAGTTCTTGTTTAACTTTCTTCTTTTTTGTAGGTGTGCGACTTTTTGCATGAAGACAACACTACTCTTGTCTGGGATAACGAGCAACAAGTACCTTTCGCATACAGGGGAGACCAATGGGTTGGCTTTGATGATGAAAGGAGTCTTAAAACAAAGGTAAGCCCAACTAAAATATATTTTTAAAAAATCAGTCAGGTCAAGAGGGTTCAGAGGAGCAGATACATAGAGGTATCTGATTCTTGACCAGACAGCACACAAGGGAGATAGAGTGGTCAGTACTATGCTCAGAATACCTTATTTTCCCCTTTGCAGGTACCCCTGGGGGTTTCCTGAGTGACCCTTGGGGACTGTGATCCTGGAGTGACACTAGAAGATAACATTTTTCAGTGGTTGCCTGAGTTTAGAATGCAGGTCCTCCAGAACCTGAGCCCAGAGATGGGCATAATTTTATTTATAAATAAAAATACGAATTTATTCGTACTTTATACGTTTGTGAATACGAATATAAATAAATTCGTACTTCATATATTTGTGAATACGAATATAAATAAATTCGTATTCATAAGTGTGAATACGAATTTATTTTTATTCACATATATTAAATATAAAAATACAAATAAAATTTTATTCGCAAATTTTTCTGCGAATAAAAATAAATTCACAGAAAAAATTGTAAATAATCACAAAAAATGTGAATATTTACAAAAAATCAAGTAATTACAAAAAAATCAAATAAATTATGAATTTCCTCGTATTAAGATGATATTACAAAAGTTACTGAAGGTGATTTTTTTTTTTTTTTTTTTTTTTTTTTTGATGGAGGTACAGATGACAAACTGTGTCCCTGCAGCATGGCTGGTGGTCCCGCGGCGGATTCGGGGTAAACAAAAAATCTGGGCGCTAATAACCTAGACGTTACATGCCATAAAAAAAAAAATAAAAAAAAAATCACCTTCAATAACTTTCGTAATAACATTTTAATACGAATAAATTCATGATTTATTTGGGAATTTTATTGTGAATAAATTTTTATTCACAAATTATAATGTGAATAAATTTTTATTCGTATATTTCAATGTGATTTTTTTTTTTGTAATCACTTGATTTTTTGTAAATATTCACATTTTTTGTGATTATTTACAATTTTTTCTGTGAATTTATTTTTATTCGCAGAAAAATTTGCGAATAAAATTTTATTTGTATTTTTATATTTAATATATGTGAATAAAAATAAATTCGTATTCACACTTATGAATACGAATTTATTTATATTCGTATTCACAAATATATGAAGTACGAATTTATTTATATTCGTATTCACAAATGTATAAAGTACGAATAAATTCGTATTTTTATTTATAAATAAAATTATGCCCATCTCTGCCTGAGCCAAGTGTTCTACTACTGCCAAACTCACCCCCAAAATATTACTATGCTTATTAAAGAATTTCTAGTATTAAATTTCAATTAATCATAACTCATTTATTTGTCAAACAACTTTTTATTCTTTTATAGAGCAGTAACTTCTATGCACTTTATCGTTGACTATATTAATCAAACAACTTTCGTTCATTATTATTTGTTGCAATGTTTATGAAGATTATAAAAAATATTAAAATGTTTAATTATTTGACACATTGACTGTCAGATAAGAGTTATGTTGTAGTTTGTGCAATTGCCAAGAATACCCACTTTAATTTATTTACGCTCGACTCCGGACTACGAGAAAATTCATATTTAGCTTTGCTATTAATTAAGACGCCAATTCATTCATTTGAGTGACCCAACTCACTCAATATTGGAATCCTGAAAACAACTGTGACAGTCAACGTGTTAAAAAATTCTACATTTTTTTTTTTTTTTTAACGGCGCATCTACATCTTGGTCATTAGCACCAGGCTATCTACAGTTTACTGACCACGCCCGACGCTGCTTAACTTCGGAGATCTATGGGAACCGGTGCATTCAACGTGGCTATGGCCGTTGGCTCTACTACATAAATCTATTTTATCTATATTAAATTCATTTTATTCAGTGTGCCCTACTCAAATAATTTCTAAATATAGTTATAATTTTTAACAGATTTAAATACATTTGTAATTAACCCAGATTCCCCTGAATATTTTTTTTACTAATTAAAATCACTTCTAGAAATGCGCTTTGCTATATCCTGGGAGGTTGTAGAATTCTAGTTTATAGGTTATAGGAACCTCAGAAGATCTATATTTATAATCTTAAGCAGTCAACAAAGGATATCCTAATAAAAGGAAGATAATCTGCATTTGTAAACCAAAAAAAGAAGAACCGTAGTGTCCTTCCAGTAGGACATCAGGAGCATATGGGTTAATTATGTTGGCTTACTAAAAATATCATATCTATTATTGGTGCCCAAACTATCTATTATCTTTCTCCAGCTCTCAATATTTTTTCAAGAAACTGTCTGATTCAAGCTCTTAAGAGATAATTTTAAATAAATTGAAAAACAGATCTAAAATAGATGGCCATTGACTAATAGTTATATTAGTTTCCTGTTTTCTTTAGACAATATATAAAACAACCAAGCAAGTAGATTGTAAATTGACTGAGAATCGACTTACCTGAAATTGGCTGGTAGAAGTATTAAAAAATCAGACAAAAGACACAAATAATGGTGATATCTGTATTTCTAAGATATAATTGTATAAGTCTGCACTTTGACAATGGCTATATTGGGGAGTGTGGGTGTGTCAGGAAAAAAAAAAAAAAAAAAAAAATCCCCTAAATAGTAGAATATGCCGAAAAATATATACATAGCACAAGGGCTAATTAATATTTAAAAATAAAAATAAAAAAAAAAATAAATAAATGAAATAAAAAATAAAAAAAGAAGTGGAGAAAAAAGGATATAAAGAAAAGAGAAGGAGGAAAGAAAATTATAAAAAAAAAAAAAGAAATAAAAAATCCCTGACTCCCAAGGAAAGCACACCCTTCACCGGGATCATGGGATGAGTGGTTGTGCTTTACAATATCATAGTAGGGCGCTGACGACCGTGAGGTTTTTCGCCCCATATTATATAAACAAACAAACAAATAATGGTAATAATTATATAGACATATATAGGTGGTTTAACCGTATTTGTATATCTTTTAGATTTTTCAAAAGTCACATCTTTAACAATAAAATAATTCAATTGCTTCTTATTTTGTTTAATTCTTTTTTTGAACTTATTCTTCATAAATTTATTTATTATGTATTACGGCGCATCAACATCTAAAAAAAGATTGTTATAATATTTTATAGCGATTTCTTTAAAATTAATTTGTAATCCTGATGTTTTAGATGGGCTGGCTAAAGGAAGAAGGTTTTGGAGGTATCATGATCTGGTCGATAGACATGGACGACTTTAGAGGAGTCTGTGGAAACGGGAAGTTCCCGCTAGTGAATGCAATGAAAGCAGAACTTGAGGAATACGCAATAAAGCTTGAATACAACGGGCCTTATGAAGGAACAGCTACCAGTGGAGCATACACCACCAAGGATCGTAAGTATTTTTTTATCAATATAAATAGTGCCTCAAAATCTCTAAAATGTTTCCTATCCAGACAGAAGGTTGATAAATAAAAATTAAATTTAACACATTCATCAGTTTATTAAAATAGGTTCAATTGTTTCACATTCTAAGATCCCTCTTCATGAACTTAAAAATAAATACATCCTAACAGAACATAGATAAACCTTCCACAAAAGGCATCCATCAAAACTCAAAACATATATGTAATACACTTGGCACTTGCAGCAGTCGAGAAGGTACACCTACATTCTACAAGGCCATATTTATTTTTAGGCTCCTAAAGAGCCATTTAAGAATGCGAAACTTGTGGAGCAATTTTAATAAATTGACGAATGTTTTCATTTTTCTTTTTGACCTGACCAGACAAGAAAAATTCCATATTTTGTTCCGGCATAATTAGCATAGAAAGGCTTCACTCAAACAAAGCCAGTAGTTCTCTTCAAATTATTTGACAGTTTGCATACCTTCATCGGTCCCTTGCAACAATAGGTTTACAAATCGTTAAAATGCATAAAAATCTTTACACAAATCAAAATGAACATTGATTTTGGAGAAAATTTCTTTTCTATTGTGAAGCACTAGAATAATAATAATAATAATGAATAAATTTCATAAGCTTCATTTTAGTATTCTGAAATAAATAAAATGTAAGAATATTTGAAAAAAAAAAAAAAAATTTAAAAAACATTTTAAACCTACAGTGCCCTTGTCCCAAGTACCAGATCAATAAAGATGAGGTGAAACTTTTTTTTTTTTTTAATTGTAAACTTCAAATTGAACATATTTCTTTTATTTTTTTACTTTCTTTTTTATTTTACATAAGCTTAAACAAAGTTATAATAAACGAAACAATAATAAACAACAAAATAACAAATACAAATAATAATAATTCTGCTCTAGTATATTTAAATAAAGCAAACATTTTTATCAAATCTATTGATATTTGAAGTCCAGAATAAACAAAATATAACCGTGTAGCTAATCTAAATGTTCATGTTATATCTAAATGTTCGGCCCTACCATGTCAAATTATCGAATATGCAAATTGGAGCAAACTAGCGAACAAACATATTAGGTACATTGACGAAGTAATATATTGAAAAATTGTCTTATTTAACACTTTATTTAAGACATTAACAGCTATTCTAAAGGGGGTTAGAGTTCCAACAATTTGTGACAAGCTGTATCGTCCACAATCCATGAGCAATGTCTCGAATCTGAAAAACGAGATTTTTCATATTCGATAGTTTTACAAGGTAGGGAAAATATGCATATCTATGTAAATGCTAACTTTAGCTCAACTATTGATAAAAGCAACACAATGTACATAGATTTTACCTTTCCTAACATTTAAAAAATAATTATTCAGATTATGTATTCACTACAAAATCAATTTTCTTCCAGCAAATGCTGTGATATGTGAAGAAGAAGACGGGCACATCTCCTACCACCCTGATAAGGCAGACTGCACCATGTACTACATGTGCGAAGGAGAGAGGAAGCACCACATGCCCTGCCCGTCCAACTTGGTATTCAACCCCAATGAGAACGTCTGTGACTGGCCCGAGAACGTCGAAGGCTGCACACAACACACCCAGGCTCCGCCAGCGTCTCGTTGATCTGCTCACAATTCAAAAAAAATTTCATATGGATAATTCTAGACCTTCTTACTCAGAGGAACTGATCACCGCCGGTACCTCTAACGAACTGAAAGGCATGAAAAAAAAATAATAATAAAAAAAAACCGAGGCTAATCAAGGGAAGGTACCAAAGTACTTGTGGTAACGAAGGTAGTTAATTGTGATATCCTTACATGGTAACCTACTAATAAGGTGACTTAAACAATGTAATTGGACTATTCGGTCGCTGGTATACAAATTTTTGTTCCAAATATAAAAATGTGTATATTTTTAATTTGTAGACCACTCAAAACTGTAAATATTCGGTAAAGCATTTACCAATAATGCGGTTATAATTGTTGTGTTATATAGTAAATAAAGATTAAAGTACTGCCATGTAATTAAATTGTAATTATAATCTATAGTATTGTTTGTTTCATTTTTTTTTTGTTTTGTTTTGTTTTTTACAATTACAGTAACTATCAATCAGAATTGTTATATTTATTTTATTTAATATAAGAAATAGTTGTAAGTTTTTATATTTTAGAACAAATGATACACTCTCCAGAAAATTACAAAGAAAGCTGCATAGACAGAAAAGCCAATGAAGATAAATAGATTCAAAAAAAATAAATACATTTTCAATCCCTCTTTTATAAAACAACATTTATTTTTTATACACATAGAGAGAGATAAGCTAGCAAATGGTGAAATTAAAAAAAAAAAATTGTTAAAACAAATTTTAAATATTCTCTCATTATATAAAAATATATGATAATATAATTTGTAGAAGCAGCTATTATGAATTTGACATTGCTATTATTTTTATATTGTTATAAAATGTATAACTATAATAGAAAAAACTACCACTTTAATGTAAATATTACTGTAATAAATAATAGACCAGGGTGTAGAACAATTTTTTTTTTCCAAACCAAAATTTTCATAAATTAAAGAAGGTAAAAGGTCAGACTTGAAGAAACGGTGATCTTAGCAAGTCTCTCAAAATTCCTCAGTGCATATTGAAAATCAGAGAATAGTAAACTTTACTTTTTTTGAGAGCATCACTGAAAAAAGTTAATCTGCACAAGCAGATTTATTGGGTTGTAAAATAAGTTCATAGCGTTTTTCAATATTTCAACTTTATTCTCTCTGTGTTTATAAAATCTTGTTTCTTTGTTCAATAATGTTTAATTATTTTAAAAGAGGAATAGTTAAGGTGCTTTTATGCCTAAGTTTCAAACGAGATTCCTTATCTTTAAGTGGTGTTTTACTTGCTCAAAATCAAAGAGAAAAAGCATTGCATTGAAATTTTTGTAATTTAATGATTTTTCATTTCAGAAAAGGAAAATCCAGACAGTTAACAAAATTTGCAGTGTGCATAGTGATGATGCCTTAGGAGAAAGCATTGTCCACAAGTGGTTTGGAGATGAAAAGGTGTCCTTTATTTTGAGGTCCTCCCGCCCAACCAGACCATTAATTCTGCAGTTTAATGTGCCCAGTTAAAGGCAGCGGCTGAGCAAAAGCGTCCAGCATTGGCTAATCGCGAAGGCATAGTTTTCCATCACGATAACGCCCGTCCTCACGTGTCTTTGCAGACCCGGCAGAAATTATTGGAGTTTGGCTGAGATGTGATCCCCACCCTCCCTATTCACCAGACCTTGCTCAAACAGATTTTCACTTATTTCACACAAACGCAAAACGCTTATCGAGGTGTTCATTGCGTAAAGATCTAGTGGTAGTAATAATGAACTGTTAGCTTCATAGACTGATTGGTTTAAAAACAGCAGTTTTGCACAACGCCATGAGCATGCTTCATCTTTTTTGGAAAGGAGAAACTTGTTAATAAAAGACATTGTTTGTAAAAAAAAATAAGTAAAAACAAAAAAAAGGTTTTTATTTCTTAATGTTTACAAATTGTTTATGGAGTAATCCTCTTAGGATCTCTGGGGAACATGGAAGTTTTCCTGATATTGTCGAGTCCCAAGTAGAGCATGACAACTCTTTCCAAACCAATACCTCCTCCAGCATGAGGGGGACAGCCATATCTGAATGAATCGATGTAAGCCTTAATTTTTTCCAAATCTAAAAGCAATTGAAATTTTCAATATATACGTTAGATAATATCGTAAATTTAAATAAAACCAGAATTATATTATTTCAATATAATTTTAATTATTTTATTTATTATAAAAGCTCTAGATATCAATCAATAATTCTAAATTATTTTGGATTAAAATAGAACTTATAAAATATTGAGTTATTGATTAAAAAGAAAGTTGTGTGGAGGTGGCCACTGGCCAAATTTGCATTGCACAAATAAGTGAGAGGGTAATATTAGGTTCTTGACAAGGTATTAAGAGCCTAAAACTTGGCCCAATACTATGATATCATAACTTTCATAGGCAAATGTTTTTGGGAGGGGCCTGGAACTTGGCCTCTTTTTATCAATGTTTGTTTTTGGGGGGATATTATAAACAAGACATTTTTTAACTAGTTCATAAATTATATTTTTGTCAGGTGTTGCAAAAAGATAAAAAAAAAAAAAAATCTTACCAATTCCGTGATGTTTTGCGCGTTCAATAAGAAAATCAGGATCGTGGATCCTTTGAGCTCCAGATAAAATTTCTTCACCCCTCATAAACATATCATAAGAATTTGAATATTTCTAAAAACAGAGGATATTAAAATTAATGATTACACAATAAATCAAAATATAACAAAAGAGAAATGTGCCAATACAACTTTAATTGTACTTGGTATGGTCCAAGCGCATTATTATATAAGTGTCTCTTCATCTAGTGGTAAATTGATCTAACCCTTTCTCTACCGTTGACGACTCCAGAAGTCAAGGCGGTTGGGACCTGTGTACCATTGGCTTGTGTACAAGTCGGAGGAAGAGGGGACCCATGTACTGTTGATTTGTCCAGCAGTCGAGAGCTCCTCGTATCTCTCGCATTCTTTCTCTACTCATTTTATGACTTTAGAGCTATCTAGCATTACCGTAATGTAGTTCTAATATTCCTGCCTAATACTAGAGGGTATTTGAATAAAGTTGTTGTTTGTGTTAGCTATTCAGGCGAATTACAACTTGTTGCTCTCTCAGCCCAATCACACGTCAACCCTCATCAAATATCGTTAGTTTTTATACCTCTGAACATTCCCAACAACTTGTTTTAGCAAAATTAGTTCACTTTTAGCTCCTGAAGTGTTAACATTTTATATTCGTATTTTGCTAGACATTTAGAAGCCCTTATGGCTAAAATTATAAAAGACAAGTTTTAATTCGGTGAGGAGGTTGCTGAAAGTCGAGTCCTGTACAGGGGGCTCAAGGCTGGGAGCAAGTATCCCATACAGGAGAGCACTTCTCCTTGCGGATCTCGCTGGAAAAGGGATAAAGTTTAACAGAAAAGGTTAAAGTTGAGTTTGAAATAATTTTGGTAAAGATTTTTTTACTTACAGGGTTTTGAGGATCGGGCATTGTGTAGAATGGACGAACAGCCAATGGAAATTTATCAAGCATGTAGAAGTCGGTATCATACTGTAACATAAAAATACTGACTAGAAATTATCCTTAAGAAAAGGAACTAAAAAAATACTAAACATGAAAAATCTAAAAACAGATAAACAACAGATAAATAAATTTTAGCCTGATACCTTTGCTTTTACAAGTCGCCCCAATAGTTTTTCATCTGGTGTACTCATATCATCTTCATCGCCAATTTCTACTCCTGCCTCACGCAACATCGAAATTCCAACAGAATATTCAAGGCAAAGCGGAGGATCAAGAAACTTAAAAGGTTCAAACCCATGTTGTTGTTTAACTGCTTCTATTTCATCAGCAAACCTAAGTTGATAAATGTATAAACAAAAATAATTATGACAAACTTCAAAATGATGTTTTATCTTTCTGAAAGAAAATTACATAAAGTTCTTCGGCTCAGATACACCCTATCAAGCTTTCAGTCTTAGAAAACCTCAAAAAAATGAACAGCAGTATATACCTAGGATAGATTTCAGGACCTTGGAAGAGAAAGGGTGAATCTGAAAAATTGATTTTTTTTTTTTTTAATTTTATTTTCTAAATCAGAAAGATGTAGGTAGCAGGACGCTTTGCCTTGTTTCTCTGATTTGCCTTTAGTTCTCTTATTGTTTCAAGTTAAAGTGAATAGCACCATCATCTATGAAAAATTCAATGTCCGATTTCAATGGTGAATCCTGGGTCTGAGTATTTTGTTACCCATAAATTTCTCGTACTATTTCAATCATGTTTATGAATCAGCATTCCATAGAGTAAACATTTGCCTTTGCTATCCTGAAGAACTTTCAGAACTTTGATTTAGATTTCCCAACATCCGGATTTCTTGATTCACCCTTTCTCTTCCAAGGTCCTGAATTAATGTTTGGCAAAACCAAGTTGGCTTAAAGGCATGGAGTTCCTATGCGTGAACCTCAAGGCTAATTATGGAATACCATAAGGTTCTTAAAAAAAGGAGATAGACTCCTAACACATTGTAGAAACACACCAATGTAATGTGTTGATCTAATATCAATGTAGAGGAGCATCTAATATTCAAAGGAAAGGCTCTAAATGACATGAAGAAGTTCATGCTTTTTACGATTTGTAATGATTTTCTTTATCTAGTAACACATAATGAATATTTACATTTGCATAAATTGTTTTACTTAATATGCATAGCAATAAATTTGTCAGCCAACCAAACATTTAACACAAGTATAATACAACAAATGAAAATCCCACCTGTCTCTCAAACCTCTAAATATTTCAGTAAACAAATTTCCAATTGTGAACATCACTTCATGGTAATGGTATTTGAAAGCCATTTCTAAATCAAGACCAACAAATTCTGTCAAATGTCTGTGAGTGTTGCTGTCCTCTGCGCGAAAAACTGCAACAAAACAAAATATTATAGTTTATTTATAATGAATAAGGAAACAAATAATCTACAAGGACAAACATTATTATCAAGGAATATAATAAAAATCCAACTCTTATTAGTTCTATATAATGCTAAACCCTTTCTCTACTGTTGACTTCTCCAGCAGTCAAGAGTGGTTGGGGCCTCTGTACCGTTGACTTGTGTAAAGGTCGAAGGACAACGGGACCCACATACCAATCTTTCTCTTCTCATTTCATGACTTAAGAGCTTTACCGTAGTGTACTTCTAGTATTCCTGCTTATTACTAGAGGGTCTTTGAATTAAGTTTTTGGTTGTGTGAGCTATTCAGTCGAATTCCAACCCTCTCAGCCCATTAATCTACGGTTAATTAAATTACGGTTAGTGTTTATACCTCTGTACATTTCCAACAGCTTGTTTTAGCAAAATTAGTTCGCTTTTAGCTCCTGTAGTGTTAACATCTTATATTTGTTTTTTGCTAAATTTATAAAAAAAAACGGTTTTTTAAGTGCATTTCCGCTTTTTTTTTTTTTTTTTTTTTTTTTTTTTTTTTTTTTTTTTTTTTACAATATATTCTCAAAATGAATGAGAAGAAGTACAGTGTGCAAGATGCCCTTATGGCTAAAATTATAAAATAACAAGTTTTAATTTGGCGGGGAGATTGCTGAAGGTCGAGGCGCTATGACCAAGAGTGGCAAAAGTACCCCATACAGAGGGGACCGAGGCTGGGCGCGAGTATCCCATACAAAACACTTCTCCTTGCGGCTCTCTGCATACGGAAAGAGTTAACCCTAGTGTGTTTTGGAAAGGTTAGAATAGAAACTCAAATATCAATTTTAGCTTATGAAATGTTTCAATTTTAAAAGATGATCTCACAAACAGAGGAATCTCAGGCATGTAATTTATCACAATCTAAATGTGTGTCTTGTAGCAGAGGGTTCGCCTTCCTATATTTATGCTGTAGAACTTGGATTTGAAGTAGTTTTAAAGCTTCTGAAGAGGCATCAGTTAATGAGAAACTGGTCGAGTAGTTTCAATATCAAACACATAACACATCTCATGTTAAAAAATTTTTAGTAATTGGCATTCTGGCAATATTATACAAAACAAGTCATTAAGATATAGTGGCGCCTTCAAAAATCATTAAAAATAACTTGCCTGCACCAACGGTGAATACTTTATCCATGTCTCCGGCTATTGCCATCTGCTTATAGAGCTGAGGGCTTTGGGCAAGGTAAGCATTTCCTTTAAAATACGAAACAGTGAAAACATTTGCTCCTCCTTCACTGGCAGCACTAATTATTTTTGGTGTATGAATTTCAACAAATCCCTGTAACAAGAAAATATTTGAAGGATTAGTTCGAGCACTGCAATATAAAAAATAAGGCTTTTAAAATACATAAAATTCTTGAAATGAAATGATAGGTTCAGATGATCCCTGAATTCGAAACTAAAATTACTATTAATTTCACTATGTGTCAGGATATAACCCTGAGAATGATGTTTATTTTGGAGGCACTTAAATCAAGAAGAACCTGAGCAAACTTATACCTCGTCATCAAGCATTGAGAGGACATGCACCAATTCTAGTAGACTTCCACGGCCCATATTACACAATGTTTTAAGAGATTCTGGATAAAAAAATGTCAACCTGGAGTTAAAGTGCGTTTACACCTGACACTTCTCGCAGGAAATATATCTCAGGTGTCGGTTAGACAATTATCATATCCAACACCTGTGATATATTTCCTGCGAGAAGTGTCAGATGTAAACGCAACCCTTATTCCTTGTGATAGAAATATATACCTCAGACATAAATTGTTTGCAGTTTACATTAGTTACAATTTCTCTCTGACATAAATATCCTGCAATAACTATTGTGTGATGTAAACACACCCTTAACCAGTGTTTCATCAAACATTCTACAAGCTTAATCAGGATTTCTTCTGAGAACTAAAGTGGTTCAGTCATCTGATATATGACCAGAAGACGTGTCCCAGAGATTTCAAACTAATATATCAGCTTGCCAGAATACGTGTCTCAGGGACTCTGAGCTGACATATCAACTGAGAAGACGTGTCCCAGAGATTGCAAACTGATATATTAGCTTGCCAGAAAATGTGTCACAGGGACTCTGAGCTGACATATCAGCTGAGAAGACGTGTCCCAGATATTGCAAACTGATATATCAGCTTGCCAGAAGACGTGTCTCAGCTACTCCGAGCTGACATATCAGCTTGCCAGAAGACGTGTCTCAGGTACTCTGAGCTGACATATCAGCTTGCCAGAAGAAGTGTCTCAGGGACTGTGAGCTGACATATCAGCTTGCCAGAAGACGTGTCTCAGGGACTGTGAGCTGATATATACCAGCTTGCCAGAAGATGTGTGCCAGGGACTGTGAGATGATATGTCAGCTCTTTAGTTTTTGAAGACTGTAAGCTGACTTTTCAGCTTTGTCCCTACAGGCATCTAGCAGTTCTCAAAGCATATTATAGTCGTTTTCCTTGCCACTAGAGTTCATAAGAATGCATTTTCTATAAGGAATTTGTTTTACAGAAGACAGAGCCTCCAGTGCAGCAAATGGGTTAAAAAAACGTATATGTGAATAATAAAATTTCAATAAATTACACTTTCTAATAATACTTAATTGTGATAGTGATAAATTGTACCTGATCAGCAAGGATATCTCTGAATAATTTACATACTCCAGCCTCGAGTCTAAATATTGCTTGATTGGCAGGAGTCCTCAAGTCGAGAACACGATTATCAAGCCTCGTGTCTTGGTTCACACGGATATTCAATCCTTCCTTAACACAGAAATACTTATTACAATCTTATCAGAAACATAAACTCATAAGCAAAAAAAAAAAAACTGCTAGAATTAATTTACATCTTCAGTGACAGGCCTTGCAGCATCTTCGACCAGTAGAGGTAACTGGGGTTTAGCACGACTCACTTCCCACAACTGAATAATATTAAGTTCTACTTGTTTTTGAGTACAGCTATCAATCTGCTTTGGCACTAAAGAAACATTTGCAAAAATATCCACAATTGACTCTTTTGAAATGCTGAAAAAAAAATTAAAAGCACAGTCAAATTAATAAAGTTTTGCTTCAGAATAGTTATCATCCTTTAAATAAACATGCACAGGCTATAAGGTAGAGAGGGAAAACTTTATTTAAAAAATAAATATAATGGGCTGCCCAATTACGTTGCGTACACAGGGTGCTTACCATCCCTTCGGAAATAGGGTTAATTTGCAGGTTGAAGATGTAAGGAGTTGGAAACAAGAAATAGAGAATAAAGAAGATGAAGACGAAAGAAGACTATAGTGATAGAAGATAAGGAATTGATAGAATTGAAAATATAGTCTAAAGTATATAAGGAATCAGTATGAATGGATGATAAGCACTCAGTGGCTATAGATGTGTTTGCCGATTATGCCCAGTGAGTCCAGTATTATGGACTCGGCTATTGCTGCCAGGTGATCTGTTCTTAGTCCCAGTCCTTCGAGGAAGATGGCAGTGGTCTTCGGAATGGTCCCTCTATATCCGAACCATAGTCCCTTCACAATATATGTTCCCAAATTCGTCCTGAAACTTCTCTTCACATTATGCCGTGCATTTCAGATATATGTTTTTCTTTTCGGCATCTACTTTTTTAACCTCTTTGGTGTCGTTATTTTCGAAGCGTACAATTGGATCGAGGATGTATGCCGTTTTCTCATTTTTGGGAAACGCTATGTTATCGGCATATTGTGGCGTTCCTTCTTTATCAATTCTGTAACCTCTTCAAAGCATTGGAATCCGTTTTCTTTGAGGTAGCTTATTATTGTATGCTTCACATGGTGGTGTCCCCGGGTGACGAGGAGCATGCTGTTAGGACAACTACCAAGCACGTGTGCTGGTGTTTCCGTCTCCCTACCCCATTTGCAACAGAGGGTACCTAAACCAGCTACTCCTGCCTGACCAGGACCATCATGCAGTGGCACATAGTTGACGTTGATTATTAATAGAAATATATTTCCTAAATAATAGATACATATTCTTTATTTTTTATAATTTTTACATTACAGTACTGCAGTAACAGAGAGCTAAAAATAATAACTAAATCCTTTCTGAAAAGTATATATTAAAATTTGGCTTACTTTGAGGCAAATTTAACCATGGCTTTGCTAACTTTTTCAGAAACGGCTAATATTCCTTGAACGGTGTACTGCTGTTGACGCAAAACAACGAAGCACTGTTTTCCTGCAAACAAAAAAAAAGTTGTATAAACCCAAACATTGCAATAAACAAAATAAATGAAAAAAAAATAGTACACAAAAATAAATATAAGATATGTGTTTATCTTTTACACATATCTATAAATGTTCTATTTCAAATAAAAAAATTGTTTTTATTAGTTATTTAAAAAATAATTGTTATTGATTTTCATTCTAAAATAATGTATCAATATTTTATTCATTGTTAATATATAATTATGCACTCAACATATAACTATTTGTTTTTGTGATTCCAGAAGATATATTTTTAATCTAAAATAAATTGTCATTCAGAAATATTTTCTTTCGTCCGAAAAGAACGTTTACCCAATTTTTTTTTTTTAATCAAACGAAAAATTTTTGTTCAGAGATAAGTATCCTAATAGTTGTTTCAACCAGCTATGAGAAACCTTTCATAACAGAACAAATAAATCAATCATGCATCAGCCATGAGGCATTAGTACCCCTGTAATGGTTTACAGCATTTTTATGGCTTTCAATGTTGAGTTATTTAGATAATAAATCATGAAACTACTATTTGAGCACAGTTAAATAAAGTCGGCATCCTATGCAATAGGACAAACTACAACGCAATTCTTAGTTGACAGTCAACCTGTTAATGTCAAAGCCACATTTAAAATACCAAATTACCTTAAGAAATAATTTAATAATAATTAATTGTTTAATTTTAACTTGAAGACAACACAAACGTGTCAGTAAATACCTTTGGCACGAGATGTTTGAAGCCTTGCACGAATCCATACCGATGTGTTCGCTATGTTAGGTTCCAAATTTTTAATATCAGTAAAAACTCGGGAACGTCTTTCTGTATCATTTTGACTTTGAATAAGTGCAAAAGTACCATAAAGGCCTGCAGAAACATCTTCTTCCTCAACTTCTGGTTGTTGCTAGATAATAATAAATAACCAATTAAATCATTAAATTCAATCATAAAAATAGAATTACAAATTACAAGGAATTATAATCGAGCATTATTACAGACAATATAATACATCCATTTTTAAAATAATGTGAGACTCTTACAGTGTTTGACTTTTTCTCTTCCTTTTTCGCAGCCTTCAAAGCATCTTTTGCTAATTTCTTCTGTTGTTTCTTCGATAAAGTGTCACCACTTCTGTTAACATAGAAAACATGATTTTTAAAAATAAAACTGGCAATCAAGACCTCCCAACTTCTCCTTTTAACATAAAATAATATTCAAGATGTCCTACAATTAAGGCCAAAGAATTAGCATTTCAAAAATAATTTCTCAGTCATTGAATAATCATTTTAACTGAGAGGGCCGCAACTCAGCAAATATTCATATTGATCTTATTTTTTTTTTTTTTACAACTCAATAACATTTAATATGGACCTCTTCCATAATGAATATGACCTGGCAACATAAAGAAATATTGAAGGCATTCTGAGTATACATTGAATATTTTTTTCTCACACAGCTTTAATTTTTGTGAACATTATGGCAACAAGACGAAGAAAAGGTAGTGTTAAGTTTTAATGATACTGAGAACACCATCTCAGTATGAACATGGAATAAGCTGAGTGAAAATCACTAATCACAAACTGATAAGGAAGTGAACTAAAAATAGTTTTTCCACATTGCATTCAAGCGCAACTTACGCTTCCATCATAGCCTGTCTCTACTCATGTACTACTCATAGTATAAATTGAAAGATGAAATATGTACAGTTCTTATGCAATCATTAACAAGATAAAAATTCAAGGAAGGAAATAAGGGATTTTACAGAGGGATATATTTCAATTCTTGTTTTAAATATCTGTTATTTTCTCCTTTAATACAAGAAAAAGTATAATTTAATATAATTATAAATAACTACTAGTCAAAACTGATTAAACCTACGCTTCAGCCTCTGGAGCCTTTGCGTCAGTGCCCATTTTCCTTCTTTGTTTAAAATTATGGAGTAGAAAATATACAAGTGCCAAAGCTTATCAAGATAAGCTTATCATGCCCACAGTGAAATTTAATAAAAGCACAAACTTTCAAACCTTATAGGACACGGTTATACACTGCTTAGGTTAAAAGGTCCACATGTCTTATCGATAGGAAGCACAGTAATCGTTGTAATCGATTATCAGCAAAAGAACAGTTAGTCGAAAGAGCAATGTCTTCCAGGTATCTTTGGAGAGGAGCCAGGTAAACACATTCAGAACGAAATTTGGTACTTTCCTTTTATTGATTTTTTTTAACAATTAGGCCTCAAAATCTTTTCGACTCTTGTCCTTATTCTTATACAATAATTTTCTTATAAACGAAAGTATTTAATAATGTTTTCAATTAATTTATTTATTAATATTGAATGTCATGATTTTATATTAAGTACAATTTGGTCCTCTCCAAAGTCTAAAGGCAGTTTAAGATATTCATTCGTGCCTGAATCGCAATATTTATAAAGTTGATCGTCCTCGGGACAGTAACCTTGACCTACTTGCACTCGCTTAATTGTGTCAATGCCCTCCGACGTCATCGGTTAGTCTGAATGTATAATTCAATCATGTCCTCCGTGTTATTTACTTTTCTTTTCTTTTCTTTTCTTTTCTTTTCTTTTTTTTTTTTTTTTTTTTGTATCTAACTAATAACATATTGGTATATATGCTTATACTTCAAACTAGAAGTACAATTCTTGACAACTTACTCCAAAATGCCACCTGTCTAGAAAGCTATATTTTTTTCTATTAAAGATCTACTCACACACGTCAGCCACTGTTCCGATTCAGAACTGTCGCTGGCAAAATATCATTGAGACGAAATTATCTTTTGACTGTTCGCTGACTGACGTGGGACGGTCGGTTCCGAACCGTTTCAATAACCGAAACGTCAAAGATAATTTCGTCTCAACGATATTTTGCCTGAGATTGGCCGGCGAAGGTTCTGATTCGGAACAAAGGCAAGACTGGAGTGTGCGAATAGGAAATTCGCACTTCAGTCACCGAACAGTCATGAAAACATATTTTTTGTGACTGAAACAAGACAGAACGGAGACGTGACGGGGCTGATGTTTGTGAATAGAACTTGGTTTATGAATGGATGAAACTGGTGCTGTAAAATTCTGAAAATCCCTTTTAGAAAAAATGGGAATATTACAATTAAGATAAATGTCTATCTTTTGAGAGATCTCTCATTTCATGCACCTTCCAGTGTCCAGCAAAAAATAAAATAAAAACTACCCTGGCTAATAGAAGCAACAGGAATAATAAATATGATTAAAAATTCTGTAAATATTTGGTTACCTCCAGGCAACTAATTATCATAGATAGGGGAAAAAAGATAAACAAAAAAATGTAATAAAGGTCCGCTCCATTAACTAACAAAATTGCTCAGGTGTGTAAAGGTGCAAAACTCTACAGCATCAACTCTGTCACACTTCCAAGAATATGACACTAGTCTTTATTATCACCGCTCCAATTATGTAGTGATTATGATGTTAGTGGATCAGCCACATCCAGTAGCAGCTCCGATTATTCTAATTTAGGAAAACGGCTGCACATCAGCCTCGAAACTGTAACAAAATCACAACACAGACATTGTTGCCCTCTCAAGAGATCTTACCAAAACCTTTCCAGTGCCCTGCAGTAACTTCAGAGAGATTCTACTACAAGTGTCTGAGCAGTTTCTTTCTGTACCACTTACGGGTTCGAACAGTGATTCGGGGAACCATTCACTACTACCATCGACTTTGGCGAAGAAATCACAACTCCAAGAATTCTGTTCTTTCGCTAGTCTCGCTCTTTCCTCGCCAAACTAATACGAATTTATAAGGTGGTCTAGTTTTGGTAACAAAGTGTTAGGATTCCTTTGGACTCACGTTAAAAATTAGATATGCCAGAAGTATCATACGCTTTTGAGGGAATAAGCTCACTCGAAGGAGAAAATCAGCAGCCGAAGTATTATGCTGTCTATGCTCCTCGACGGTGAAGAATCGAAAATTTTAATTTTAACGTACATTTATAAATAGTAGAGATTTTTAGGACGGGTTACCACCATTTTTTGGCCAGGATATGAGCTATAGCCTTTTCTGTTTGCGAAAGAATAGCACCACCCCTAGTGGGAATTGATCACACAACCTTAGGCCATTAAGTTCGGATGGCGGAGTAGTTTTGGAACGAATCGAACATCCATCCAATAACTCTCTAAGGAGGACAATAATTTATATTAGGAAATAATTTGGGGGGGGGGGGCTGGTAGCACCGAGAGCATTGGGGGTATGGAACACTTATAATCTAGAACTTTGAAAAGTTACTTTTGAATTTTTATGACACTTTTTTACCGATTAAATCAAAATTTCAAAAACAAAAAATATTTAGAGATAACACTGGTCTGTTATCTGGGGGAGCCCCCTTATAAAAGCCTATGCTCTATGAGGTATCGTCAAGAAAAGTTAGATCAGACGTACGTCTTGAAAATACTCGTCGTTTAAATTTGTGTCTCTGTTCTCGCTGTACTATGTACAAAATAAAGGCCCTATTTTTCATACAACCCCCCTATTTTAATGAAATTTTCCAAAACAAAAGTTCAACTCAAGTTTTTTTTGTTTTGTATTAAGGGCAATATGAACCACAATGGGTCATGGTCACCCTGTGAAAGTAAGACCCAAGAGGGTACTTAACGTATTAAAGTTGTCATTTCATAGTTATTGATGTTGTTGTTTGTTGCAATATGGAGACATTTACAATTACTATAAATTGATATTAGAATACAAATTAAATAATAATAAAAAACGAAATATTAAATAATCATTCAAAAAAACTGTATTTTGTTAGAATATTCTGTATTAGCAAAATACAGTTTTATGTTAAATTTTGTCTGTTAAATTTGTAGCCTCTAGGAATTTAAACAGGTTAATGATTTTTTCTGGATAATCCCCTAGAATTTCGTCTAAGGTGCCATCAATTTTGAACCGATTCCTTTCAGATTGGTATGCTAAGCACTCTGTAAGTATGTGCTTCACCGTGAGGAGGACTCCACAGCTTATACAGTTGGGTGGTTCATCTTTAGACATGAGGTAAGAGTGTGTAAGCCTTGTATGCCCTATTCGCAACCTGGCTAACACAATCTCTTTCCTTCTGGTTGGACAAACTGAAGATCTCCAAGTCCTGGGGGTTCCCTTTATTTCCCTTAGTTTGTTATCAGAAGTTTCCCTCCATGTTCTTTCCCACTGAAGCCAGATTCCGTCTTTTACTTGAGCTAAAACATCGGACCGTGGAATGAATGGATAATGTACTCCTTCCTTTACACCACTCTTAGCTCAACTCAAGTTTACTCTGCTTAATTCGTTATCTCTATTATTTTTTTATTTTAACAAATTATAATTTTGGTTTCGGGTATTCGTAAATGATGAATTGAGTTGAAAACGTGTTCAAAACGGCTCTTACTAACTGGACTAATGGGCTCATTCAAAGATTCATCATTATCCCAACTGATCACTTAAAACTCTTTGAAGAACTGTAGACAGAAGAGTACATCAGAAGTATGTCTGACAGGAGCTGAGTAAATCGAGCACATTTCTTCGCATGTTGGTTAATTTTCGCCGCATCTTTGAGGAATCTGCTTAAGAAATAATGACTTCAGCCCTACTTGGATTTCTTATGTGAGATTTTCCTGCTACAATCAAGATATTACATGTTCCATCTTTCTCAAGCTTATCGGTCCTTTTGAAATGAGTAACATGGCACTATTGATTTGACCTAATGACAATCCTATGGTGTTAATAAAATGTCAGATGAAATGCTTACAATTCATCAGACCATCCATATACAGACTAAGTATGTTAATGATAATAGTCCGATGGGAAATATTACTGACTGTGTGGTTCATAAACAAAATCTTAAAGGACTAGGATAATGACCAAGATATGTTTGTTTGTATTTTTATTGTTTCATTTTCCATTACTTAACATTCATCTCCAAAGCTAAGACTTTCATTTCTAGTGGAAATCATGATAAAACGCTGCTATATTAAGCAAGACAATGCATTTGTAACAATTTAATTACAGATAGCCCGCAATGCCAATACGCGGACTCGGACTTTGACGATGTTTACCATATCGCACTAGTATTTCTATAGTGACACAGCTCAAAAATCGGCGTTTTCCAGTTATGACTATGAAAGACATGGTAAATATCTCTTTATCAACGATCAAAACTGTATGTACCTAGCTTCAGAGCTTGTACATCAGAGGGCACTTGTGTCACCTTTCCTGTTTTAATGCTTTGCCCCCTACATAGGCCAGGGTGACACATTTTTAGTTGAGTCACTTTAGAAATACTAGTGCGATATCTTCTTTCAACGCAAGTGGTGGGAGAAAGAGCGAATACAGTTTAACGTGGCCATCGGTCCACTCTCCTTAGAAACAATAGCACAGATGATGCTGTTGGGCCCGGAAAGGTGGAGCACTATTGTGCCATTTTCACAAAGAATGTTTTGCTAAAAAAGAAGTGGGAGGGGAACAGAGCTAGTCCCCCTAAAGAGGATAAAAATATAGTGGGTCCCCTTTAGGCGTAAATATATCTTGAAGATTGGCCAAAGCAGCTGTTCCAAGAGGGGAAGCATGCCAGTAATGAGGGGTTTTTGGTGGGTGTGAGTACCACAAACTGGGGGGTTCGCAGGATGCAAACCTCCCGAAGGCCTTTTAGGTTTTTCCCTCACTGGAAATAAAAAACACTTTAATTAGACACGAATGGGGAACTGAATAAAATGCTCTCTTGTAGATAATTCATGCCATTGTTCCTAGAATTGGGATAACTTAATCTATATCAACAACTAGTAACATTCTTCAGAGGAAGATGAATCTTTTCGAGCCAAATGAACTTGATTTTGATGCAATAATGGATGAACAGTTTATAGACTCTGATCCAGGAGTTATGTTATTCGTCAATAACCTTTTGGATTTTGAGTTTTATTACCTAATGTCTCTAGAATCACATGAGTAATGCCTGTAGTGGAATCACTGGGTATAGAAATATGACATAGGAGCAATTCTTTATAGCATTTTGCAATAGATTCATGAAGGCTGATGAAGGCCAGTAATTTTGTAAGCCATCCTTTCCAATTCTGGAATATTTTTAAGTGATAGGGATGAATCATCTTCACTAAAAAGACACTCTTCTATATGTGCCATGACATAAGAGTGCTAAACCTTTTGTATTGGGAATTTAATGAGTGATATTGCCATGAGCTATATGGAGAAACAGACTAGCACCTTGTAAGGAAGAGCTGTAAATGTAAATCTTTCCAACAACAGAGAGAAGGCTAATCTAATCATTTTTGTGATAAAAGCCTTCAACTCCAAAAGGCAGCTTTTTGCAATCGAGATTTTGGAAAGCTTAATAACAGCATGCATAGGAAGCTCTGTTGAGAAGGTAGTCCAAATCCATTTTGATAATCGAATCCCAAAAGTGAGCACTAACAAAAAAATGCTTAGAATTTGTGTGCCACTTTTTCTTTACCAAGCTTTTTTTTTCATATATTAATTCAGAATATTAGATAAATTAATTCGCCGGGCTGCTAATTGAAACCAATCCTCCCGTAAGCCGATTCATCAAATGGAGAAGTGCTTCAGATAGATGGCAGAGTGTCATATTTATTTGATGTCAGACAAAGTTATTGTCATACTTTAAGTTTAAGTTTCAATGAGTGACATGACACCTGTTAACATAATCGGCTAAACATCAAGCAATAAAATTTGAGAATCAGGGTTTAAATACCAGCCTGGTAAGTTAATTTGTCTAAAAAGTAAAGATTTCAAAATTAAGCCACTGATGGTTTACACGATCTGTGTTTATACAGTGATTTAATAAATAAGATTAGTTATTTACCTATTTGTAGATGGGCGCTATAGGCCTTGAAGGATCTGGGCTTCCGCCAACAGCTTTCTCCATTCACCACGATCAGCAACAAATCGTCTCCAACAGTGGGTATCCATCCCCTTTAAATCTTTCGACATCATCTCCCCATCGGAGTCTGGTTCTCCCTCTTTTCCGGTTTGCCATAGAGAAGCTTTTTTGGAATTCTCTCTGGGCCCATCCTCTCGACATGCCCTAAACATTTTAATCGCCAAAGTTTTAAATCCCCGAAATGTCCGGCTTTACCATAGAGGTCTTTCAGCTCTCGGTTCTATCATATTTTCTATACTTCCCCAACCTTGACTGCGCCAAAAATCCGCCGAAGTACTTTTCTCTCTCAGACAGTTTTTAATAGTCTCTGTTAGAGCTCAGGTTTCACTCCCATACGTCACAGACCGGACACAGTTTTGTAAATCATTATTTTGGCCTTTCTGAAGAGGTTTTTTGAAATTCAATAATCTCTCCAAAAGAGGCATTTTTTTGCCTGCAGCTATTCTTGCCTTAGTGTTCTTGATCACTTCATGTTCCAATGTCACCTATCATGTATCTAAATATATCACAGAACTGAAATTAAGTGTCTCCAATCTGGGCGATTTGCTCATGGTTTTGTCTGATCTTAACAGTCTCCATATATGTTGCTATTTGGACAAAATATGCAGCTGGCTCCCTGAAGTGCTGCTAATGTTCTTTCTGACAGGATGACATCATCGTCAAAAGCAAGGTGCTGGGTCAGGCAATTAAATATTGTTCCACCCAGGTTAGTCTCAATTTCTCGGCATGGACATTGTAGCATCAGATAAAAAAGTAGAAAGAGGATATCCCTGTCTCAAGCCTTTTTTCACTCTGAACCTCTAGGAAAATCTTCAACAAATTTTCACTCTGCAAGTCTCGAATAAATAAGAATAGTTGGGTTAAATAATAGAATGTAAAACTTCTAAGTTTTAAAATAAATTCTAATAGACTATTTTACTATTTTTTTAAAAAAATATTTAACCATTTGCCTTTAAAGTAAAGACCTAACTGTTTTACAGACAAAAAGAAACAGCACTCAACAAACACCATTCGAAAAACAAGAGTTCTAGCATCTTAAACTACTGTCAACTAGGATAATACAAAGCACTTTGTTGCTGTTTTTTACTAAGAACATCTTTCATTCTCTTCATCATAGACGGCAATAGTTCTACGTGTTTATCAACACATTTTATGGCACAGTTCTCAAATTCCAAATTATATTTCTTCACCTGAAATAAAATTACATTCTCATTACTATATACAGATAATAATAGGAATAGATATGAACAAATTTCTGTTTCACTGAATTCCCATTTTAATAATTAATATTATCTGGGCTTTTCTTAGGATAAAGAAACAATGACATTTTTGTCTTAGCAATTTCCGAAGGTATGTAGCTATTAAGGTTGCGCTTATGCTTCCTAAACTTTTGGAAATTTATTTATACACACACACACTCCCACATATATATGTGTATGTGCGAGCGCGCGTGTGTGTTTGATTCAGCGGTTGGATCAAACATATTGTAGTGATGTCCGGGTAAATCATCTGTTGTTTTTTCGCATATAGTAAGTAGTCTGCTCCTAACTCTTTTCCAAGCAGTGTCTAGCTTGACTGTGTGTGAAATGTAGAAGTTGTGAAGTTTTTTCAAGAATATTCGAGAAAATATTTGGGTCACTGCGATAACACGGGATTGTGCCTGTGGATGTAAGGAAATTTGTGTTACATTGTATACATTTTAGCACTTTCCTCCGAAGGAAAGTAGCTATTGAGGTTGGGCTCATGACGGAATTTTTGAAAAATTTCTTCAAATCTTTATCGATCCTACCTAGTAGACACCGAAAATGACCCCCGTTAAACTTTATATATATATATATATATATATATATATATATATATATATATGCATATATATATATATGTGTGTCTGTTAACACGATAGCGGCCAGAGTTTTTGTTTTTTCGTCACAAAACTTGGTATATAGCATTCAATTAGCAAACGATTGAACGAGTTCGTTAACCACCAAAGTCATTCCACCGGAAGGGGGGTTCACCCCGACCCCAAAACACTAATTTGACCATGTCAGCCGTAATATTTGTTATATTTCAACGAAACTTGGTATTTGTAGTGGTAATATAGAGAGAAAAGTGAGATATAAAAATGAACTAAATCGGTTCATTAGAAGGGGGGGTTTACTCCGGACCCACAATACCAATTCGCCACTACCAGCCGTGATTTTTGGTATATTTCGACGAAACTCTGTATTCGTAGTGGTAATCCACAGATAAATATGTGTTGTAAAAATAAACTAAATTGGTTCATTAGGAGGGGGGGGGGTTTACTCCGGACCCACAATATCAATTCGCCACTACCAGCCATGATTTTTGGTATATTTCAACGAAACTCTGTATTCGTAGTGGTAATCTACAAATAAGTGTTGTAAAAATAAACTAAATCAGTTCATTAGAAGGGGGGGGGGGTTTACTCCGGACCCAAATTCCTAATATACTCATACCGGTCATAATTTCTGCAGTATTGTAACGAAACGCGGTATAAGTCGTGGGTAACTCATGAGTAAGAAGTGTTGTAAAAATGAGCTGAATCGGTCAATCGGAAAGCGGGGGTTTACTTTGTAATATATTTCAATAGAAAAGCCCGCCAGACGTAGGTTCACAAAGCCGCCGCAAGGAGCACTTTCTACCACTAGAGTGACTGTATCCTGTTCCTGCGTTAGATCAAAATACGATAATATGAGGGTTTTTTTATTTATTACGTAGTGTAGTAGGTACCATGTGTAAACATAACTCTGGAAGCAAATTAATAATTGATCAGTTACTCATTACAAATTTAAAAGAGAACTATTCATGTTTTTATTTTATTTATGTAGGATATTTTAAGCAAATTGTTCTGGAAAGCAGTCTACACTACCCAAATTCTGAGGAAAGTGCTTAGTTATGCAGCTCCTGCGTGACGGACTTTTGTATTGTTTCGTCGTAGTAAGATTTGCATATCTAGCCATGTTTTATATTTTTAAATTAATAACTCTAAATTTGTATGAAACCCATCACGACCCGTTTCAGTAAATAATTCAATTTTATTTTATTATACTTAGATTAAATAAATTATTAATAAATTAACAAATATCATATATATATGTATGAGGGACAGGGAGAGGGAGAGGGAGAGGGAGAGGGAGAGAGAGGGGGAGAGAGAGAGAGAGAGAGAGAGAGAGAGAGAGAGAGAGAGAGAGAGAGAGAGAGAGAGACTTTTGTTTATTTTGGACATTTTTCTTTTAGTATTGCACATTCTTCAGCTAGGCAGCGTAAACTAATCACCTTGGTTAGAAGTTTTCTTAGTTATGTAACTCCTTGGCAACAGACTTTTTTAATATTGAGGCAATGATATGAGGCTCCTGCCTATTAATCATTCAAGTTTGTTACAATTTTTGTTTGAATGCGATGAGAGGTCAAAGAAGATTGATATTACAAGAGAATTAAAAAAAAAATAAATAAATAAATTTGTACAACATTACTAGATAAATTAGGTCATTGGATGTTCTGTCAAAAATAGTGGGAGAGTCAGCACCAGAGATGAAGGGAAAGCAGTTACTCGAAGCAACAGCTAGCTAACCATTTGAAGAGTGGGGTAAAACTGTTTTAGAACATCCACAAACCTAGCTCTACACGAGTTGAAGTAGCTTTGCACTAAACTGAAAAAAAAAAAAAAAAAAAAAAAAAAAAAGATACCTACCTCACTGTCACTGGGTGATGCCCCCATTTTGTCCTTAATTGAATCATTGCACTCCAATATACACCTTTGTAGACGGTTCTAAATATGTAAAAAAACTTAAGTATATTAACAAAGTAAAAATTTAAATTAATAATGATACTAGAATAAAGAAAAAAATGTAAATACAAATCATTACTTAAGTTAATTATAAACAGACTACAGAATAGTTCAAAATAATGTAAATTAATTGTTTGGATACAACTGACAAATAGATGAAACAAAAGGAAATCGTTTTTATTATGGCAAAACTTTATATTAATTTGTTTAGTTTCACCCTTTTTTGTTTTTATTAATACTCATTTGTTGTCATACTCAAATTACAGACGAATATAGTTGTAACTTTATTTCAGCTACCTGGCAAGATGAAAATTCTTCTTGAACATAATTTTGAGCTTCAGTTAATGGCACAGAGCAATTTTGAATACACCTATGAACAGTTTCCATTGGGCTAGATTTATCTTCACAGCATCTAGCAGCACATCTATGCATAACCGCCTAAAAGAAAAAATGAAACATAAAATAAAAAAGTGAGAATAAAAGTAATAATAATAATGCCCGTTGGGTCTCCCCCTGGTCCTTGGAATTGCTTGCGGAAGATGTGGGTTCCAGCCTCGCCTGAAACAGGTCCAGTTCTTTTATCTATGGGCCCACAGAAAGAAATACCTGCTGTCTAGGAAGGCTTGCAACCTGTAGAAGCACTGTAAAAAAATAAATAATGCCTGTTGTCAGTGGCTGAGTGATTAACACCTGGTGGCATTAGATAAAATATTTTGTCATACACAAACTACTACACCAATCGGCAAGACAACATATTTCATCATGGAAATTAGCCGTAATATTTGGAATGCATTATTTTTATGTAGTACTAGCTGTTACCCGGCGTGCAATGCTACACCTACTTTCTGCCTTTGACTTTCCCCGTATCAAAATCTACCTGTATACCCAGTTACGTCAAAATCGGTCAAACGGTGTGAATTTGTTTATATCTGTCTAGATGTAGTTTGTAAGACAGCCAACAGAGGCCAGCACCACAGCAGTTCTGAAAAAAACCCGACAGAGGCCAGCACCACAGCAGTTCTGAAAAAACCCGACAGAGGCCAGCACCAGAGCCTGCGAATAGAGAGCTCTTATCATAAAAAGGCCAGCGCTCCTTAGTTAGACTGTGACTGTTGACATAAACTGCATTACATGATTATATAATGATGTAAAGTCATCAATGAGTTCAAGTTATTCTAATTATCAGGAACATCAACAAATAAATTTGAGACATTATTCAAAATGGCCGTCACAATCTGAATGGTTCAGTGTAGCCAATTTTTCTTGAACAAAACTTTTGACCAAATTTGACTATTTTGACCTAGCCTAGGAGATTTCCCATATTAAGACCTACCTGTGTGCCAAGTTTGGTAAAAATCGGTCAAATGGTGTAGATTTGTATAAGGAACAAACAGATAAACAGACAGACATGATTTTTATATATATAGTTTTAACGCATTAATTTTTATAGGTATGTATCGTTAACATTTTCTTAATCAGTCACGTATTTGTGGCCCATTAACAGGTTAATGAAGGATCACAATGGTAGAGACGCTCCTTTCTGAAAAGATATATTCCCAATTTTTCAGATAGAAAAATAATCCCAATTTTTTTGCATGAATTTAGAAAAGGTGGAAACCAGTAGTTTTTCCTGTGAATATAGAAATTGACACACCCCAAAAAAAATAATGCTTTTAATACAGAAGTTTTGCATTGACAAATACACACTTACTTAGGCTAACTCTTAATAAAATTCTCCAGAAAGAATGTCATAAATTAACTAGAGATATATTTAAAATAATGAAAATAGGGTCTCCCAATGGTCTAGTGCCTGACGCATTGGATTCTCGTTTGGGAGATGTCCCACCAGCAGCAAGAATTTTCTCATCTCACGGCTCCTTGAGAAAATTCCCTACTGCATTATAATGTCGGCGCTTATGGCCCTGACGTTGGTGCGCCGAAAAAAAAAAATAATGAAAACAAAAACATCTAAATTTTATGTTATTCCATATTAATTTATACATAGTTTACAAATTTTTAGCTTTAGAAAAATAAATCTGACAGGCTGGATTTTTACCCAGTTCCTTTGCGTGCAGGTTTGTTAAGGGGTACAGGTTACAGCCCTGTAATATACATAGAGGATGAAAAAAATGTATTAATAGTTAAATTATTTTTTAAATTTCCTTGCCAATTAAAGACAATATAGCTTAAGAACCATTTAAACATCCATTCAGTTATTGATCTACTAATAGAGACATATTCAATTGTATTTTGAGTCAAGAAGACGGTTAGACCATGGTCTTCAGCCGTTAGAAAAAAACGGAGAGAAGAAATGGTTCTAGCCAGACTGAGACTAGGCCATTGCAAATTGACCCATTCTTATATACTAAATAGGCTCTATCCCCCCACATGTGCTCAATGGGACAATACTCCGCTCACTGTGGAACACATCCTCACCCAATGCCGCCAATTTAAGGAGAAGAGAAAAAAGTGGATGTTACCAGAAAATTTATCTGAACTATTGGGAGAAAATTCTAGCCACCTACTCAATATTGTAATTTATTTGAAAGATGTAAATTTGTACTGTTCCATATAATTTATAAGGACACCACTAATGTCTTCGGTAGAAGCGGTAAACATAAATAAATACATAAATTGTATTTTAAAAGTTATGCAATATTACTGTTTTAAACACATGTTGAATTAAATATGCAATAACGTTTAGGTACATAACATGTTATAACTTGAAGAGTAGTAAGAGCATTTTTATAATTATTAAATAGGTTATTTATTCCGTCTAGATAAGTAATTATGCTTTCTATTGTAGTTATACATTTTAATAATTCTTTTCTTCTTCTTTTTCTGCATTACACTACAAACAGTAACAAAAAAAAAACAGTTGTTTTTACAGAAAAAGATTGGAAACAAAATCATAATAATAATCACAATAAAAATTGTTATTTCGGATTTTTTGTTTTTCCCCATGTATTATGTTATTGTAAACTGGCATATTTTTAAACTCTGTTTCATTAATTCTTATTACGTACAAATCTATGTTTCAGCGGCTCGAAATATACAAGTAGAATAAAAGATTTAATGAGATTTAGGGTTAAGGGCGTAATAATCTGTATTACAGTTAAACCAAGATCAGTTGTCTAAAGATGAGAAATCTTTTGGAGAAAAATAATGCTGGCTATATAAGCACGAAAATACTAATCCTCGATAATATTGTTCATATGTATACAAAATTTATCGTTTCAGGCAAGTTTGTCATTCATAAATATAAATTGCCTTCCAAGCTTGGACAAAAGAATGAGCCGATTTAATCATTTTTTGAGTTCCCTGGAATCCAGATCAATTATTATAATTGAAGAATATTCCTACATTTGAGTCTTTATTCAATAGGACTGTAGTTTCTAGGAAGATATAAATTTTTGAGCAAAAAGAGTTGAATACAAAGATATTATAATATTCTTTAGTCTAGAACTCATTAACAAACTCATTTAAAATGTGAATAGATAGAACCGGATTACCCCACCTGCATGCGCCTTAAATATTCGGCGTCAATTTCTTGAACAAGCTTCTTTGTTGCGTCTTCAATTCTTTTTTGTTGATCCAATTCCATTGCAGAAATAAAATTTGCAAGCCTCCAAACTTAAAAGTTTAAAACTGAAAAAAAGGAGGTAACTTGTAAGGTTTCAAATCGCGGGAGGTTACAGTGAAGTGATTACATTCTCCATGATTAGGACTAAGAAGATAAAAAACTAATTATTGAAAGTGAACTAGAAGGCATTGGAACGTTTTTACATATTTAATGTCGTCATTGGTATTTCGAAATTTAGATGATTTTTTTGGCTCTGCAAATTTAAAACTGAATGATTTCAATTTTTTAGGATCAACTACTAGATAGTTTAATTTACAATACATTTCTGAAACTTATTTTTCCCCATAGAAGCGGAATATAAAAAGAGAATAATTAAAAGATTCTCCCTGTAGTAGACCATTGAATATTTTAATCAGCTTGTTCATGTTTGTATATGAAATGGAACATTAGAGTATAACTACATAGAAACTATTATCAATTAGACTGTAACGTTCACTTAAATTATTAAAAGATAAAAGAAAAAAAAAATTGAAACAATTTAAAACTCTTTTGTGAATTTTCGACTCTAAGCTTATCTAAAGTTGAAAAACGTGGAACAAGGTTTTAATGTGTATTTTCTATTCAAATAACAGGTGGAAGTTATTGACAATACATATTGAAGATAATTATATGTTTTAGCACTTTCCTCCGAAGGAAAGTAGCTACTGAGGTTGCACTCATGACGGAATTTTTGAAACGTTTCTTCAAATCTTTATCGATCCTACCTAGTAGACACCGAAAATTACCCCCGTTAAAATTTATATATATATATATATATATATATATATATATATATATATATTATATATATATATATATATATATATATGTCTGTTAACACGATAGCGGCCAAAGTTTTTGTTTTATCTTCACGAAACGTGGTATATAGCGTTCAATTAGCAAACGATTGAACGAGTTCGTTAACCACCAAAATCGGCCCACCGGGAGAGGGGGTTTACCCCAGACCCAAAACACTAATTTGACCATGCCAGCCGTAGTTTTTGTTATATTTCAACGAAACTCGGTATTCGTTATGTAGATCTCCGTATGTTGATCTAAAGAGAGAAATACGTTGTAAAAATAAACTAAATCGGTTCATTAGGAGGGGGGGGGGGTTTACTCCGGACCCACATTTTGCCACTACCAGCCGTAATTTTAGTTACGTTTACACGAAACTCGGTATTCGTGGTGGTAATCAACAGAGAAAAATGGGTTGTAAAAATAAACAAAATCGGGTTATTTTGGGGGGGGGGGGGGGTTTACTCCGGACCTAAAGTACTAATATACTCACACCGGTCGTAATTTCTGCTGTATTGTAACGAAACGCGGTATACGTCCTGGCTATTCTCATGAGAAAGAAGTGTTGTAAAAATGAAGTAATTCGGTCTATTGGAAAGGAGGGTTTACTTTAAACTCTGTTTCGTTCGAATTAGCCCGCCAGACGTAGGTTCCCAAAGCCGCCGCGAGGAGTGCTATCTCCCACTAGGGGGGCTGTATCCTGTTCCTGCGTCGGATCAAAAGACGGAAAATGAAGTTTTTGTGTATTTATTAAGTAGTACAGTTTCATGTATTAACATAACTCTGGAAGCAAATTATTTACAAAATTAATAATTGAACAGTTATCATAAGAAATGTAAATGAGCAGAACTATTCCCGTTTTTATTTTATTTATATAGGTTATTTACAGCAGATTATTCAGTAATGCAGTCTACTACAAACATTCTGAGGAAAGTGCTTAGTTATGCAGCTCCTGCGTGACGGACTTTTATTTAATAAACTCATTTAACTATTTTAATTTTATCGTTTTAAGTAACGGGCAACACAAGCCTTTACTAACTGAAGTAGCTTAAATAATTTTGCAAATCAATCTCGGGTGTGCGAGAATCAAATCGGCGCAGGATACCTCGCGAATAGTCGATAGAGCTGGATTCGTATTGAGCTGTACTCCAAACGTTTCCTCCATGAAATGAAGAAAAAAATATCTCCGATTTGCCAGGTTTCTTTAGATTCAAGCCGAAGTTAAAGTGTTAGGAATTGGTCAAATCTATTCTATATGATCAGTGACGATCTCATTTCGAGTTAAAGATTTTTGTAACATAATTTTGCAATACTTTTTGTAAATATACTATATCAAAGTATAAAAGCGTATTCTACGCTAAAATAGCAGTCGATTTCCTACCACCACTCTGGCGAAATACAGTCTCAGAGGTTGTTTTGCTCCTCTCAATATGGCAATATTACCCCAATAAACCCAATTGGCAAACAAGTTAAATTACAGCCACCCGATTCATGTAACTCGTTAGGCTGGAAACAAGTTGAAACGCAGCTTCGACGCTTTTGTTAGCTGCGACTGTCAGCGGTGGAATAATGTTCCCCAGTGCGGTATGTGCCTACTGCTTTGAATGTAAGCAGGCCACGATAGAGGCAAAACTCACTTAGACAGTTCATTTGTACGACACCTCACATTTATATGGTCAGTTTGTGATGCGTAGTTTAAATAAAACATTCAACTTAAATATTTCTAATTTAATAGCGGAATAAATTGGTGGATTTTGTCCGATAAATTATAGAAAACAGACTTCTTAAGAACGCCTTGTTGAAGAATTCACTTAGTTTACGTGTATCTTGTTGAAGGGACTCATTTTTACCCAAATGCTATGATACGTTGATATTTTGGGTCTCTTGGTGCCATTAAAACTGTTATAAGAGTATATGGATACCCTGCTTTAAAACAACTAGTTCTAATAATTCTAGGTTCCATTGAGTCTCCTCATTGTCCTTTGGCTACCTCCTTGTATTTTATGCGGAACATGCGGGTTCGAGTCCCGGTTGTTTCTTTACATCAGGGGTCTTTGAGGGTATTCCGAGCTGCACCATTGATGTTTAAAAAGTGCGACAAGCGATTGCCCGGTGCTAATGGCCTGGATGCAGAAGCGCAGTAAAAACAAAACAAATCCATTCTCCACTTAAGTCCGTCTCCATCCTCCTTGACGAAACCTCGACCATGAAAACTATCCTTGCCCGGAAGAGGGCAGTGGGTCTGGCAAAGCTATCTGCAATCAAGCGGACTGTGAACAAGCCATTTATTCCTATGCTTCCTTGGTTTGATAATTACTGTGACTAAAACTACGAACCACTGGCTTTCCACGTCCATCACCCAAATGTCGCTCCATGCTTGGCTGCCTACGCTTCGGCCTTAGCTTGCTTAATTTTTGGACAAGTTGTTTCTATTTGGCCCTCACCAACTACTTATATATTGCCAAATAGGACAAATAGAGAAGTGCCAATCCACCGAAGACTTTCTGAGCTACCAACTTACTAACAAAAACAGATAAAACAAATCCCAGGTTTATCTTTTGAGCAAAACTATCGTATATCAAAAATACAATTCTCTGTTTTGGAGTTAATTATTCTTAACGGATTCATAGGCATAAATATTTACCAAAGTATCTTTTGTGTGTTCCATAAGAATACCAATTGAAAAAAAATCACATAAGCTGTGCCTAGCCATCTTACATTTAATATGGTTTTACTTGAAACACCAATGTGGTTATACATTCTAATAACGAATAATATTTCACATTAAAGCTAGGAATGTTTTCAATATATGTTACCTAATTTTATTTTCAAAGATCAAAAAGGAAAGAAAAAAGGTTTAAAATAATTTATGAAATATAATGATAATTTTAACCATAATGCATTTAAAAAAATATTATTTATTAGATAAACTATCATACTAATAATATATTTCTATCACAGGCCAAAATTACTTTAAATTGGAATATTTCACTCACAGTAAAAGTAGACCGTTTTATCAACATTCTACCACATTTTCAGTCTTTTTAGAAATGAAAATTTCAATAAAACCTTGAACGCCGATTCTGAAACATTGGATTTTTGTGGCTTTATGTTCTGAACTTGCGTCGCGAGTATGTATGTATATTCGATTCTTGAATAGTTGTTTAAACACGTAAACACCTTGGTCACATTAATGGCATGTAATGGTTAAATGCCCATTAGATGCCACAAATGTGACCCAGGTTTAATGATATTTAGAACAGAAGTACTGGTGTTTGAGTTATCTAGGCGTAAAGGAACATTGGCCTATGTATTTTCTGAGCACGTGCAAAGTGTTTATCAGCGTATTATCACCCTCTACTGGAGCTCTGAAAGTCTTATCACCTTCAGCAAAATATTGGTTATGCTCATAGTTGACGCAGGCATATTTTCGTAACAACGTCTTCTTTTACACATTCTCTCTCTCTCTCTCTCTCTCTCTCTCTCTCTCTCTCTCTCTCTCTCTCTCTCTCTATATATATATATATATATATATATATATATATATATATATATGTGAGTGTGTGTGTATATGTATATATATATATATATATATATATATATATATATATATATATATATATATATAAACATTCGACCAATTGAGCCAATGTCCAAAACTATGAACTTTTATTAAACTGCATGATGTTTGGGTTGATTGTTTAATGGGCGAATTACCCACCCATCATTAGTTATAGAGAACGTAAAATTTGGAAAAATATTCATTCAAGATCTATTAGTAATACTTGTAAAATTTCTTAAACATAAATTAGTGGGAATAAAATGTAGCTGACATGAGCAGCTTCGGGCTTTTCATATACCACATTTTGTCGAGAACAGTTCAGATCATCATAAGTGGAAAGTGACTATGTGATAGTTTATGAAATGTCCTACAAAAAATACCTGACTGGAAATTTCGGAAGATTATCTCAGCCGCTGAAAAAAGTTCAGAGTGTGCTCTTTTCGCTGTGTTTTTGTTAAACTATAGAAACACACTGAGATTTCCCAGTTAATAAGAGTAAATTATATAAGTTATAGCTACTTTCCTTCGGAGGAAATTGCTAAAAAGTATTTAATGATATTAATTTAAAAGCTCATAAAATGAAGGCAAAACTAAAATATTTTATGTGTTCATGAAGTAAATTAACTGATGTTTTTAAATTCAATTAAGAAAAAAAATAAAATGCCCGATTCGCAGAAGGTTTCTCATCTATAATATAAAAAGTCAGACTCGCAGAAACTGCGTCATCTTAGCGCAGTTCCATTCATATCCCTAGTGTCATTTTGTAGACATAGAATAGAAACAGTTATTACTTTGTTTTTATCATTCATAATGTAAACACATATTCCCAAGAAAAGCAAGATTGTCGGCAAGGCACAAGAAACTATCCTAAACGGAAATTACTCTTTCCGCCGTCCCAAATTTCGCTCTACGAAGACTCTACTACGAATATGTTTCTAATTTACTTAATTTGCTTTACTAACATATCCATTTTAGTGTTAAATGCAATTAAAAATACTAAACTACTCATTTTACTGTTAAATGCAATTAAACAAAATAAAATTTTACAAGAAAATGAGAAAGTAGTGTTATTTTTTAATGAACTACGCCACATACAAACACAAAATATAATTATATTTCTACTATACCATTTGGCGGCGTGACTTCCTACAGGTAAAGTAACTGTCACCTGTCCTAGAATGAATCTTGATTTATGAAGTGCAATAAAAGCCTACCTGAAGCCTGCCTACTACCTCGACCCAAGCAGATGTCTGACTCTACACGGAGAATGTTTACATTTTCAGCTTTTCTTTTTTTTTTTATATTTCATGAAAATTGTTAACGCCCACAGGCAAGAAGCGGAAATTCCTCAATCTAAAGCAAGACTCTCAAAGTCATTTCAAAATGCAAACAAGCTTCTCAATTACTTGTCATGTTTTATTAAAAAAATGCAATCAAAATAACAGCAACCAATTAAAAACTAAGGCAAACCGAGAAAAAAAAACAATTAAAAACTAAGGAAAACAGAGACAAAAAAAAAGAGGAATAGATACAGTTATTAGTTTGTTTTTATCTTTCGTGAACAATTATAAATATCTTTCCCATTTTCTTATCTTGATTGTGCATCGGCTGCTTAGGCTATTAGCAGTTTACTGGTAAATGCAAAACAAAAACAAAAAACAAACAATTCAAACGTGAGGTAAATAGAGAAAAAAATAATCACAAGGCGTCTTCGAATCTCTCTCTTGGAAAGCTATATTTATAACAATATTTTTTTTTTATTTAACTATTTTATTGACAAATACATTCTCCTACTAGAAGCAATAAAAAAATAACAAGGCAGACAAAAACAGACAAAAAGAACCGTTCAAATAAACGAAATCAATTATCGTTTATCAAACTTTAAGTTTTATGCACTTATTTCTCCGATTGACATCGCTTAATCAAAACTTTCTTCAGAACCTTTTTTGTAGAGCATTTAGTAAGCTTTCGAATGGTAACCTTTCGCTTACCAAGATTTTCAATCGTTTTCGAGATATTAATGAAAGTATACGAAGTTCCCAAAACTTTTCATGTCTGTTAATATCTCCAAACGTAACCAAAATTTCAACATATTAGTTTTGATGAAATTCGAACATGCAGAAAATGTTTCAACCGAATCCCATGATTTTAAGTACCCAAGCAAAGTACAAAAAAGTCCGACTCGCAGGAACTGCGTCATCTTAGCGCGGTTCCAGTTTTTTTTTTTTTTTTTTTTTTTTTTTTTTTACGGCACATCTACATCTAGGTCATTAGCGCCGACATCCAGAGTGTAGCGAGGAATTTCACCAGCGAGCCGTGGGATGATAAAATTCCTGCCGGAGGTTGGGAACCATTATCTCCCGCTTATGAATCCAAGGCGCTAGCCATTAGACACGGGAGACCCCGGTTCCTGTTCATATCCCTATTCTCATTTGAAAAGCATAGAATAGAAACAGATAATATTTTCCTCGGCCTTTGTTCAAAGGGTTTTATGGCTATACCTGGGGTCAGGTCCGCAAGACCCTAGAATCCTCTTCTACCGATACTTTATTTCATACGTTTCAATGAATTGGAAAACATCAAATATTTTCACACATTCCTGTGTTCTTTTACTATAGTAATAATTCTACAGATAAAATCAATTAAAAAATAAAATAAAAAGACCAACAGCATAAAGGCAATTGAAAATATTCAAAAGACGTCAACGAATCTTTTTCTCTTGGCAAGCTATATTTCTAACACTGAATTGCTTTTCTTATTTTGCCTAATCTGTTTTATTGTAAAATACATTATCCAACTAAAAGCAATTAAAAAATAACAAGGAATAAAAACAGACAAAAAGAAAAGGAAAATCAATTACTTTAATGTTTTAAGCACTTATTTCTCCGATTGACATCGCCTAATCAAAACTTTCATCAGAACCTTTTTTGTAGAGCATTTAGTAAGCTTTCTAATTGTATTCTTTCGTTTACCAAATTCTTAACCTTTTTCGAGATATTAAAGAAAATATACAAAGTTACCAAAACTTTTTATGTCTGTTAATAAAATATTTTATTCTAACCCTTCCTTAAATCCAAACGTAACCAAAATTTCAACATATTAGTTTTAATGAAAGTAGAACACGCAGAAAATGTTTCAACTGAATCCCATGATTCTAAGTACCCAAACCAAAAACGGTATTCAAAAACTATTTTTCCAATTTTCTCGAAAACGGTTAAAGCTATCGCCTTGAAAATGGTTTCATTCTTTTTCCTAGCCTAAGAAGCCTATAAAAAGAGTACTTACAAGCTTATGAACTCAAAAACGTAAGCGTTACGATTTTTTCTGCGCGAATTTCGCCCCAAACTCCATCTTCCAGTGGGCGGATTTTGCTGGTTAACGAACTTGACCTTTCATATTGGACGACTGATTTTTGTACCAAATTTCATCAAAATCGGACCATTCGTCTTCGACCTAGAGAGCGAACAGACAAATATATATATATATATATATATATATATATATATATATATATAAATATATACATATATATATATATACAAATTTTAACCACCGTTATTTTCGGTCTCTAGGGGTTCTGAAACGCGAAATTTTCTTGTCGGCACTTCCGGATTGTTTCATTGTATCAACCTTATAAGCGGGGTTCCTCCCTATGGGGGAGGGAGGAACCGCGCTAAAACGTTATTCAACAACTATTTTTCCAATTTTCTCGAAAACGGTTAAAGCTATCGCCTTAAAAATGGTTTCATTCGTTTTCCTAGGCCAAGAAGCCTATAAAAGGAGTACTTGCAAGCATATGAAGTAAGCGGAACGATTTTGTACCAAATTTATAAATTTTATATACCCGTAAGCGGGGTTCCTCCCTACGGAGGGAGGGAGGAACCGCGCTAAAAACTTGCCTGAAAACGTCTAAAACTACCTTTTTTGGGTCTTTTTTAGCGCGGTTACTCCCTACCTCCAAAGGGAGAATCCGCTTATTAGGTTGACCTCACGACGCAATCCGGAAGTGCCGACTAGAAACTTTCTTGTTTCAGACACTATAGATCACGAAAATATAGATGGTTCAAATTTGTGTGTATATATATATATATATATATATATATATATATATATATATATATATATATATATATATGCTTGTCTGTTCGCTCTCTAGCAAGCTCAAAAATGGTCTGATTTTGATGAAATTTGGTACAAAAATCTGTCGTCTAATTTGAAAGATCAAGTTCGTTAACCAGCAGAATCCGCCCACTGGAAGATAGTGTTTGGGGCGAAATTCGCGCAAAAAAAATCGTAACACTTACGTTTTTGAGTTCATATGCTTGCAGGTACTTGTTTTATAGGTTTCTTAACATAGGAAAACGAATGAAACCATTTTTAAGGCGATATCTGTAACCGTTTCTAAGAAAAGTGGAGTCAATGTTTATGTAAGTCATTATTTTTTTGTGGGTACTTAGAATCGTGGGATTCAATTAAAATATATTCTACATATTGGAAATTCATTTCAACTAATATGTTTAAATTTTGGTTATATTTGGAGATAAGGAAGTATGCGAAGAAAATTATTTTATAAATAGACATGAAAAGTTTTCGGATCTTCATACATTTTTCGTAAATATCTCGATAACGGTTGGGAAATCGTGGTAAGTGGAAGGTGGCCATTCGAATGCTTACTAAATTCTCTACAAATAATGTTCAGAAGAAATATTCGATGGGTCAACGTCAATCAGAGATAAAAGCGCTTAAAACTTAAATAAAGTCCGACTCGCAGGAACTGCATCATCTTAGCGCGGTTCCTGTTCATATCCCTATTGTCATTTGAAAAGCTTAGAATAGAAACAGATAATATTTTCCTCGGCCTTTGTTCAAAGGGTTTTATGACTGGTCGGGTCCGCCAGACCCTACCAAATAAACGAAATCAATTACTTCAAAGTTTAGGCACTTATTTCTCCGATTGACATCGCTTATTCAAAACTTTATTCAGAATTTTTTTTTGTAGACCATTTAGTAAGCTTTCGAATGGTAACCTTTCGCTTCCCTAATTTTCAACCGTTTTCGAGATATTATTGAAAGTATACGAAGTGCCCAAAAATTTTCATTATTTTTAGCAACAGAAAATGGGTCTCATTTTACCTATCCTGTTTTACACACAAATACATTTTCGTAACATAAAAAATTACAAAAATAAATAGCAATAAAAAACTAAGGGAAAGAGACAATAATTACAAAACGAACGACAAAAAACCGTTCATAAGAGCTAAACAGACGTATTTGAAGTTTTAAGCACTTATTTCTTCGATCGATATCACCTAATCAAAAATTGTTTCAGAATCTTTTTTGTAGAGAATTTAGAAAGCTTTCAAATAGTTTCTATCCACTGATCATAATTTCCCAACCGCGTCCGAGATATTGATGAAAGTAAACGAAGTTCCCAAAACTTTTCATGTCTATTCATAAAATATTTTATTCTAACCCTTCCTCAACTCCAAACGTAACCAAAAGTTTAACATGTTAGTTTTGATGAAATTCAAACATGCAAAAAATGTTATAACTGAATCCCATGATTGTAAGTACCAAAACCAAGCTAGGCTTTGTATTTGTGTCGGCAGATACCTGGGGTATATTTACAACTCTTGAGGATTAACTCGTAGCAGGTACATTTTTTGTGGACCCACAGGCAGTGAACGGACTCTCTATTCCCTCATAGTATCTAACCGGTGTGAAGTTTAATATTGTTTCTAATTAAACGTATCCTGTTTTATTGACAAATACATTTGACTACTATAAGCAATTACAAACACTAGGGAACATGCCAAAGAACTCGGAGTAGGAGCCTTGACAGTTTCAAGTCATTTGAAGGAAATCGGCAAATCCAAAACTGACATTTCATACGGTACAGCCTGATATATTTCTAGCAATGAATTGTTTTTCTTATTTTTATTAATCTTTTTTATTGTCAAATACATTATCCTACTATAAGAAATGACAAAATAACAAGGAATAAAAACAAAAAAGAAGAACCGTTCAAATAAACGAAATCAATTACTTCAAAGTTTAAGCACGTATTTCTCTGATTGACATTGTCTAATCAAAAATTGTTTCAGAATCTTTTTTGTAGAACATTTAGTAAGCTTTCGCATGGTAACCCTCCGTTTGCCAATATTTCAAACAGTTTTCGAGATATTAGGGAAGGTATACGAAGTTCCCAAAACTTTTCATGTCTGTTAATAAAATATTTTATTTTAATCCTTCCTTAACTCCAAACGTAACCAAAATTTCAACATATTAGTTTTAATAATAGTAGAACATGTAGAAAATGTTTCAACTGAATCCTATGATTCTAAGTACCCAAACCAAAAACGGTATTCGAAAACTATTTTTCTAATTTTCTCGAAAACGGTTAAAGCTATCGCCTTGGAAATGGTTTCATTCGTTTTCCTAGCCCAAGAAGCCTATAAAACGAGTACTCACAAGGTTATGAAGTCAAAAAAGTCCGTCTCGCAGGACTGCATCATCTTAGCGCGGTTCCGTTCATATCCCTAGTCTAATTTGGAAAGATTAAAATAGAAGCAGTTATTATTTTGGTTCCACCAGTCTTTTTTTTTAAATTAATTATTATGATGGCGTGTCAACCCTTAAGGTCACTAACGCCATTCCTGTGAGTAGTAAAGTCTACACTACAACAGACCCGCTAGTGACAAGGTCTTGGAATCTTGGAAATCTATATTTCTAACAATAAATTGTTTTTGTTATTTTACTTAACCAGTTTTATTGTCAAATACATTATCCAACTATAAGCAATTAAAAAATAACAAGAAATAAAACATACAAAAAGAACCATTGGAATAAACGAAATCAATTAATTTAAAGCTTTAAGCACTTTTTTCTCCGATTGTCAACGGTTTTCGAGATACTAACGAAATTATACAAAGTTACCAAAACTTTTTTTGTCTGTTAATAAAATATTTTATTCTAACCCTTCCTTTACTCTGAACGTAACAAAAATGTCAACATATTAGTGTTGATGAAACTCCAACATGCAGAAAATGTTTCAACTGTATCCCATAATTCTAAGTACCAAAATCAAAGACAAAGAACCCTCCCTAGGAAGGACGCTAGGCAGTTGAAAAGCTATTTATCTTGGAAATCCATATCTCTAACATTAAATTGTTTTTCTTATTTTTCTTAACCTGTTTTATTTTCAAATACATTATCCAACAATAAGAAATTAAAAAATAACAAGGAATAAAAAACAGACAAAAAGAACAGTTCGAATAAGCGAAATCAATTACTTTAAAGTTTTAAGCTCTTATTTCTCCGATTGACATCGCCTAATCAAAACTTTCATTAGAACCTTTGTTTTAGAGCATTTAATAAGCTTTCTAATGGTATTCTTTCGTTTACCTAGATTCTCAACCTTTTTCGAGATATTAATGAAAGTAAACAAAGTTACTAAAACTTTTTATGTCTGTTAATAAAATATTTTATTCTAACCCTTCCTTAACTCCAAACGTAACCAAAATTTCAACATATTAGTTTTGATGAAAGTAGAACATGCAGAAAATGTTTCAACTGAATCCCATGATTCTAAGTACCCAAACCAAAAACGGTATTCAAAAAATATTTTTCCAATTTTCTCAAAAACGGTTAAAGCTATCGCCTTGAAAATGGTTTCATTCGTTTTCCTAGCCCAGAAATCATATAAAACGAGTACTTAGAAGCTTATGAACTCAAAAACGTAAGCGTTACGATTTTTTTTGCGCGAATTTCGCCCCAAACGCCATCTTCCAGTGGGCGGATTCTGCTGGTTAACGAACTTGACCTTTCAAATTGGACGACGGATTTTTGTACCAAATTTCATCACAATCGGACCATTAGGGAAGCCAGAAATGAGCGAACAGACAAATATATATATATATATATATATATATATATATATATATATATATATATATATACATATATATATATACAAATTTGAACCACCGTTATTTTCGGTTTCTAGGGGTTCTGAAACGCGAAATTTTCTAGTCGGCACTTTCGGATTGTTTCATTGTATCAACCTTATAAGCGGGGTTCCTCCCTATGGGGGAGGGAGGAACCGCGCTAAAAGTGTTTGGTCTGTTGTTTTGAAAGGGTTTTTCTCTTCGTTTATCTCACTTTTTAATTGATTGTTTTTTTGTTTTAAATTGCATTTATCAGTAAAATTACTATTGTAGTAAAATAAGCTAAGAAACGGTGAAATGTATTGGTAATAAGTTTGGAGTGGCTGTGGCAATGAAGATGGCTGTGGCTAATCATGATGACGTATGCATAGTTTGTTTTGAATTATCCTATCTATATAACCTTCCTCATAGCCTCCAACTGAAGTTATCGTTATTTCTTATTTTATAGAAAGATTTAACCCATGACAGAATGGAATTTTATTCGACATGAAGCACATATTTACAGTTGATTATAACAGTAAAACGAATTTGCTAGTAAAACAAGATACTTAAAATGACAACGAATGTTTGGTTGTTTAGAATAGAGCATTCTCAGCAGTAGTCGAAGAGTAGGTACGTTTTCAGTACATAATTGTATTGACTTATACAGATTAAGAATTATCCGCTTCTGTGTAAGTTGGCTAATGTCAGTTTCCTGTGATTTGTGATGCTAATCTATTCCATTTGTTCGAGATGTGCGTGTGTTCTCAATTATAATATTTTTAACAGTTAACGTATTATGTTATTTGTGTATAATATTTGTGTATAATAAATACGTTTTTATTTAAGTTTATAACTATACAGTAATAATAAGAACATGTGTAGGCCCTGTGGCTGTGAGTGTTAAGGCGTGAGCACTAAACACTCCGGGCCTAGGGTCGAGGGTTCGATTCCCACTACGGGTGGTGGCTTTTCTTTAGAACAAAGAAAAGGCGTCAGCCCTATCCTGCCTAGAAAAAGGTGGTAACCTATAGATAACCAGTCCTAAAATTCTCAGTTAATAATAATGGACTTTAAAATTTATATAAATAAGATCATGTAATCACTAGATGACAATAGAATCACATATTCATAATGCAATTTTAATTAATTTATATTTGCGTTAACGAAGTAAAAAAAGTCCGACTCGCAGGAACTGCGTCATCTTAGCGCGGTTCCCTACATCTCGAAGAAATGGAATAGATTAGGCATCACAAATCACAGGAAACTGACAGTAGCCAACTTACACTGAATAATACGGATAATTCTTAATCCTCATTCTTGAGGAAGTCTGAATAAGTCAATACAATTGTGTACTCAAAACATACTCACTCTTCGACTGCTGCACAGAAGGCTCTATTTCGAACCAAAAATTCGTTGTCATTTTAAGTTTCTTTTGTTTTACTAGCAAATTCATTTTACTGTTATAATCAATTGTAAATATGTGCTTCATGGCAAATAAAAGTCCATTCTCTCGAGGGTAAAATCTTTATATAAAATAAGAAATAACGATAACTTCAGTTGTAGGCTATGAGGAAGGTTATATAGATAGGAGAATTAAAAACAAACTTATGTATACGCCATCATGATTAGCCACTACCATCATGATTACCACAGCCACTCTAAACTTATTACCAGTACCTTTCACTGTTTCTTGGCTTATTTGACTAAAATACTAATTTCACTGGTAAATGCAATTTAAAACAAAAAAACAACCAATTAAAAAGTGAGATAAAGAAAGACAAAAACCCGTTCAAAACAACAAAAAAATACACTTTTTAAGTTTTAAGCGCTTATATCTCTGATTGACTATGCCCCATCGAATATTTCTTCTGAACCTTCTTTGTAGAGAATTTAGTAATCATTCCAATGGTCACCTTCCACTTACCACGATTTCCCAACCGTTATCGAGATATTTACGAAAAATGTGTGAATCCCGTGATTCTAAGTACCCACAAAAAAATAATGACATACAAAAACATTTTTTCCACTTTTATCAGAAACGGTTACAGATATCGCCTTAAAAATGGTTTCATTCTTTTTGCAATGTAAATAAAACAAGTACCTGCAAGCATATGAACTCAAAAACGTAACCGTTACGATTTTTTTGCGCGAATTTCGCCCCAAAAACTATCTTCCAGTGGGCTTATTCTGCTGGTTAACGAACGACCTTTCAAATTAGAAGACAGATTTTTGTACCAAATTTCATCAAAATCGGACCATTTTTGAGCCGTCAGGAGCGCGAACAGACAAGCATGTATATAAATATATACATATATATATATATATATATATATATATATATATATATATATATATATATATACAAATTTGAACCACCTATATTTTCGTGATCTATGGGGTCTGAAACGAGAAAGTTTCTAGTCGGCACGTCCGGATCGCGTCATGAGGTCAACCTCATAAGCGGGTTCTCCCTATGGAGATAGGGAGTAACCGCGCTAAAAAGGTAAACAAGATAACATCCATGATCTCCCAATGGACGTATACTTTTCATTATTACTTGAAGGGGCACAAGGTTTGTAAAAAAACGTTTTGGACTTGTTTCACTATATCAAACAAAAAATTAGGTATAGGGAGTAACTGCGCTAAAAAGGTAAACAAGATAACATCCATGATCTCCCAATGGACGTATACTTTTCATTATTACTTGAAGGGGCACAAGGTTTGTAAAAAAACGTTTTGGACTTGTTTCACTATATCAAACAAAAAATTAGGTATAGGGAGTAACTGCGCTAAAAAGGTAAACAAGATAACAGTCATGATCTCCCAATGGACGTATACTTTTCATTATTACTTGAAGGGGCACAAGGTTTGTAAAAAAACGTTTTGGACTTGTTTCACTATATCAAACAAAAAATTAGGTATAGGGAGTAACTGCGCTAAAAAGGTAAACAAGATAACATCCATGATCTCCCAATGGACGTATACTTTTCATTATTACTTGAAGGGGCACAAGGTTTGTAAAAAAACGTTTTGGACTTGTTTCACTATATCAAACAAAAAATTAGGTATAGGGAGTAACTGCGCTAAAATGAAGCCAATGGATTACCATTCGAGTTTAAACGACTACAGTTTCCAATATGGCTTGCCTTCGCTATGACTATAAACAAATCCCAGGGCAGTCATTAAGTGTTTGTGGTACTAATCTAGAAAACCCATGTTTCTCGCATGGTCAATTGTATGTTGCCTGTTCCCGTGTTGGAAAACCATCTACTCTGTTTGTTTACGCGCCAGGTAATCAAACAAAAAATAACGAGTGCCGTAAAGTACTACAATAAAAATTAAACTTAATTTAGAATAAGTAAAAGTAAAATGAAATATAAAAAAAAAAATAAATAAATAAAAATAAATAAATAAGTGGGTATCATAACAAGAAATCTGAAATTATAATTGTTCATTTTCATTTAAGGGTTTTATAATTTTTATTTTTTGACGTAATGTAATTGTTGACTTATTAACTTTCTTTTTTCTTTTTTTATCTCACTAGCAGAATAAGTATTAAAAAGTCCGTCACGCAGGAGCTGCATAACTAAGCACTTTCCTCAGAATTTGGGTAGTGTAGACTGCTTTCCAGAACAATTTGCTTAAAATATCCTACATAAATAAAATAAAAACATGAATAGTTCTCTTTTAAATTTGTAATGAGTAACTGATCAATTATTAATTTACTTCCAGAGTTATGTTCACCCATGGTACCTATTACACTACGTAATAAATACAAAAAACCTCATATTATCGTATTTTGATCTAAGGCAGGAACAGGATACAGTCACTCTAGTGGTAGAAAGCGCTCCTTGCGGCGGCTTTGTGAACCTACGTCTGTTGGGCTTTTCTATTGAAATATATTACAAATTAAACCCCCGCTTTCCGATTGACCGATTCAGCTCATTTTTACAACACTTCTTTCTCATGAGTTACCCACGACGTATACCGCGTTTCGTTACAATACAGCAGAAATTACGACCGGTATGAGTATATTAGGAATTTGGGTCTGGAGTAAACCCCCCCCCCCCCCTCCTAATGAACCGATTTAGTTTATTTTTACAACACATATTTACCTGTGGATTACCACTACGAATACCGAGTTTCGTCGAAATATACCAAAAATCACGGCTGGTAGTGGCGAATTGGTATTGTGGGTCCGGAGTAAACCCCTCCTTCTAATGAACCGATTTAGTTCATTTTTATATCTCACTTTTCTCTCTATATTGCCACTACGAATACCAAGTTTCGTTGAAATATAACAAATATTACGGCTGACATAGTCAAATTAGTGTTTTGGGTTCGGGGTAAACCCCCCCCCCCCTTCCGGTGGACCGACTTTGGTGGTTAACGAACTCGTTCAATCGTTTGCTAATTGAATGCTATATACCAGGTTTCGTGACGAAAAAACAAAAACTCTGGCCGCTATCGTGTTAACAGACACACATATACAGGGTGTCCCGTAAATGTCTAGTCATATTGTGAGGGGTGATAGAGGACCCTTAGGGGAACAAAAAATGCTCTATGACGATTTCCCGAATTCTCGCCCATAAGGGAGAAAACGTCGTTTTATTGTTTTTTCGAGACAAACGTACTTTTTAGAAGAATAGTCGTCGTAGCTCCGTCCCAGATGGTTCTACTAGAAAGGAAATGAAACCAATCGAAAGCTGTGTAAATTTACTATAAGACTAGTTGGAAGTAAACGTAAAAATGAATGAATGTAAGTATGTATATCTTACCAAAAGAAGGCAATTCTAAATTTCCTGACATTTTATTGATATTTCTTTCCAGCGTTACTCCTCAATAAGCAGGATCTGAGATTTCCGGGTTTCAGAAAAACGTCCTCATTTAACCAGCTTTCCATTCATGTATCACAACCCTGTGTTATTGAAGTATTTGAACGATTTAAGAACAAAAACCTTTAAAAAAACATGGATCTGCGAAAAGAAAATTATATTTTTTTCTTCACTTTATTCAAAAAGCTGAAGGGAAATATTTTTTTTATAAATGTTTACATAAATATTAAGTAAATATTTACTTAAAAGAATAAAAAAAATTACTTCCACGGATATAAAAAAAAAATCTTAAAACAGTAAATAAATAAAATAAACATTTATTTTGAATTTATTATTTCAGGTAACTAATACTGGGTCCAGGAGGCGGCCATTAAGGAACCCCAACCATACATTAACCTCAAAAATTACTATTTTTACCTATATCACGCATTTGAACCCATTTTTACAGGACTATGTACATATTATTTATGAGGGATAGAATTTTTTAATTATCAGAACAAAAACGCATGGGCTCAGAATCCCAGTGAGTTTCACAAGCGTAGCTATCAGTATTAATTTAAGGAAAAGCATTTGTTTTCTAAATATAAGTACCTGTAAAAATGTGTTCAAATGCGTGATCTAGGTAAAAATAATAATTTTTGAGGTTAATGTATGGTTGGGGTTCCTTAATGGCTGCCTCCTGGACCCAGTATTAGTTACCTGAATTAACAAATTCAAAATAAATGTGTATTTTATTTATTTACTGTTTTAGGATTTTTTTATAATCGTGGAAGTAATTTTTTTTTTATTGTTTTAAGTAAATATTTACTTAATATTTATGTAAACATTTATAAAAATAAATATTTCCCTTCAGCTTTTTGAATAAACTGAAGAAAAAAACATAATTTTCTTTTCACAGATCCATGTTTTTTTTTAAACTTTTGTACTTAAACCGTTCAAATACTTCAATAACACAGGGTTGTTAAACATGAATGGAAAGCTGGTTAAATGAGAAAGTTTTTCTGAAACCCGGAAATCTCAGATCCTGCCCATTGAGGAGTAACGCTGGAAAGAAATATCAATAAAATGTCAGGAAATTTAGAATTGCCTTCTTTTTGTAAGATATACATACATACATTCATTCATTTTTACGTTTACTCCCAACTAGTCTTATAGTAATTTTACTCAGCTTTCGATTGGTTTCACTCCCTTCCTAGTAGTACCACCTGGGACGGAGCTACAACGATTATGTTTCTAAAAACCACGTTTGTCTCGATAAAACAATAAAACGACGTTTTCTCCCTTATGGGCGTGAATTCGGGAAATCGTCATAGAACATTTTTTGTTCCCCTAAGGGTCCTCTATCACCCCTCACAATATGACTAGACATTTACGGGACACCCTGTATATATATATATATATATATATATATATATATATATATATTATATGCATATATATATATATATATATATATTATATGCATATATATATATATATATGCATATATATATGCATATATATATATATATATATATATATATATATATATATATATGCATATATATATATATATATATATATATATATATATATGCATATATATATATATATATATATATATATATATATATATATATATATAAATTTTAACGGGGGTCATTTTCGGTGTCTACTAGGTAGAATCGATAAAGATTTGAAGAAATTTTTCAAAAATTCCGTCATGAGTCCAACCTCAATAGCTACTTTCCTTCGGAGGAAAGTGCTAAAAAGAAAAAAAAAATTAAATAATCCCCTGTTAGGCGATATGAAGTTCGCCGGATCAGCTGGTAAAATATAAATTCCTAATATTATAGTCTTCTGGTATTGACCGTGTCACAAACTTCTTTGCCGTGGTATTGATACCAGAAGACTATAATATTTGTAATGACTCGGACCATGGAAGCCTACGAGTAAAATTCCTAATATTTTGTAGTTTTTGTAACTTCTGGGTATTCATGCTAGAATCATTATGTTAAATGTATATGATATTTTTCTATCGGTTTATATTATATATTGGCTCAAAGAAAATAAGGGTAAAAATGAAGTTTCACGCCCTCAAAACCGATTTCTTTCAAATTTTGTACAATAACGTATATTGATGCACTAAACACGAATACGTTAAAAAAAAAACCTTCACATTTAACTACGTAAGAAGTTATTAAGCACTAAAGTTCACTGTTACGCTGGTGATGAGAGCTAATGTTAACAGCTAAATTTGTGACGACTTTAAGGCATAAATGACGACTTTAAGGCATACATGCTATGCGTTTCCGCTCGCTACGCTCGCTCAAGAAGATAACAAAACCCCAGTCAATCCAACTCGCGAAAATTAATAGAATTCTTATAGAATATAATATTAAGCACTAAAGTTCACTGTTGGGAAGGTTATAAAACTAGGCGTCAACAGCGTATTTGTAAACACGCGCATGCGCAGATATGTAACATTGGGAAACAGAGAACTCTCATTTGAAATGTTCGGAAACCATTTATTCAAAAATATTGTTAATTTTAAGGGCATCCTCACCCGTCGTCACCTGTCGCTTAAGGGCATACGTGCTATGCGTTTCCGCTCGCTACGCTCGCTCAAGAAGATAACAAAACCCCAGTCAATCCAACTCGCTAAAATTAATAGAATTCTATTAATTATTTTATTAACTTTAGTGCTTAATAACGTCTTTCCTAGTTAAATGCGAAGGTTTTTTTTAACGTATTCGTGTTTAGTGCATCAAAATACGTTATTGTACAAAATTTGAAAGAAATCGGTTTTGAGGGCGTGAAACTTCATTTTTACCAAAATAAGGACATACAATAGTCGAGAAAACCTCTACAGGAAATACACTATATATCTTACCACGATATCCAGAAAGGAGCGGTTATGTAAAAGACGCAGAGCGCTTCGCTTATGACGCTAGACAACAAACTTATTAAAAATGAAACAATTAGTTGGCGAATAGACGTAAATAATTAGGCAGAATAGAAAAGAAGAATGTCGTTTGAGAATCGACCACTCATGGCTGACGTATTTACATTTCATGACGAGGTAGAACAGATCGTCTTGTGGATTATGTCACATTTCATTGAAAATAAAACACATTTTCACTGAATGTCTATTGGATATGGCTCATTTGACAATATCGCTGACAATGGGAGGCAATATAAAGAGACAAAATATGCATGTGTTTGAAAAATAGAAATATACGTAACATGCTATGACAATACAAATGACTGTTCCAAATTTATTTTCCACCCTCCCTCCAGGAGCGAGCTTAAGAGGTTGCATTATGACGCGGTCCGCAAGTACCCATAGATCAGTGTTGGGCATTATTCGAATAAATTATTATTCGAATGATCATTCGAATAAATTTTTAGTGAATGATGACTAATGCACTGAATTATCTCATTCACGCGGTACATCATGAATTATTCACAGAATTATTCGTTATTCATTATTCGTTATACATCATTCATTATTCATCATTCGTTATTATTTATTTCTAGTTGGTCTACTGAATAATCTTACTCAAACACACATATACATACGTATTTCTGGCTGCCAACATTATAATAAATCTATCGTTATTCACTAAAACATGTTTATTCTGAATGATCATTCGAATAATTTGTGAATAAAACATAACTTTCATTCACAGAATAACGAATAATGAATAAAAGTAATTATTCTTCATTCATGAATGAAATAATACATTTATTCATTAATCATTATTCATCATTCTAAATAATTTTTGCCCAACACTGCCATAGATCTCGAAAATTACGGTTGTTCAAATTATATATATATATATATATATATATATATATATATATATATTTGTATGTTCACTCTCTCACCAGCACAACAAAGGTTCGATTTTCAGAAAATTTGGAAGAAGTTTTTAAAAAAAAATAAGTACTAGAAACTTCGAAAGTGTCAGTTTGGTTCACTTTTAGCACTTTCCTCCGAAGGAAAGAATTTTTAAAAAGTTTCTTCAAATTTTTATCAATCCTACCTAATTTCAAATTATTTTGATATATATATATATATACACATGTACATATATATTTTATATATATATTTATTTATGTTTATTTTTATATATATATATATATATATATATATATATATATATATATATATATATATATATATATATGCCTGTTAACACGATAGCCACAAGAGTTTTGGTTTTTTCGCCACGAAACTTGGTATATAGCGTTCTCTAAAAAACAAAAGGACGAATTAGTTAAACACCAAAAAAGGTCTTCCGGGAGGGGACCGAAAGTAGTTATTTGCCCATCCCAACCGTAATTTCTGTTTTATTGCAATGAAACTTTGGTTGTCGTCGTGGTATTCTTAAAAGGCAAAAGTGTTGCAAAAATAAATTAAATCGGTTTATTAGGTGGGAGGTTTACTCCAGACCCAAATTACCAATTTACCGCTACCTGCCGAAAATTTTGTTATATTTCAACGAAACTCGGTATTCGTTGTGGTCATCTACAGAGAAAAAAGGTGTTGTAAAAATAGAGTAAATCGGTTCATTAGGAGGGGAGGTTTACTCAGGTCCTAAATTACTAATTTGCTCATACCGGTCGTAATTTCTGCTGCATTGTAATGAAACGTATCCCCCCAAAAAACATAAATGTGAAATATAGGCCAAGTTCCTCCCCCCCCCCCCCAAAAGAAACACTCCCCTCCCTAAAAAGCGAGAAATATCCCCTCCTAAAAACGCCTTACTATCCTACACTCCAAAAAAGTAGTATGAGTTGGTGTATTAAGTGTACCATATGTTCAACCAAAAATATTTGCCAATACAAGAGATGATACAAGAAAGAAATGTCCAAGTTCATTACTTAGAAGACCTATTAGTTACTTACTAAGAACAGTAATGACACTTCAACTGACCTTTAAAAACGACAATAAAAATACTTATATCCAGTTACTAAAATATCACTTTCCTCAACCAGGTATATTCTTAAACTTGGCAATGTTTTATTTGTGCCGAAATTATCTTTAGAGAGAAAACTAAACATTGCCAAGTTTAAGAATATACCTGGTTGAGGAAAGTGATTTTTTAGTAAGTAACTGGATATAAGTATTTTTATTGTTGTTTTTAAAGGTCAGTTGAAGTGTCATTACTGTTCTTAGTAAGTAACTAATAGGTCTTCTAAGTAATGAACTTGGACATTTCTTTCTTGTATCATCTCTTGTATTTACCTATCTACATCTAATCACTAGTCTAGAAAAGTTAGAAGCTCTTCCAGATGACAGTAATCTAGAGGACAAATTGATTGCTCTCTTAACTAAACTATTACACTGTAAAACACAGGAACCTTATCCCGGGATAAAGATCACAATAGGGAAAGTGTAGAAGGCCTTCAAGAAAAAGATAAGACCAAAGACGATACGTTTTGGGTTTGTGATCCTAAACTTCGTAATTTAGATGACTCAACTTTGAAAAACGTTGTATCTGCTTTCAAGTATATTATGCAGTTAACTCCTACGACTTTATTTACAACATTTAAGAAAGAAGTCACAACTGTTTTTGTTAAGATGGGTCGAAATGTTTTTTAAAACATCAAATATAGGTTCTCCTTGCCAAGACGATTCCTTTGATACCCCACATGATGGGTTCCAGAAGAAATGATGGCTTTCCGATGGAACAAAAAGTACAATACGTCATAGGTAATATGACACTCCCGAATAAAGACCTACCTGTGTGCCACGTTTAGTCAAAATAGGCCAAACGGTGTGGATTTGTATAAAGAACCAACATACAGACAGACAGCTGAAAGACCTTTTTGACCTAGCCTAGTGCATTCCCGGACCAAGACCGACCTGTGCGTCAAGTTTTGTCAAAATAGGTCAAACGGTGTGGATTTGTATAATGAACAAACAGACATACAGAGAGCTTATTGACGATTTTGACCGTGTCTATGCTACTTCCCGGATCAAGACCTACCTGTTTGCCACGTTTTGTCAAAATCGGCCAAACGGTGTGTATTTGTATAAGGAACAAACAGACAGACAGACAGCTCATAGACAATTTAACCTAGCCTATGATTCTCCCCGTATCAAGACCCACCTGTGTCCCAAGTTTGGTCAAAATCGGTCAAACGGTTCGGATTTGTATAAGGAACAAACATACAGACAGACAGCTGGTTTAAGATTTTGACTAAGCCTATATGCGTCTAAATGTTTCTTAAAACATCAAATATAGGTTCTTCATACCGAGACGATTCATTTGATACCCCACATTATGGGTTTCGGACGGAATGATGGGTTTCCGAAGGAAGTACAAAACTGGCACCCCCCCCCCCCGCGCTCCGGAAGCGGAGTCAAACACAACGTTTCAGGATTTTTCGATTTTTTTCCTTTAATAACACCTTCATATCTATCATCCTGCAAAATTTCAAGTCTCTAGCATCATAGAAAGTGCCTAATAATTTTGATGAGTCAGTCAGTGAGTGAGTGAGTCCTATTAATCCCGATTTTCGATCGCTTATATCTCAGAAACTATTTGATATATAATTATGAAAATTTCCAGTTTTACTCACATCTAGTAGTATAATACCTGTATAAATTTTCATAACTTTATCTTTACCTGGTTGAAAGTTATGAGAGGGTAAATATCGGCTCTAAGACCTTCTGTAATATACACACAGTATGCTTAGGCCGAAACTTGGCCTGGCGCACTACCGCGAGCCTAGATATCTCATGAGTATTTAATGAGAAAGAAGTGTTGTAAATATAAACTAATTCGGTCTATCGAAAGGGGGGGGGGGTCTATTTGGTACTACGTTTCATTAGACGTTAGTTGTCCAAGGTCCCACTAGGTGCGCCTCTGTTTTGTTATGACTTTATGTGGATTGTAGGGTCTGATTACTGCCACTAGGAGCGCTGTATCCAGTCTTTGCGTTATTACTGTGTCGGGATCCTTTTATTATTCACCAAGATCAATTGACGAAAATGTGAAGTTTTTGTGTATTTATTAAGTAGTGTAGTAGTAACACGCTTACACAAACCTCTGGAAGATATTTAATTAAATGATTAATAATTGAAACAGTTGCGCATTACAAATGTAAAAGATAAGAACTATTAATGTTTTTATTTTATTTATATACGTTATTTTTAGCAAATTATTCAGGAATACACTCGACACTACCCGAATTCTGAGGAAATTGCTTAGTTATGCAGCTCCTGCGTGACGGCCGTTTTAATTTTTGTTTTATTTTAGCGCGGTTCCTCCCTCCCCCATAGGGAGGAACCCCGCTTATAGGGTTGATACAATGAAACAATCCGGAAGTGCCGACTAGAAAATTTCGCGTTTCAGAACCCCTAGAGACCGAAAATAACGGTGGTTCAAATTTGTATATATATATATATATATATATATATATATATATATATATATATATATATATATATGTATATGTCTTTTCGCTCTCTAGATAGAAGACGAATGGTCCGATTTTGATGAAATTTGGTACAAAAATCCTTCGTCAAATTTGAAAGGTCAAGTTCGTTAACCAGCAAAATCCGCCTACTGGAAGATGGCGTTTGGGGCGAAATTCGCGCAAAAAAAATCGTAACGCTTACGTTTTTGAGTTCATAAGCTTCTAAGTACTCGTTTTATATTATTCCTGGGCTAGGAAACGAATGAAACCATTTTCAAGGCGATAGCTTTAACCGTTTTTGAGAAAATTGGAAAAATATTTTTTGAATACCGTTTTTGGTTTGGGTACTTAGAATCATGGGATTCAGTTGAAACATTTTCTTCATGTTCTACTTTCATCAAAACTAATATTTTGAAATTTTGGTTACGTTTGGAGTTAAGGAAGGGTTAGAATAAAATATTTTATTAACAGACATAAAAAGTTTTAGTAACTTTGTTTACTTTCCTTAATATCTCGAAAAAGGTTGAGAATCATGGTAAACGGAAGAATACCATTAGAAAGCTTATTAAATGCTCTAAAAAAAAGGTTCTAATAAAAGTTTTGATTAGGCGATGTCAATCGGAGAAATAAGAGCTTAAAACTTTAAAGTAATTGATTTCGCTTATTCGAACTGTTCTTTTTGTCTGTTTTTTATTCCTTGTTATTTTTTAATTGCTTATTGTTGGATAATGTATTTGAAAATAAAACAGGTTAAGAAAAATAAGAAAAACAATTTAATGTTAGAGATATGGATTTCCAAGATATATAGCTTTTCAACTGCCTAGCGTCCTTCCTAGGGAGGGTTCTTTGTCTTTGATTTTGGTACTTAGAATTATGGGATACAGTTGAAACATTTTCTGCATGTTGGAGTTTTATCAACACTAATATGTTGAAATTTTTGTTACGTTTAGAGTAAAGGAAGGGTTAGAATAAAATATTTTATTAACAGACAAAAAAAGTTTTGGTAACTTTGTATAATTTCGTTAGTATTTTGAAAACCGTTGACAATCTTGTGAAGCGGAAGATTACCATTCGGAAGCTTACTAAATGCTCTACAAAAAAGGTTCTGAAGAAAGTTTTAATTAGGCGATGTCAATCGGAGAAAAAAGTGCTTAAAGCTTTAAATTAATTGATTTCGTTTATTCCAATGGTTCTTTTTGTCTGTTTTATTTCTTGTTATTTTTTAATTGCTTATAGTTGGATAATGTATTTGACAATAAAACTGGTTAAGTAAAATAACAAAAACAATTTATTGTTAGAAATATAGATTTCCAAGATTCCAAGACCTTGTCACTAGCGGGCCTGTTTCTAGTGTAGCGGACCCTTCCAGGTAAGATTGTAAATCATGACCTTTCAAGACTTTACTACTCACAGGAATGGCGTTAGTGACCTTAAGGGTTGACACGCCATTATAATAATTAATTTAAAAAAAAAGACTGGTGGAACCAAAATAATAACTGCTTCTATTTTAATCTTTCCAAATTAGACCTGGGATATGAACGGAACCGCGCTAACATGATGCAGTCCTGCGAGACGGACTTTTTTTTAATTAGACCTAACAGTAAAATTAGTAAGTATTTTAGTAAAACAGCGTAAGAAAACGAGACATGTATTGGGAATACTGTTTCGGAGACCTTTGTCTTCATGGAAATATCACAAAGCTAACATCATTATTGCCAGTTTTTTTTCGAGCAATTTTTAATTTAAGTGGCCGAGTTTCCTCCCAGGGGGAGAAAAAATCCACTGTAATGATAGCTTTTCTACCAATGTAGAATGATATTGTAGAAACCAAAGTAAGATAACATTCTGAAGCTGAATAAAAATTACAGACATTAAAAAAGGATGGGTCATAATTATTGTGACTTTAATAATATGCTGATTACAGAATAAAAATAAACATAAAAGTGACTCTAACGAAGTACAAAAAACTGAGAAAAGCTATGAGCCTGTTGCACCGCGAGAAAGAAGAATATTAATTATAAAAAAATAATAAATAATAACTTATAATTTTTTTTAACTCTCATTATCAGGGAAACAAGTACCGCGTGGAGGGTCAAATTTTTTTTCTAATTCAATTAATAAGTAGGCAAATTTATTAAACAAAAAAATTAAAAAATAAATTCGAAAATGAAAGAATAATTAATTTATTTTAGGACGTTTATTTAATTTACTTCCTCGTAGTTAATAATAAATGTGCGTTAAAATTTAATAAATAAAAAAATAATTTAGGTCCTTCGATTGATACATTGCTCGAATCAAACGTGATATTTTTTAAGGGTTGTATTTTGGGATTTTAAGGATTGCATCAGTTCAAGAATCAAATCCGATAGCGTTGGGTCAATTTTTGTACAAGAACTCACAGATTGTTTGCATCAGAAAAATAATTAACACTTAAATATAAGCAAAACGCAAAATGTTGAGAAACGTCATATATTCAAAGTGCCGTAACTTGGCTCCAAATGGACCAATCGTGTTCGTTTAGGTCTCGGAACATTTTTATTTTTCAGCACTGAAAGGCAGAACACAGGAAATAGTCGTTTAGGTCTCGGAACATTTTTATTTTTCAGCACTGAAAGGCAGAACACAGGAAATAGTCGTTTATTATTGTTAACAACTTGAATAAAAACTTAGTCTAAAATATCCTAAATTAAGACATTTTTAAAACTATGTCATATCATCGTAGGGACGAAACCCGGACGAATGACACAATCCCGAGGTTCCGATGAGAAATTTCCAAGTTTCTCTATAGGTCGCGAAGACACTAATGGTACAAATTTGTATTTGTGCACATATATACATATATATATATATATATATATATATATATATATATATATATATATATATATATATATATATATATATATGGGGCGAGGTTAGCTCAGTGGTAGTGCACTGGATTAATATGCTGGAGGACCTGAGATCAAATCCCGAACAAGGACTAAAGACTAAAGATTTTTCCTTCCAGTGTCTTCGTTCATGGGTTAGATTTGGTCCCCCTGACTTTTTTTTTACGGTAAAATGCGTATTTTAGTATACAAATGTACGTAATTGAGAAACACGAACAGCATACCTTAGGCAATTTATTTTTACAATAATTTAAAATAAATTATTGAAATTAATTAAATATATATGTTCAAAAGTTCAAATCTAAACTCCGAAATTATCACCAGGTGCCCCTTACATCTACACTATACTCCAAAACTTAAAGGCACTCAACAAATACTCTAATAATTCATAAAATGTATGCAATTTAAATATAATTGAGTTTTAATTAAATTGCAAATATCTTATTTAAATTAATTAATTTGAAATACTTATCTTTGTTATATCTATTCATTTTCCAATATTTTATTTATCATTTATTAATATTCTATTTTATTTATTTTTTTTATTTTTTTGTGACAAAACTGTTAAAAGAGACCATCGCCGATGTTGCGGAAATCTTAAACTTAAAAAAATCAACAAAAAACAAACAAATAAGATAAATGTAAACGAGTCAGACTTTTTCAGTAACTCATATAATGACGATGAAGTCGTCCACCCGGAACTTCAGTATCAATACTTTTATTTTTTTTTTTTTAATTTTGAAGACAATAATTGCATATTAAAACTTACAAAAGTAAAATAAAACTTAAAGAGTGACCATGAAAAGTCCAGCGACGCTAAAAAGTAGTAAGGAAATTAGTTTTGGTACGGTCTGGAATCGGGCCTGCTTGTTATACAGTCGACTGACTACGAGATAAAGGTTATGTCTCTTCCTCAGTAACCCTACCCTTGAAGCAGTCGTAGTCCATACCTCGGCGGAGGAGGAGGCAGTATTACCTCTTTGGACTGCGGAGGAGTAGGTCGAAATCGTCTCATTCTATCTCCATGCAATCTGACTGATATAAGTGAAAATGAATCCGACTGCTTTGTTTCTCTTTGGCGCCTTCTTCTTTCGTGATGTTTATGGAGTTCAGCCTTCTTGTGACAGGTAATGAATAGTTTAAAACGTGATATTTTTTTTTTATACGGTAATGGTCTACGATCCCGGTATACAACGGCCTTCATCGAGCTGGTTAATGGAGGAAAATTATTTTATACTAAATTAATTATGTCAATAAAGATATTTTGAATGGGTTGCCTGAAAAAAATCAGTCCAGAATATGAATTTACTAAAAATTTTTTTTTTTTTTTTTTAAATTGCATCGGTGTGGTTCATAGACAAATTCCATGCCAATCGAAAGTATGAAGCCTATAGAATATGGAAACGATAGGTTGGCTATTTTTTTCCTGTCACAACTCTTGGGTTGCCGGGTGTAAACAGGTAACTCGAAACGAGTAACTTGCATCGGTCTGATTAATGAAATGAAGTTAAGTTAAAATAAAGATTATTTCATTACGATCACGGTGGTATAGGGTTGTCTGCGAAAAATCAGTCCTGAATTCCGGTTGTCGAGCTTTAAAGAGTGAAATATTGCTGCGAGGGAATACGTGCGACAGCGAGGTAATAGTCATATATATATATATATATATATATACATATATATATATATATATATATATATATATATATATATATATATATATAGGGTGTCCCGCATTGAGGTGTCATAAATTTAGGGGTTTATTCTGCACCTAATTTATTTATTTTATTTTATTTTATTTTATTTTTTTATTTTTTTTTTATTTTTATTTTTTTTTAAAGAAAAGCTTTGTTTTCGGGAACTATACATTTGAAACTGAGTGAGTTGTTATTTGGTCGAAGGGCTTGTTTTTGGGACGTCACCATCATCGAGTGAAATTAAGGAATGTGTTCAGAATGGCTCCTTCACGCTAAAGCACATTTATAGGTTTTGACTTAGACATCAGAAATAAATAAATTCAAATAGATTTGTTTCTAAAACTACGAGGTTCCATTTTGAAGCTTATTAAATAATGCAATTTTTGAGGCGGGGGCAAGTCTATTAATTGCAGATTAAGAAAATATTGAATACTTTATTAAGACACTAATATCAAGCACTCTCATCGATATGGATTTTAATATAGCTCTTAATTTACTTGGTAATATTTTAACAACGGGCGTTTCTTATTGGAAATTTATTTATTTATTTGATTGTTCAGAGCCATGATGCAAACAAGATTAAAGGCCATTGAAAGTATATAACTTAAAATGTAAAATTGTAAGTAAAAGATCAAAGCAATGCACTATATATATATATAAATATATATATTTTTATATATATATATATATGGCAGGAGGAAAATCCATCATGGACACCTGGCGAGGAGAAACCTGGTAGTGTCGGACGCCAACCGACTAAACCCCCCCCCCCCCTTGTTCTTCGCGATCATGATGGAAACCGCTCACGCATATATATATATATATATATATATATATATATATATATATGTGTGTGTGTGTGTGTGTGTGTGTGTATATATATATATATGTGTGTGTATATATATATATATATATATATATATATATATATATATATATATAAGAAAAATAACAACTATAACGTATAAATTGGAAAAAAAAAATTTAAAAAAAAAATAATATAAAAACTCTCAATTTCTTTCACCTAAATTTGTAAGTATTACAACAAAAATCATTGTAAATTTAATGTAGATTCTAAAAATATGGTCGTTATTTACGATAAATTGATCAGAAATCTTGAAAACACAGCTTTTCTTTAAAAAAAAAAACAAAAAAAAACAGTAGTTATAAAATGCACAAAAGTTTGAGTAGCTCTCCTACATTTTTAGATAGAACGCTCATTTTTGCGTCATCCAACTACAAACGAGGTGCAGAATAAACCCCTAAAGTTATGACATCTCAATGCGGGACAACCTGTATATGTATGACTATTACCTCGCTGGGCTCTCTGTCGCACGTATTCACTCGCAGAAATATTTCACTTTTTAAAGCTGGACAACCGGAATTCAGGACTGATTTTTCGCAGACAACCAGGGCCGCCACATCTCTGAGCCGGGCCCAGGACCAGATCACGGGCCCCCACTTCTCAGAGCCGGGGATAAACCTTCTGCTCTTCCCACACAGAACTCATAGTTACTATTAATGGTTGAAATGTCTAATAAACTTATACTAATCTCCAATGTATTGTTTTACAAAAAATGTAATATGTTCTCAAAATCATAAAAAATCTTAATGCAAGTAGCGTGTACATTTTAGGATTTCAAATCCACAAAACTGAAAATTTTAGTACTTTGGCCATTTTAAAGTTATTTTCATCTTGCGTTTTGAGCGAAATGAGAATAAACCCCGACAATCGGTGCAGCAAAGGTCTCTCACTTTCAGTGCTTGTAGGTTTACGACTCGTAATGAAATATACTATTCTGGGACTGCACTTGTTTTGTCGTTTATGTACATTAAAAAAAAAATATAGATCCAATTCCAATAAATATAGGCTAAGCCCGTCTATATTTCTAAACCCCATTCTTTTTACAATCTCATAACCTATACATTGTTTTCCAAATAGCTAGGCCCGTCCCGGGCCCCCACGGCTCCCGGGCCCGGGACAACTGTACCCGGCTGCCCCCCCCCCATGTGGCGGCCCTGCAGACAACCCTATACCACCGTGTTCGTAATGAAATGATCTTTATTTTAACTTAACTTTAATTCATTAATCAGGCCGATGCAAGTTTCCTGTTTACACCCGGCAACCCAAGAGTTGTGACAGGAAAAAAGTAGGCAACCTATCGTTTGCATATTCTATAGGATTCATACTTTCGATTGGTATGGAATTTGTCTATTAACCAAACCGATGCAATTTAAAAAAAAAAATTTTAATTTTTAATAATTATTAATAATATTCTGGACTGATTTTTTTCAGGCAACCCATTCAAAATATCATTATTGACATAATTAATTTAGTATAAAATAATTTTCATCCATTAACCAGCTCGATGAAGGTCGTTGTATACCGGGATCTTAGACCATAACATGTATTTAGTGGTTTGCATATATTATATTTATCTTTCAAGGATAGCGCTAAATATTATACTGTGGGTTGCCAATCAAAAGCAATAATTGAAATAAAATGAAAATTATTATGGATTATATTTAAATCGTCATATATACAGGGTGTTCAAAACTCGATTGACACCCCCCTTTTTTTCCACAATTTTTGAAATTTAAAAACGAAACTTGGTGGATCTTAACGTGGTCGAATGTACATTCACAAGACCTTATGCACGACCCCTCAACTTTCTCCAGTTCTTCTCCAGCGACCCTAACTCTGGAATCTTCAATAGAAAGGGGTTATTTTTATGACGGATTATTGTAGAGAATTGAATTTTAGGTCGATTTTATATCGGTCATTTTTTCGCTAAAGCGCACCAATGAGTAACAAATTGCCAAAAACCGTTAAAACCCTTGATTTTTGTCACTTTTCTGCCAATAACGCAGAAAGTATGTCCGTAATGGAAAAAGTAATTGGTATAAACGTTGCAGAGGATTAAATTTACTTTCCAAATAGTACCTTTAAATGCCTAAAAAGTTAATAGGAATGGAGCAAAACAAACTTTTGTTTTTGAAGTTTTCAGAAACGTTTATGATCAACGTGGTCTACGCTTCCGTAAAACTTAATAAACATTTCCTAAACTTTTTGCTCCACCTAAAAATCAAATTCAATTACTTTATAAAGGCATTAAAAATAATAAATTTAAAGCAACAGAACTCACCTAATCATTAGAATTTCGTAGTAATTATTTTTGTGTTGAACGATTTTTTTTTTTTTTTAGTTATTTTGTTTTTTACGGCATCTTGACATCTAGGCCATTAGTGCCGACATCCTGGGTGCAGCGAGGAATTTTCCCAACGAGCCATGGGATGAAAAATTCCTGCCGCCGCACAGTGGGGCCAAACTACTTTTCGTGTTTCAAAAAGGCTACAGCCTCCAAATCTAAACCCATTTGAATGTAACCAAGTTTCGTTTTTAAATTTCAAAAATTGTGAAAAAAGGGGGTGTCAATCGAGTTTTGAGCACCCTGTGTATATATATATATATATATATATATATATATATATATATATATATATATATATATATATATATATATATATATATATTTCTGAAATCTCCCTTGGCCTTAAATAATTAGTATTTTCAATTTACAGTCTTCTGAGCAAAACTAAAGAAAAAAGAAAAAAGTCCGTCACGCAGGAGCTGCATAACTAAGCACTTTCCTCAGAATTTGGGTAGTGTAGACTGCTTTCCAGAACAATTTGCTTAAAATATCCTACATAAATAAAATAAAAACATGAATAGTTCTCTTTTAAATTTGAAATGAGTAACTGATCAATTAATAATTTGCTTCCAGAGTTATGTTTACACATGGTACCTATTACACTACGTAATAAATACAAAAAACCTCATATTATCGTATTTTGATCTAACGCAGGAACAGGATACAGTCACTCTAGTGGTAGAAAGCGCTCCTTGCGGCGGCTTTGTGAACCTACGTCTGACGGGCTTTTCTATTCAAATATATTACAAATTAAACCCCCGCTTTCCGATTGACCGATTCAGCTCATTTTTACAAAAAATTAGGTATCGGGAGTAACTGCGCTAAAATGAAGCCAATGGATTACCATTCGAGTTTAAACGACTACAGTTTCCAATATGGCTTGCCTTCGCTATGACTATAAACAAATCCCAGGGCAGTCATTAAGTGTTTGTGGTACTAATCTAGAAAACCCATGTTTCTCGCATGGTCAATTGTATGTTGCCTGTTCCCGTGTTGGAAAACCATCTACTCTGTTTGTTTACGCGCCAGGTAATCAAACAAAAAATAACGAGTGCCGTAAAGTACTACAATAAAAATTAAACTTAATTTAGAATAAGTAAAAGTAAAATGAAATATAAAAAAAAAAAAATAATAAAAAAAAAATAAAAAAAAAAAAAAATAAGTGGGTATCATAACAAGAAATCTGAAATTATAATTGTTCATTTTCATTTAAGGGTTTTATAATTTTTATTTTTTGACGTAATGTAATTGGTGACTTATTAACTTTCTTTTTTCTTTTTTTATCTCACTAGCAGAATAAGTATTAAAAAGTCCGTCACGCAGGAGCTGCATAACTAAGCACTTTCCTCAGAATTTGGGTAGTGTAGACTGCTTTCCAGAACAATTTGCTTAAAATATCCTACATAAATAAAATAAAAACATGAATAGTTCTCTTTTAAATTTGTAATGAGTAACTGATCAATTATTAATTTACTTCCAGAGTTATGTTCACACATGGTACCTATTACACTACGTAATAAATACAAAAAACCTCATATTATCGTATTTTGATCTAAGGCAGGAACAGGATACAGTCACTCTAGTGGTAGAAAGCGCTCCTTGCGGCGGCTTTGTGAACCTACGTCTGTCGGGCTTTTCTATTGAAATATATTACAAATTAAACCCCCGCTTTCCGATTGACCGATTCAGCTCATTTTTACAACACTTCTTTCTCATGAGTTACCCACGACGTATACCGCGTTTCGTTACAATACAGCAGAAATTACGACCGGTATGAGTATATTAAGAATTTGGGTCAAGAGTAAACCCCCCCTTCTAATGAACCGATTTAGTTTATTTTTACAACACATATTTACCTGTAGATTACCACTACGAATACCGAGTTTGGTCGAAATATACCAAAAATCACGGCTGGTAGTGGCGAATTGGTATTGTGGGTCCGGAGTAAACCCCCCCCCCCCCCTCCTAATGAACCGATTTAGTTTATTTTTACAACAGTTATTTACCTGTGGATTACCACTACGAATACCGAGTTTCATCGAAATATACTAAAAATCACGGCTGGTAGTGGCGAATTGGTATTGTGGGTCCGGAGTAAACCCCCCCCCCCCCTTCTAATGAACCGATTTAGTTCATTTTTATATCTCACTTTTCTCTCTATATTACCACTACGAATACCAAGTTTCGTTGAAATATAACAAATATTACGGCTGACATAGTCAAATTAGTGTTTTGGGTTCGGGGTAACCCCCCCCCCCTTCCGGTGGACCAACTTTGGTGGTTAACGAACTCGTTCAATCGTTTGCTAATTGAATGCTATATACCAAGTTTCGTGACGAAAAAACAAAAACTCTGGCCGCTATCGTGTTAACAGACACATATATATATATATATATATATATATATATATATATATATATATGCACAGATATATATAAATTTTAACGGGGGTCATTTTCGGTGTCTACTAGGTAGGATCGATAAAGATTTGAAGAAATTTTTCAAAAATTCCGTCATGAGTCCAACCTCAATAGCTACTTTCCTTCGGAGGAAAGTGCTAAAAGAATGAACTTAAATATTTTCATTTTTTAAGGAAAGCTTGAAAGTTGTTTCTTTATTTTTGACATGAAGGCTATGAGTTAAATATATATATATATATATATATATATATATATATATATATATATATATATATATATATGTATATATATATATATATATATATATATATAAATAAAAATAAACATAAAAATACACACAAGTTGCCCCATATATATGTTATGGGTCACAATCATGTAAGCCGTTAGAGATGTCAAAAAATTGCAAAGGACTAGCATTTTCCACCTCAACCCCCCCCCCCCCCCTCCCCCCTTCTGAGTGGGTAACTTTCAGATGTATATTTTATAAATAAATAAAAAAACATTTTCTAGATATAAGGCTCAAGCAGTCGCCGATTCAAAGCCCGATATTTCATCTTTAATTTTTAATACATTTTTAAACCTAATAAAGAAACGCATCTAGTTTAATTTTTATGTTTCGCCAGGTATTTTACTATAAGATCTTGCTTACATGTTTATCTATTCTAATTGCTACAAGTGAAATATTGACATCAACGAACCTAAAAACCGACTTCTTTTAATACTTTTTTACACGGAGCTATAAGTTCCTAGGTGATCAGAACTCTGTATCATCTATTTTCAGCAACATTTTTCAGATATTTTGCAAATAAAAAAAGAATTTGTGATGTGAACATTGAAATTTGTTGCGTCATTGCTCAATCATTAGCGGAAACCAAGAATCAAATTCTTATTATTTTCATGTTTCCTTATTTCCTTTAAAAATGGAGCGAAAAAAAAAGTTTAACCATAAGAAAAAAGTCCGACTCGCAGGAACTGCATCATCTTAGCGCGGTTCCGTTCTTATCCCTAGTTTCATTTGGAAAGATTAAAATAGAAGCTGTTATTGTTTTGGTTCCATTTTTCTTAAAAGGTCTTGATTTATGATCTTACCTGGATGGGTCGGCCAACCCAAGAAAGGCCACCGCTAGGCAGTTGAAAATTGTCACAAGGTCTTCGAATCTCTCTCAAAGGTTATATATTTCCAAACAATAAATTGTTTTTCTTAACCTGTTAAATACATTGACATCGCCTAATCAAAACTTTCTTCAGAACCTTTTTTTTTAGAGCATTTATTAAGCTTTCTAATGGTAACCTTCCGCTTACCAATATTCTCAGCCGTTTTCGAGATATTAAGGAAAGTAGAAAAAGTTACCAAAACTTTTCATGTCTGTTAATAAAATATTTTAGTCTAACCCTTCCTTAACTCCAAACGTAACCAAAATTTCAACATATTAGCTTTGATGAAATTTGAACATGCAGAAAATGTTTCAACTGAATCCCACGATTCTAAGTACCCAAACCAAAAACGTTATTCAACAACTATTTTTCCAATTTTCTCGACAACGGTTAAAGCTATCGCCTTAAAAATGGTTTCATTCGTTTTTCTAAGCCCAGAAGCCTATAAAACGAGTACTTGCAGACATATGAAGTAAGCGGAACGATTTTGTACCAAATTTCATCAAAATCGGACCATTATTCGCTGACGTATGCCGCGAACAGAAATATATATATATATATATATATATATATATATATATATATATATATATATATATATATACAAATTTGAACCACCTTCATTTTCGGTCTCTAGGGGTTCTGAAACGCAAAATTTTCTAGTCGGCACTTCCGAATTGCGTCATGCGATCAACCATATAAGCGGGGTTCCTCCCTATGGAGGGAGGGAGGAACCGCGCTAAAAACAGCACCGGTGATCTCTGAATTCGTGTAGTGTGCTTGTCTGCTTGTCGCCCCCGGCGAGAATGATTCGACTCATAATTGTAATATTTCTTATTCAATTGTTCTGTAATGTTTTCAATTAAACAAGTATACCAATGAAATCTTCTCGAAAAATGTACTATTAAATTAAAAATGTACGATTAATGCTATATTTTGGCAAATGCATTACTTATCTAGCGTAATAACAGTTTATTTCAGAGTTCAAATAAAGTTGATCATAAGAACAATGACACTTTTTTGAAACCAATATATCATGGCAATGACAATGGCCAAATTAACCAAAGATATTATGATTGAAAAACATCTCATATAGAAACATATATCTTGATAGAAATTTTGATCAACATTGTTTATCCTAATATATTTTCATTAAGAGGAGATCGTTGACCGTTTGTGATGCGAAGGTAGAAATTGTAAGTGATATTCGAAATTTAAACATTAAAAACTATATGAAGACCTACAATTATAGTATTATGCATTTGTAATAATACTAGCTGTTACCCGGTGTGCCATGCTACACCAACTTTTAAACTCGCTTTTTCATTTAATAAACATTGATACGCCTTGCGTCTGTCTCCCGGGTTAAAAAGTGGATCTTTGAGGATCATTATCTCGAAAACGAATACTGCTTGAAGGGTCGAATCTTTTAGCACTTTCCTCCGAAGGAAAGTAGCTATTGAGGTTGGACTCATGACGGAATTTTTGAAAAATTTCTTCAAATCTTTATCGATCCTACCTAGTAGACACCGAAAATGACCCCCGTTAAAATTTATATATATCTATATATATATATATATATATATATATATATATATATATATATATATATATATATATATATATGTGTGTGTCTGTTAACACGATAGCGGCCAGAGTTTTTGTTTTTTCGTCACGAAACTTGGTATATAGCATTCAATTAGCAAACGATTGAACGAGTTCGTTAACCACCAAAGTCGGTCCACCGGAAGGGGGGGTTTACCCCGAACCCAAAACACTAATTTGACTATGTCAGCCGTAATATTTGTTATATTTCAACGAAACTTGGTATTCGTAGTGGTAATATAGAGAGAAAAGTGAGATATAAAAATGAACTAAATCGGTTCATTAGAAGGGGGGGGGGGTTTACTCCGGACCCACAATACCAATTCGCCACTACCAGCCGTGATTTTTGGTATATTTCGACAAAACTCGGTATTCGTAGTGGTAATCCACAGGTAAATATGTGTTGTAAAATTAAACTAAATCGGTTCATTAGGAGGGGGGGTTTACTCCGGACCCACAATACCAATTCGCCACTACCAGCCGTGATTTTTGGTATATTTCGACGAAACTCGGTATTCGTAGTGGTAATCTACTGTTAAATATGTGTTGTAAAAATAAACTAAATCGGTTCATTAGAAGGGGGGGTTTTCTCAGGACCCAAATTCCTAATATACTCATACCGGTCGTAATTTCTGCTGTATTGTAACGAAACGCGGTATACATCGTGGGTAACTCATGAGAAAGAAGTGTTGTAAAAATGAGCTGAATCGGTCAATCGTAAAGCGGGGGTTTAATTTGTAATATATTTCAATAGAAAAGCCCGCCAAACGTAGGTTCACAAAGCCGCCGCAAGGAGCGCTTTCTACCACTAGAGTGACTGTATCCTGTTCCTGCGTTGGATCAAAATATGATAATATGAGGTTTTTTGTATTTATTACGTAGTGTAGTAGGTACCATGTGTAAACATAACTCTGGAAGCAAATTAATAATTGATCAGTTACTCATTACAAATTTAAAAGGGAACTAGTCATGTTTTTATTTTATTTATGTAGGATATTTTAAGCAAATTGTTCTGGAAAGCAGTCTACACTACCCAAATTCTGAGGAAAGTGCTTAGTTATGCAGCTCCTGCGTGACGGACTTTTCCAATGCATAGAGGACACTATAATTAACATGAAGAAAGTTTATAAAAATATAGTTCGAAAATGGAAGCTTAATTAATTTATTTTAGTACGTTAATTTAATTTACTTCAATTGATACATTGCTCGAATTAAATATGGGGAGATATATTAAGGGTTGTATTTTGGGATTAACTCCGAAGGCCTATGCCAATTTTTGTGTAAAAACTCAAAGATTGTATGCGTTAAAAAATATATTAAATACAAAAATATAAGCAAAAACGCGAATATTTTAGAAAAGTCATATATTTTAACGGCTGTAACTTCGCTCCAAGTGGACTCATCGAGTTCGTCGAAGTAGTCGTTTATTTTCGAAAACACATTTTATTTAAAAATTTTATAGTGTAAAATATCCTAAATTATGAGTTTTGAAGAGTGGGGCTTAAACAAAAAGTGCAGGGGTTTTTCTGATCCCGGATTCGGATTGAGGGCCCCCAAAAACATATAGTAAACATCGTCTGGTCTCTGGTTCCGGATTATTTTTTTTATTTTTATTTTTTATTTTTTTTTTGTGGCTGTGTTATTAATGTTTACCAGTTAAGAACCTGGCAGTTAAAAATTATAATTTTTAACAACCAGTTTCTTACAACCGTCAGTGTTTTCTTCCACCAACAATTGGAAAAGAGCTAAGTGTTACATTCGCGAGCTCCATCTATAATATAAAAGTCCGTCTCGCAGGACTGCATCATCTTAGCGCGGTTCCGTTCATATCCCTAGTCTAATTTGGAAAGATTAAAATAGAAGCAGTTATTATTTTGGTTCCACCAGTCTTTTTTTTTTTTTAAATTAATTATTATAATGGTGTGTCAAACCTTAAGGTCACTAACGCCATTCCTGTGAGCAGTAAAGTCTTGAAAGGTCATGATTTACAATCTTACCTGGAAGGGTCGGCTCCTGCTACTAGAAACTGTCCCGCTAGTTACAAGGTCTTGGAATCCTGGAAATCTATATTTCTAACATTAAATTGTTTTTCTTATTTGTCTTAACCTGATTTATTTTCAAATACATTATCCAACTATAAGCAATTAAAAAATAACAAGGAATAAAAAACAGACAAAAAGAACAGTTCGAATAAGCGAAATCAATTATTTTAAAGTTTTAAGCTCTTATTTCTCCGATTGACATCGCCTAATCAAAACTTTCATTAGAACCTTTTTTTTAGAGCATTTAATAAGCTTTCTAATGGTATTCTTCCGTTTACCAAGATTCTCAACCTTTTTCGAGATATTAAGGAAAGTAAACAAAGTTACTAAAACTTTTTATGTCTGTTAATAAAATATTTTATTCTAACCCTTCCTTAACTCCAAACGTAACCAAAATTTCAACATATTAGTTTTAATGAAAGTAGAACATGCAGAAAATGTTTCAACTGAATCCCATGATTCTAAGTACCCAAACCAAAAACGGTATTCAAAAACTATTTTTCCGATTTTCTCAAAAACGGTTAAAGCTATCGCCTTGAAAATGGTTTCATTCGTTTTCCTAGCCCAGGAAGCATATAAAACGAGTACTTACAAGCTTATTAACTCAAAAACGTAAGCGTTACGATTTTTTTTGCGCGAATTTTGCCCCAAACGCCATCTTCCAGTAGGCGGATTTTGCTGGTTAACGAACTTGACCTTTCAAATTAGACGAAAGATTTTTGTACCAAATTTCATCAAAATCGGACCATTCGTCTAGGAGCTACAGAGCGAACAGACAAATATATATATATATATATATATATATATATATATATATATATATATATATATATATAAATAAATATATACATATATATATATATATATATATATATATATATACAAATTTGAACCACTGTTATTTTCGGTCCCCAGGGGTTCTGAAACGCGAAATTTTCTAGTCGGCACTTCCGGATTGTTTCATTGTATCAACCTTATAAGCGGGGTTCCTCCCTATGGGGGAGGGAGGAACCGCGCTAAAAATGAATCGCTAAATGTCTTGCTAAGCGCCAATCTCGAGAGCAGCTGAACCGATTTCGCTAATTCTTTTTTCATAATATTCCTTGAAGTAGGAGGATGGTTCTTACGGAGAGAAAAATTTAAAAAATTGCCTGAAAAAGTCTAAAAAAAAACACTTTTCGGGTCTTTTTCACTTCCTTAACGCAAATTAATTTTTAAATAAAAACATATGTTCTCAATTATAATACTTTTAACAGTTAACGTATTAGGTTCTTTGTGAATAAGCAAAAATTCACTCTTTGTTTATATTGTTTTAAAATAAATACGTTTTTATTTAGGTTTATAACTATAACAGTAATAATAAGAACAGACCCGGTGGCCGTGAGTGTTAAGGCTTGAGAACTTAACATTCCGTGCCAAGGGTCGAGGGTTCAATTCCCACTATGGGGTGGTGGCTTTTCTTCAGAAAAGTCCGATTCGCAGGAACTGCGTCATCTTAGCGCGGTTCCGTTCTTATCTCTAGTGTTTATGAAGGCTTAGAATAGAAACAGTTATTACTTTGTTTAGATCAATAGCGAAACAGCTATCCAAATGAAATCTCAAACAAACCAGTCTTGAAAGGTCTTGATTTACAATCTTACCTGTATGGGTCAGCTATACCATAAGTCGGGCAGAAAGGCCTCCGCTCAGAGGCATTTGGAAAGCCTTGGGATCTCTCTCTTTGAACGCTACATTTCTAACAATAAATTGATCTTCTTATTTTACTTATTCTGTTTTATTGTCAAATACATTATCTGACTATAAGCAATTTAAAATAACAAGGAATAAAACAGACAAAAAGAACAGTTCTAATAAGCGAAATCAATTACTTTAAAGTTTTAAGCACTTATTTCTCCGATTGACATCGCCTAATCAAAACTTTCATCAGAACCATTTTTGTAGAGCATTTAGTGAGCTTTCTAATGGTAATCTTCCGTTTCCCAAGATTCTCAACCTTTTTCGAGATATTAAGGAAAGTATACAAAGTTACCAAAACTTTTTATGTCTGTTAATAAAATATTTTATTCTAACCCTTCCTAAACTCCAAACGTAACAAAAATTTCATCATATTAGTTTTAATGAATGTAGAACATGCAGAAAATGTTTCAACTGAATCTCATAATTCTAAGTACCAAAATCAAAGAGAAAAAGAACAGGTCGAATAAGCGAAATCAATTACTTTAAAGTTTTATGCACTTATTTCTCCGATTGACATCGCCTAATCAAAACTTTCTTTAGAACCATTTTTGTAGAGAATTTAGTGACCTTTCTAATGGTCATCTTCCGTTTCCCAAGATTCTCAACCTTTTTCGAGATATTAAGGAAAGTGTACAAAGTTACCAAAACTTTTCATGTCTGTTCATAAAATATTTTATTCTAACCCTTCCTTAACTCCAAACGTTACATAACTTTCAACATATTAGTTTTAATGAAATTAGAACATGCAGATAATGTTTCAACTGAATCCCGTGATTCTAAGTACCCAAACCAAAAACGGAATTCAAAAACTATTTTTCCAATTTTCTCGACAACGGTTAAAGCTATCGCCTTGAAAATGGTTTCATTCGTTTTTCTAGCTCAAGAAGCCTATAAACAGAGTACTTACAAGCTTATGAACTCAAAAACGTAAGCGTTACGATTTTTTTTGCGCGAATTTCGCCCCAAACGCCATCTTCCAGTGGGCGGATTTTGCTGGTTAACGAACTTGACCTTTCAAATTGGACGACGGATTTTTGTACCAAATTTCATCAAAATCGGACCATCAGGGAAGCCAGAAATGAGCGAACAGACAATATATATATATATATATATATATATATATATATATATATATATATATATATATAAATATATACATATATATATATATATATATACAAATTTGAACCACCGTTATTGTCGGTCTCTAGGGGTTCTGAAACGCGAAATTTTCTAGTCGGCACTTCCGGATTGTTTCATTGTATCAACCCTATAAGCGGGGTTCCTCCCTATGGGGGAGGGAGGAACCGCGCTAAAAAAGAAAAGTCATCAGCCCTATCCTGGCTAGAAAAGGGTGGTAACCTATAGATAACCCGTTGTTAAATTCTCAGTTAATACTAATGGACGTTAAAATTTGAATAAATTAGAACATGTAATCACTAGATGACAATAGAATCACATGTTAATAATGCAATTTCAATTAATTTATATTTGCGTTAACGAAGTAAAAAAGACCCCACTTTTCTATATTCCCATACAAAAGATTCGTAATAATACTTAAAGTTAAAAAAACATTGCCGATTAATCAGGAAGATTAAATTATTAAAATTAAAACAAAACCATCAATATTTAAAAAAAAAAAAAAATCATAATTTAGTTGTTGACATGGGGTGTCATTAACAAAATACTTTGGAAAAAAATATTTAAATTGATTATTTTAATTTAAAACCACTCAAGACACTTTAATTATACATTAATAAACAATATAAAGTACTCAACTTTATTACAATAAATGTAGGAAGAGAGTAGGAACAAAAAAATAGAATGAAAATCCTTCAGGAAATCATAACCTTGTAGCCATTAACTGGCTCTCAACTCAAGTCTTGGAGGTATTAATTTTAAAGCCTTCCCTGTGGTTGGTTTTTCAATCAGGTATATTATAGATGATTTAGAGGGCCCTTAAAACATTAGTTTCCTGTATTTCTTAAAATGAAATTAGGACTAGTTCGCTTATTTCTTTAAGTTAAAGTGAGGGGTGTCAATAACTATACGGGATGTCAATAACTGTCGGGTAACTATCGGGTTTACCCTATTCCATACAAATTGATTTTGGATAAACGTAAATAATTTTTACTTTTTGTAAATACGAATAGTTGTTAGTTTTGTTTCTTGTAGATGTATGTCTGTGTGCATAAGTATATATATATATATATACATATGCACGTACGCATGTGTGTGTGTGTGTGTGTGTGTGTGTATATGTGTGTATAATTGGATTACCATTGTAAAAAAGGAACGAAGAATACATAAAATTGTTATAAAAAAGATGGATATAAATTATATATGATTTATTTATTCTGCTCTATATTATTGTAACAAAATGTAAATAGTAACCGAACTTGGGCTGACGGTGTTATCACCATGCCCTAAAAATGTTGTTCCTGTCATGTACATAATGGATAAAATAAACATTATTATTATTATTATTAATACTTAAAGGTCAATTTGAACTTTAATACCATACCATAAAGTTTAAGTGTTAGTGGAGGGGATCTGGGAAGGCAAAACAATTGAGTATCGTTAGTATCGTATAAATATTAATGTCAATATTTGTGAATATTTATAAGATGGTAGAATAGAATAAATTATGACTCAAAACCCCCGCCAACACGGGGTGCACCTCGGCCAATTGTCCTATTGTGCGAGTCCTGTATGCCTACTTAGGCTTCCATAAGATGGTAACATTACTCAAAAACAAATTTTCCATGGTCCACTTGAAATGTAAACGTCTCTTTGCTGTGCATTTATAATATTACTAAATCTAAAAGCCACAAATTTCTTTAAAATTACAAAAGTGTAGTGTGTTTGTGACTTACTAAATATGCCTCCTATAAGGAAGCGGACAAAGAACCCGAAATGCAAAGAATCAAATTAATTATCAATCTATTTGTACAGCCCAGGAACGTGAAGATCGCAATGAACGTGAAAGAATTGGTTTAAGACAGACCCTTGAAGCGCGACATTCGACTAATAATGGTGCAAGTTTGTATCGAGCTGCTGTGAATTCATTACAGTGCCTGCAGCTGTGTTGCTATTGGACCTATGAACTCAGTTTGACTATAAACAAATCCCAGGGGCAGTCATTAAGTGGTTGTGGTATTAATATAGAAAACCCATGTTTCTCGCATGGTCAATAGTATGTTGCCTGTTCCCGAGTTGGAAAACCGTCTGTTCTGTTTGTTTATGCGCCAGGTAATCAAACAAAAAATATCGTGTACCATAAAGTACTACGAAATGAAACTTAATTTAGAATAAGTAAAAATAAAATTAAATATAATAAGTAGGTATCTTAATAAGAAATCTGAAATTGTGATTTTTTATAGTGACTATTAAAAGAATTTTAATAATTTTATAATTTTTATTTTTTGACATAATGTAATTGTTGACTTAATAATTTTATTTTTTTATCTTAATAGCTGACCCGGTGTCCCTAATAGCATAATAAGTATTAAAAAAAATAAAAAATTAAAGAATGGACTGTTAGGCGATACGAAGTTCGCCGGCACAGCTAGTAAGCAATATAAATAAATAATTTGTTTTACAAATTATAATTATAATTTATTAAAAAAATGTATTATGTAAATCATCCGGATTAACGGAAATATTAATATTGCTCTAATTTCAGCAGTTTTTAGGAAGGAAACTCCTCGATAAAAGTAAATTGGTTGAAAGAGTTATTCTCATGATCAGCGAATTTAGGCCTGGTTAGGTTTTAACCTCAAAGCCTCATTTTATTAGCACTTTCCTCCGAAGGAAAGTAGCTATTGAGATTGCACTCATGACGGAATTTTTGAAAAATTTCTTCAAATCTTTATCGATCCTACCGAGTAGACACCGAAAATGACCCCCGTTAAAATTTATATATATATATATATATATATATATATATATATATATATATATATATATATATATATATTTATATATATATATTTATATATTTATATATATATATATATATTTATATATATATATATATATATATATATATATATGTGTGTGTGTGTGTGTGTGTGTGTGTGTGTCTGTTAACACGATAGCGGCGAGAGTTTTTGTTTTTTCTTCACGAAACTTGGTATATAGCGTTCAATTAGCAAACGATTGAACGAGTTCGTTAACCACCAAAATCGGTCCATCGGGAGGGTGGGTTTACCCCGACCCAAAACACTAATTTGACCATGCCAGCCGTAGTTTTTGTTATATTTCAACGAAACTCGGTATTCGTTATGTTGACCTAAAGAGAGAAACACGTTGTAAAAATAAACTAAATCGATTCATTAGGAGGGGGGTTTACTCTGAACCCACATTACTAATTTGTCACTACCAGCCGTAATTTTTGTTACATTTCGACGAAACTCGGTATTCCTGGTAGTAATCAACAAAGAAAAATGGGTTGTAAAAAGAAACTAAATCGGGTTATTTGGAGGGGGGTTTACTCCGGACCTAAAGTACTAATATACTCGTACCGGTCGTAATTTCTGCTGTATTGTAACGAAACGCGGTATACGTTGTGGGTATCTCATGAAAAAGAAGTGTTGTAAAAATGAAGTAAATCTGTCAATTGGAAAGGTGGGTTTACTTTAAACTCTGTTTCATTAGAAATGTGAACCGCCAGACGTAGGTTCACAAAGCCGCCGCGAGGAGCGCTATCTCCCACTAGGTGGACTGTATCCTGTTCCTGCGTCAGATCAAAAGACGGAAAATGAAGTTTTTGTGTGATTATTAAGTAGTACAATATCATGTATTAACATAACTCTGGAAGCAAATTATTTACAAAATTAATAATTGAACAGTTCTCATAAGAAATGTAAATGAGCAGAACTATTCACGCTTTTATTTTATTTATATAGGCTATTTACGGCAAATTATTGAGTAATGTTGTCTGCACTACAAAAATGCTGAGGAAAGTGCTTAGTTATGCAGCTCCTGCGTGACGGACTTTTCTACTGTGAAGTTGTAAATATCTGCTGGAGAGAATTCAAAGATTATATCCGACGCTGAACTATCCCTAATGTACGGAAAGCAGCAAATAGCTGCACTCACGAACTGTTTGTGCGTTTGTACATGCTAATCTCAGAAGCGGCTTACCCTATTTAGATGTGTTTTTCACTAATATATTGTGGTAAGCTCTACTTAACATTTAGTTTTTTTCATATCAATCGGTTCATAAATAAAAAAGTTATGCCAATGTAAAGAATAATATATCTATACATATAATAAAAATGTAAAGGATCGCTGTCTGTTCATGGAAGAACAAATGGGAAAACATATTTTTGGGGGCCTTTATCAACGCAATAGCATCCAAAATAATGATTAATAGAACTTTTGTCTGTGTGTCTGTTTGCCTTTGCGTTTGTGCATGCTAAGCTCAGAAACGGCTTATCCGATTCAGATGCAGTTTTCACTAATATATTGCGCTAAACTTCACTTAACATTTAGTATTTGTATTACAAATAAAAAAAAAAAAAAAAAAGGTTATGCCAATGTAAAGAATCATAGATCTATAAATATAAAAAAAAATAACGGATCCCTGCCTGTAGATGGAAGATATATGAGAAAACATATTATTGGGGGCCTTTATCAGCGCAATAGCACCCAAAACAATAATTGTTAGAATTTTTGTCTGTTTATCTGTGCGTTTGTGCACGCTAATCTCAGAAACGGCTTATCCGATTTAGATGCGGTTTTCACTAATATACTGCGGGAAGCTTCACATAACATTTACCTAGTGTTTGTTTCATTTCAATCGGTCATAAATAAAAACATTTTGCCAATGATGCTTAGATAAAAGGGTCAATAAAGATTTGATGAAAAATGATTGCAATAACTACATTTCTTCGGACTATTCTAATTATTGGTTGGTTGTATATATATATATATATATATATATATATATATATATATATATATATATATATATATATATATATACATAAATCAGTCCCGTAACAGGCCCTGAGGGGCAGATACTACAGATGTATCTGATTCATGACCATACGGCACACTAGGGAGATAGTGTCGGTCAGTACTATGCTCCGGCCGCTGATTTTCACCTTGGCTGCTTCGACTGCTAGAGTCATTAGCACCAAAGTACCCATTGATAAATTTATTAAAGGCTGGGTAGGCCTAGGGACGGTCAGGGAGGCCGAATTCAACCCATGAACGGAGACACTAGAAGAAAAAAATCTTTAGTGCTTGCTCGGGATTTGAACTCAGGTCCTCCAACTTATTAGTCCAGTGCTCCACCACTGAGCTAACCTCCCCCCCCCCATATATATATATATATATATATATATATATATATATATATATATATATATATATATATATATGTATATATCACGAAGTATAACATTTTTCAGTACATGATGCAAATAAAAATGACACGAGACAATATAGCTCTCCCATGAATAAGCAACAACTACCTAAAAAAATTCCCCTACGGGTCTGGTAAGAGAGTGCTTCTCATTTACACAAATAAGCCAATTAAATGCTACGAGGGAAATTAGTTCCATTATCAGTAACTGATCATTGAAATCCTGTTTTTTGTCAGGATTCTATTGAGGATTGAGAAATGTGCTATTTCAGATAAATGGTGTCTATTAGAAGAAACAGTACAGCGTCAATTCGTTCTTATTAAAGCTGTATTAAATTTTGTAAAAACATGATTAAAAATGAATATTATTATAGTACGATGACCTCTATATCTCTCATGCTTTTTAGCCTCTCTTTTTCTTATTGTACCTATGAGTGTTTTATGGCAAAGATAATATATTTATATATTTTAAAATTTATTTCTATATATATATATATATATATATATATATATATATATAAAATCAGTATCAGAACCGTCGTAACTGGCCATGAGGGCCCTGAGGGCCAGATACTATTGAGGTATCTGATTCATGACCAGACGGCACACTAGGGAGATAGTGTGGTCAGTGCTTTGCTCTGGCCGCCTGATTTTCCCCTTAGCAGGTACCCATTAATAATTAATTAAATGCCTAGGGATGGTCAGGAAGGCCGTATCCAACGAACGAATGAAGTCACTAGAAGGTAAATATCTTTAGTGCTTGCTCGGGATTTGAACTCAGGTCCTCAGGCATATTAGTCCAGTGCGCTACCATTGTGCTACCTTCGCCCCCTAGCCCCCTATATATATATATATATATATATATATATATATATATATATATATATAGAGAGAGAGAGAGAGAGAGAGAGAGAGAGAGGAGGAGAGGAGAGAGAGAGAGGGGAGGATTTGTTTTAATTGCATATGTGAAAAATTAGTATTATGGTAAAAGAAAATGAGAAACCGTAAGCAGTGTGTTTTTTGAGCGAACCCTGACAAGTCCAGGGAGTCATTTTTCTGTCAGCTAGAGGTGGGGGTCTGGGCGGACCCTTACAACCGTGACCTATTTGATGTCATAAATTATTTCATGAAAGATCTAACCAAAATTATAACTAGGGATAAAAACGGAAACGCGCTAAGTATCACAGTTCCTGCGAAGCGGACTTTTCTTTGCATGATGTATACCTACAACCTCAAAGACAGATATACCTTCTATGGTGTTTTCATACTTCAAGCAAGGAAAATATCTTATCTTGCTTTCTCCTGTACGAATATGATAATGCTGTAAAATGCGAACACTGTAGAAAAATGCGATAAATCTGAAAACGGTGTTAATGATTTGCTACTGATTTGCGTCGTTGCTGAACCTTGAAAAGACCTTGCTTCAAGAATTTCTCTTTTATTAATAAACTTGTGCGAGAAGAATCCAAATATACTTTCAGGGGCGTTATAATTGAATAAATAAACTTAAATCTTATGACCTCATACAACAATATTTATACTTTAATTAATGGAAAATATAACCCAGAATATAGTTTTCTCAAAAGAAAAATCAGAGATTATGAACCACATTAGTAGACCTCGTCACTCATTCATTTTTAGTATTATCGGGACAAGGATTACATTGTGTTCACCCCATCTTAAGATATACAGTAGATCTTGGATAATTCGAACCCCTAGGGACCGATAAAAAACTTCGAATTATCCAAAATTCGAATTACAAAAGTTTTTGAAAATAAAGGGCTAAAAAATCGAACTTCATATTTTCACATTTTTTAATTAAAAAATAAAATATTTTATTTCAAGAATAACAAACATTTCACGAATTGATGATTACGTACGTAAGTAATAAATCATTTATCAAAAAAGTAAAAATAAAAGTCAATTGTTTTAAAAAAAGTCATTTTCATGGACAAGAAGTTTTTCTTTATTTTTCAGGTAAGTTGGTAAAGTGTTAAAAGGAATTCCAAAGTCCTTGGCAATTTCAATTTTTTTCTTTACTCGTTTTTCAACTTCATTAATCGCAGCTATTTTCTCTGACAACGTTAAAGTTTTATAACTTCTAGGCTTCGACATCTTAAATCAACAACTCACTGAACTGCACTGTAAACAAGAAATTCAAGGCACAAACAATACAACAGATCTAGGCGCTGACTGACATAACTGAATAAGAAATGAAGATGGGAGGGATGGTGGGAGGAAATTCTAGGATAAAACGACAGGATGACGTATGTAACTATACCCCTGGAAGGGAGGAAGCGCGACCCACCACTTTGCAGAACTCCTAGAGTCCAAGAACAAGACTATGAGACCGCCACACTTCTTGTCCCGGAACCCCTACATCCGTATCTTAATATCCTTCTTACCCGAGGGCAGAATATTTTCACAAGATTTAAGATCGACTTCCTCTCTGTCCACTTCCCATTGGAGGTAAAGACTCGTAAAAGCTTCGAATTATCCAAAATTTTATTCGAATTAACAACGATTTTTTTACATTGTTTATGCCCTCAATTCTAGGGACCGAGAGAAATATTCGAATTAAAGACGATTTCGAATTATCCATGTTCCACTGTATTTCCATTTCATGCACAAAAATGTTGAACATTGTGACACAATTTGTAAAAATGCATTTTCCAGTATGGGAGACTAAATGTTTATGAAGGAGTAATTTCTTCTGTGTCGGTCAGATAGTAACAATTTCTACCTACTCCTTGTCAGATGACATATCCATATTAAAAAAAAAAATTCATAATTTTCATTATCCATCTTTCAACGACGAGTGCATCAGCCAGTTTCATATATAATTTAGCTCTTTAATAATAGGTTAGCTCAGTGGTAGAGCACTGGACTAATAAGTTGGAGGACCTGAGTTCAAATCCCGAGCAAGCACTGAAGATTTTTTCTTCTAGTGTCTTCGTTCATGGTTTGAATTCGGCCTCCCTGACCGTCCCTAGGCCAACACAGCCTTTAATAAATTTATCAATGGGTACCTTAGGTGCTAAAGACTCTAGCAGTCGAAGCAGCCAAGGGGCAACCGGAGCATAGTACTGACCGCGCTATCTCCCTAGTGTGCCGTATGGTCATGAATCAGATACCTCTATAGTATCTGCCCCTCAGGGCCCTTGTGGCCTGTAAAGGGACTGATTTTTTTATTTTTTTTTTATTTTTTATTTTTAATAATATATTAAACGAAATAATGTTTTGTTTCAGTGATATTTATTGCAAGGGCGAACTTCTTCATACAGTTCAAATGGCAAGAATTTATCCCGATTCAAAAACTTTTGTTGACAAGAAACTACGTTTTCCAGCGAAGCAGGTATTTTATTTTTATTTTTTTTAAGTATAGACTAAATAAATATGAATGTTTTAGGTAATATGATTTGAATGGTGTACCCAATTATGCAGTAATTTCTCTAAATATTTCTTAAATAAGGAATGATAGGTTGTCACATGCATCGAAATATCATTCACCTTATAAATAAATATATCATTCATCTTATTCTATTAACTGAGTCATTGAACACCCGGAACAGCAGTTCCACCTCATCGGACTTATGGAGTTTCAAATCCCTATCCTAAACAAGAATGGAACATTGTTTTTCCGAGGCCACTCATTTACCACTTCTTGTCCGAGAGTCGTGGCATTAAGGTTTTCTCGTTCCACGTTCCACTGATAATGCAGAATACGCTCCATCTGTGATTTCAGTGGACCTGATCCTACCAGCACTATTCTAGTCTCCCATCATTGATTTTAGTGGCCCCGTCCTAAACAGCACTTTTCCAGTGTCCGATCAGTGATTTCAGTGAAGCTGTCCTTACAGGCCTACTCCTGCGTCCTATCTGTGATTTCAGTGGCCTCATCCTAACCAGCAATACTCCGCTCTTCTATATGTGATTTTAGTGGAGCTGGTCCTACAAGCACTATTCCAGCGTCCGATTAGTGGTTGGAGTGAAGTTATCCTGAACAGCACTACTCCAGTGCCTGATCAGTGATTTCAGTGAAGCTGTCCTTACAGGCCTACTCCTGCGTCCTATCAGTGGCCCCGTCCTAACCAGCAATACAGTACTCCGCTCTTCTACATGTGATTTTAGTGGGCATGTTCCTACCAAAACCTATCAGGTTTCCTAATTTTGAACTCAGTGGAGCTGTCCCAACTAGCACCATTCTGGACTCGTAACTGTGATTTCAGTGGACCTAGTTCCTATCTGCCTTAATCTGGAATCGGACCAGTTATTTTTTTAAACCATTCAAAATCAGAACTTCAACGAGAAAATCACACAAATATTAAGAAGTATAAACAGCCACGAGGGACTTCAATAAGGAAATTTCTTCCTTTCCAGATAGAGAAAAAAAAAACGTAGTAGACAGTTTTCAAGGTCGCGTGAATCTGGCACAAATGATATGAGATTGCCTCACACCAGAGGTGATTATAAATGATATCACACATAATACTGGAATTAATAAAACTAATACTTTATTATTTTATAGAAGGCTCTTGAGATTACTATATTGTTACATGAATGAATTCATTAATGCCCAATTTGAGTGCTTATTTAATCTCCGATGATAACTGTTTTATTTGTTTTTTAAATGCTGATTAAAACAAAACGAAGAATTTCAATTAGCTGTTTTAATCATCAAAGATGCTTTCAAGTACAGGTCGGCTTTAAGGATTTCCTGTGGGTCTTATTGTTTATTTATTGGTCGTTCAAGGAATCACGTGCTATATTCGTGTCTATATGTCACGTCAATACACGAACCTCAATGCTTCCGTCTACCAATAACACTAGATCACCTTCGAAAAAAAAAACGGTATTTCAAACGAGTGTCTAGCTTGCACTTACATAAAACTTGTTTCGATAATGTATTCAAACAATTGCACATATTCTCTGTAATCATGAACTTATCTGATCTTTTTACTTTTTTTTATTTGTTTATTAGTATGCAGTTTATTTTTGCACTCTCTGGATTGCTACACCACCAACTCATTATTAAGAAGAAATTTCAATTTCTAGTTTAAATATAACAAAATATTGAAAATAATGCATTTTTTTAAGTAGTTATTTTGTTCTCTTTAGCAGTTTTTATAATGAAATGTATATAGTTAGTCTGGAAGGCTTGATTTTACCAAATATCTATACTTTGGACAGTCTACTTCAGCTAAAAAAATAAATACACTAAAATAACGATGAGAATAATAAAAAAAGTCCGTCACGCAGGAGCTGCATAACTAAGCACTTTCCTCAGAATTTTTGTAGAGTAGACTACATTACTGAATAATTTGCTGTAAATAACCTACATAAATAAAATAAAAACGTGAATAGTTCTGCTCATGGGCATTTCTTATGAGAACTGTTCAATTATTAATTTTGTAAATAATTTGCTTCCAGAGTTATGTTAATATATGATACTGTACTACTTAATAAATACACAAAAACTTCATTTTCCGTCTTTTGATCTGACGCAGGAACAGGATACAGTCCCCATAGTGGGAGATAGCGCTCCACGCGGCGCCATTGGGAACCTACGTCTAGCCGGCTAATTCCAATGAAACAGAGTTTAAAGTAAACCATCCTTTCCAATCGACCGATTTACTTAATTTTTACAACAATTCTTTCTCACGAGATACCCATGACGTATACCGCGTTTCGTTACAATACAGCAGAAATTACGACCGGTCTGAGTATATTAGTACTTTAGGTCCGGAGTAAACCCCCCCCCCTCCAAATAACCCGATTTAGTTTATTTTTATAACCATCATTTTTCTCTATTTATTACCACCACGAATACCGAGTTTCGTTGAAATGTAACAAAAATTACGGCTGGTAGTGGCAAATTGGTAATTTGGGTCCGGAGAACCCCCCCCCCCCCCCCCTCCTAATAAACCGATTTAGTTTACTTTTACAACGTATGTCTCTCTTTAGATCAACATAACGAATACCGAGTTTCGGTGCCTACTAGGTAGGATCGATGGAGATTTGAAGAAATTTTTCAAAAATTCCGTCATGAGTGCAACCTCAATAGCTACTTTCCTTCGGAGGAAAGTGCTAACAGGAAAAACAAATTCGTTTAGAGCCTTTTGCTCAAATTCAGGAACATAAATATGCTTTAGGTCCACCCAAAAAAAGCTACATACATATGTAATGTACTGTATGAAATACAGTCTTCTTTTTCGTACATGGCGCATGCGCGACACTTTTTTGTAACAATTTTTTGTAACGCTTTTTTGTAATGTTTTGTTTTTCTGTTTAGTCATCGCTAAAGCATATATATGCTAAAATATTATTTTATTATTTAAATTTTAACGTCCATTTATAATTAACTCTGAGTTTTAGGATGTGTTATATATAGGTTACCACCCTTTTCTAGCCAGGATAGGGCTGATGCCTTTTCTTTTTCCCAAAGAAAAGTCACCGCCACTAGTGGGAATCGAACCCACGACCGTTCGCACGGGGTCATGATCTAATAAAAAAATATTAGATCATAAAAATAGATTGTAAAGCTAAAAAATTAGCTTTTTTTTTTTTTTGAAAAAAATTCTTTTTTTTTTGTACGTGCATATTAAGTAACAAAACATATTTAAGCAAATAAACAGTAGTTTCGAACACAAATTAGCTTAGAGTAAAACAAATTGAGTAAAACACATTAGCAGAGCATTTTCTTAGGTCCTCCGATAATAGTTTTTTTCCCCCTGTTAACTATGTTCTGTATAAAGCTACTGTTTTTTTAAATGTTTTTTTTACTTAATAACTTTCCCAAAAAATGGTTTATAACCTATTTTCACGATCTAATATTATCTTTAATGTTTTGATTATTCTCTTCGTTAACGTTGTATATTTACATGTTTTTAAGATGAAGAAAGATGTCACAGGGCAAGCCAAAACGAACGAAATATAAATTGTTCCGAACGATTTGACTGTTTTTCTTAGCCAATTCTAAATTACCTGACTTCTTTTAGCAGTTTTTGTACTCGTAACCGAAACCTAAATCTATTTTGTAATTTTGAAAATGATTGACGAAGCTTCAGGTGTAAATACTTCCGTAGTGCACCTTAATCATGTATTATTCCGGGATGAGGTAACTAAAAAGAAGAATTGGCTTTGTAAATTACATTATTACGTGCCTTAAGGCGAGGCCAGGGAGAAAATTAAATCCTGAGTTAGTTTCTCAAGGACGAATGGGAAAATAGTAAGCTTCAAGAACTACGGAAAAGTTTGTCTTCGACAGGTATTGATGATGAGCAATAAAAACGCCAAGCGTGCATGTTTTCAAAGTAATTTTCTCTAAATAGACAACCAGGAGTGACTCATTCAAAATAAATATGATGAAATAGCTTGTTGTATATCGATACTTCAAATTTCTCATTCCAGCACCCTTTCTTGTGGAAGGTTTTGGGAAGCTTCAGTAAATCTGTGATACAAATTAGCTGAATTCAGATTCTGTATTCAGCTAATTATAGTCACTAGGTATCAACTTTCCAAGGTGGGATGGGTGCTTCGCTTCTTTTCACTCCTCCGTATTGTCTATGTACCGTTTTTTTTTTATTTATATATTTGTACAAATTTAAAAGTACGATTATCAAGTCTGATGATACAGATATGGTACGAACAAATTGACAATATCAAGGAAAATAAAATAAAATCAATAAACAATTTGAAAGAAGTCAACCATTGTTGGCACTTCCAGAGCTGCGCAAGGAAATATTTTAATGATCCCTATATGATCAGAGAAGGCAGCATCCTAGGTCCTTTCCTTTACCTCCTGTATACGGCAGATATCCCTACCCACCCATCTACACATATAACAACCTACGCCGATGATACAGCCATTTTTTCCTCTTCCCCCGATCCCTCTACAGCTTCCCGGCAATTACAGGAGACCCTTGAGTCTGTCGAGAAATGGTGCACCTTGTGGAAAATCACAGTGAACCCTGAAAAATGCTGTCACGTAACATTTACTCTTAATAAGAGCACTTGCCCTCCAGTCTTCATATGCATCAGTCAACTTCCTGTATCTAATGAGGTGCGTTACCTGGGACTTCTACTAGACAGCAGACTCACATGGAACCCACACAGACGACTAAAAAGACAAGAGCTGAACAGGAGATTTGGACTCTTACGACGACGACTTGGACCTACTTCAAAGCTTACGACACACAAAAAACTTAATATTTGCAAAACTATAATTAGACCTATCTGGACTTACGGACTTGAATTATGGGGAACAGCAAAACACTCAAACCTACAACGAATACAAGCATTCCAATCCAAAGTCCTTCGTAGAATAGTTAATGCTCCCTTTTAAGTCTCCAACAAAACCCTACACAACGACCTAAATATCCCCTTCGAAAAAGACCTCGCGAAATCCAGATTCCTAACGTTTCATTCCAAATTGTCATCTCATCCAAACCCTAGAGGTCAATCCCTATCCACTCGGACCCATCCTAAAGACCTTCCCAGGAGGCTTAAGAGAGTTTGGCCCCGTGACCAGCTACCCTAGCAGCGGTTAAAAACAGTGAAAATATGAATGTTATCATATATTAGCAAGTGCCAATAATGATTGGCTCCTTCAATATAATATTCACTGAATGTACGCAAGACGATCACATTTAGTTATTGTACTATATAAATTCTACAGATTTTAAATAAACATTTATTTAAAAAAAAAAAAAATGATCAGATAAGTAAATTATCTCGGGGCCACTGTCTCTTTAACCGCCTGGGAGGGTTGTCTGGATGGGATTTGGAAGATAGGGATAGGATGGTGAGACCCTCACCATAGGTTTGGAAACGGGTTTTAGCAAGGTCGAGGACAAATGGGATGTTAAGCTCATTGTGAAGGATTTTGTTGGAGACATAGAAAGGGGCATTTACAATTTTTCGTAGAACTTTTGACTGGAATGCCTGTATTCTATAGATGTTAGATGGTTTTGCAGATCCCCAGAGTTCAAGTCCATATGTCCATATTAGTCGAATGATTGTTTAGTATATCGTTCGTTTGTTTTGTATCGATAATTTAGATGAGGGTCCAAGGAGTCGTCTAAGTAGTCCGTATCTTTTGTTCAGTTCCTGTCTTTTCAGTCTCGTGTGAGGGCTTCATGTCAGTCGGCTGTCAAGGTATAATCCTAGATATCGAATTTCGTTTGATTCCGGGAGAGGAGTGTTTCTGAGGTAAACAGGAGGGCATGATCTCCGGTTGAGAGTGAATGGCACCTGTTTACATTTTTCTGCGTTGATTTTTATTCACCACCTTTCACTCCAATGTTGTATAGCGGAAAGATATTCCTGCAGGTGTTGGGATGCTACAGAAGGGTCAGGGGAAGTTGATAGGATGGCTGTGTCATCTGCATATGTGGTAAGTAGGGTTTGGGGATGTGTGAAAAAAATATGTATAACAAAAATAAAACTAAAATAATTGAACTCGTAGGCTCCCACGGTCCGAGTCATTACAAATATTATAGTCTTCTGGTATTGACCATGTAACAAACTTCTTTGCCGACGTTCCTCAGGGACTGAGAATCACACTAAGCCCTGAGGAAGCTGGCATTATGACTAGCGAAACATCGGCAAAGACGTTTGTGACACGGTCAATACCAGAAGTCTATAATATTACTCACATAATTCTTTATTTATAAATATATAAATGTGTAGAGTATAAACCAAATAGAATAACACGTATATTCTACACAAATGTCCAGATTATTGTAACAGGTATTCCTATGGGTTGTTAAACTTCCAACCAACTTATGATGAAGTAGAGTCCACTTTTAACTAGACTTATCTTAAATAGAGCAACCCACTCCAGGGAGGATTTGGACTCACTCTTTTAAGATTCTCCTGCAGCACAATTCATTCCGCTAACCACATATCCACCACAACGGTTAATACGTTCCTTAAAATATATTAAACCATTGTCTAACACACAGGACGGTAATGTCCATCGATGACTTAACATTCATATCTTCAAATAAAGTCCTGTGTATTATACAAAGTTTTAATAAATTTAAATGCACGTATGACAATATGGAAATTGTCACAAAATTGGCTGGCTTTTGATAAAAATGAAGCATTGGGGTTGAATTCACTTGTATGCGTTCCCATCCCTTAATTCAACAACATGTGTGAGTTGATGTTTCTAATATACAGTATGTATTTATTGATATATTTTATTAATAGTTTATCGCAACTCTAGCGACTAAACTGCAACAATAAAGATTTAGGAAATGTGTATGTCAATGTTTTCAGCGTTAAAACAAAAAAGAAGAAATAAATAGTCGAAAAAAATAAAAGTCCGACTTGCAGGAACTGCAGCATCTTAGCGCGGTTCCGTTCATGTCCCTAGTGCCATTTGATAAGCTTAGAAAAGAAATAAACTTATTTTTTTTTATATATCTTGTGAAAATTGTCAAAATCCTCTCGAACATCTCGAATAAAAGTGATATTAAGGCGTCAGGGACACCGACAGTAGCTAAATTTTACACAGAAGCGGAAATTACAGAATCTGGCTCTCATTCTAAAGCAAAGGTCTATAAATCAATACAAAATATGCCTAATAAAGCCTTTCTAGTGGATACAGAAGCATGGGCGTATATGAGGGGGGGGGGCTGAGGGGGCTGCAGCCCCTCCCGAAATTTTGAATTGATGATAAAAACTTCTCGTAAAACCCTTAAAAATAAATTAAATAAGATCACTTAGTTCATAAAACATATTTTATTTTACGTGTAATAGCGTTTTAGTTGCCTAAAACTATTCCAAGCTCTAAATATTTAGTATTCCATACCCTGGAAATGGTCTCAGCCCCCCCCCCCCGAAATTGTTTTTATATACGCCCATGTACAGAAGGATCAAGAAGAAGTACACAAGATTGAGAAGAATACCCTGCCTAATATAGCCTATATAGAATAATATGCCGAATAAAACCTATCTAGTTAATACACAAGGACAAATAAAAGTCTTGACGAATAACAAGTCAAGAAAAAAAACTTTATTTAACAAAATAAAACAAAGTTTAGTTGCCCAACTAAAATAGAATAATATATCTAATTAAGTCTATGAAGTAGACACAAATGGACCAAAAACAAGTCTTGTGTAATATTGTTTTTTTTTCTAATTAAATACTTTTTTTCAATATTTAGTATATAACCTTTGTTGAAAACTATTGATTGCTAATTGATGAATCGGTTTACAACTAAGTAGTCTTTATGAATATTTAGTATATAACCTATGTTTGGATCTGTGTTTTTGGGGTGCTCTCCGCCTAGGCTTTGTATTTGTGTCGGCAGATACCTGGGGTATATTTACAGCTCTTGAGGATTAACTCTTAGCAGGTAAATTTCCTGCGGACCTTCTGCTTCTACGGGCATTGAACCGCAAGAAGTAATCCTCCGTCGTCGGTTCTTAACTATGTAGACCCGCTAATGTTATCCAATCTTAGATACATCGTATTTAAAATCCACAGCAAAAACACGACATTTCATCAGAATCCCCTGCTGAATAAAACTTATATAGAATAATATGCAAAATAAAGCCTATCTAGTGGATAAAAATAGAGGAAAAAAGCCGTTCGTGGTGGTAGAAAATCTTAAAAGTATTTCGCTCAGAAATCTCCGAAATATTGTCACTAATTTTACGTATCCTGTTTTATAGCCAAATAGATTTATATTCTATAATCAATATGAAAAACCTACTAACAATAAAAAACTATGGGTAACAGATGAAAATAGGGAATACCAAGAATAATTCTAAAGAACGAAATCAACACCACTACTGTAATCTAGATATTCATACGGCATCTTCGAAATCTAAGAAACAAAATATTGATTCTAATTATACGTATCCTGTATTATTGACAAATACATTTGGCTACAATAAGCAATTAAAAACACTAGGGAATATGCCAAAGAACTCGGAGTAGGAGCCTCGACAGTTTCAAGACATTTGAAGGAAATCGACAAATCCAAAACTGACATTTCATACGGTACAGCCTGTTATATTTTTAACAATGAATTGCTTTTCTTATTTTAATTAATCTGTTTTATTGTCAAATACATTATCCTACTATAACCAATGAAAAAACAACAAGGAATAAAAACAAACAAGAAGAACCGTTCGAATAAACGAAATCAATTACTTCAAAGTTTAAGCACTTATTTCTCCGATTGACATAGCCTAATCAAAAATTGTTTCAGAATCTTTTTTGTAGAACATTTAGTAAGCTTTCGCATGGTAACCCTCTGTTTACCAATATTCCTAACCGTCTTCGAGATATCAGGGAATGTATACGAAGTTCCCAAAACATTTCATGTCTGTTAATAAAATATTTTATTCTAATCCTTCCTTAGCTCCAAACGTAACCGAAATTTTAACATATTAGTGTTGATGAAATTCAAACATGCAGAAAGTGTTTCAACTGAATCCCATAATTTTAAGTATCAAAATCAAAGACAAAAAGAACAGTTCGAATAAGCGAAATCAATTACTTTAAAGTTTTAAGCACTTATTTCTCCGATTGACATCGCCTAATCAAAACTTTCATTAGAACCTTTTTTGTAGAGCATTTAGTAAGCTTTCCAATGGTATTCTTCCGTTTCCCAAGATTCTTAACCTTTTTCGAGATATTAGGGAAAGTATACAAAGTTACCAAAACTTTTTTATGTCTGTTAATAAAATATTTTATTCTAACCCTTCCTTAACTCCAAACGCAACCAAAATTTCAACATATTAGTTTTAATGAAAGTAGAAGATGCAGTAAATGTTTCAACTGAATCCCATGATTCTAAGTACCCAAACCAAAAACGGCATTCAAAAATTATTTTTTCAGTTTTCTCGAAAACGGTTAAAGCTATCGCCTTGAAAATGGTTTCATTCGTTTTCCTAGCCCAAGAAGCCTATAAAACGAGTACTTACAAGCTTATGAACTCAAAAACTTAAGCGTTACGATTTTTTTTGCGCGAATTTCGCCCCAAACGCCATCTTCCAGTGGGCGGATTTTGCTGGTTAACGAACTTGACCTTTCAAATTGGACGACAGATTTTTGTACCAAATTTCATCAAAATCGGACCATCAGGGAAGCCAGAAATGAGCGAACAGACAAATATATATATCTATATATATAAATATATACATATATATATATATATATATACAAATTTGAACCACCGTTATTTTCGGTCTCTAGGGGTTCTGAAACGCGAAATTTTCTAGTCGGCACTTCCGGATTGTTTCATTGTATCAACCCTATAAGCGGGGTTCCTCCCTATGGGGGAGGGAGGAACCGCGCTAAAAATAAACAGATTCGTGAGTAAAGTGCTTCGTAATAACTGGGAGAGTTTAGTTCTTTGTAGATTCATTGGCTCACTCAGTAATATTTATTTCTATATATATAAATAGGAATAAAAAGGACGCAAAAATGGGAAAAAAAGGAAGCAAAATGGAAAAAAGGTGTAGCTAGATTTTACCATGCTTACAGCATGGTGCGATTATCGGCACCATGCTGTAAGCATGGTGCCGATAATCGAAACAATTTAAACCACTGCAGTGTTTTAATTGTTTCGATTATCGGCACCATGCTTACAGCTGCAAGACCATCCTTTGTGGTTACTGCAACAATCCCAGGCACGAGGGAGAATGCAAGGCTGATAAAGTATGCAAACACTGTTCATCTACTCATCCTTCGTGGTCCAATAAATGCCCAAAATTTTTAAAGGAACGCCGCATCGAAGAAATTAGATTAACAAATAAAATTTCGTATAAACAGGCAGAGAGAATATTTGAAAAGTATCAACGAAATGAACAAGTTGAAAGAAACATTATTCCGTCGTACAAAAACATATTGACAAAATCGTCTTCAGAAGGCCCTCTTCTAGAAGAGATTGCCAAGCTGTCATCAGTCATAGAATCTTTAGTAACAAAAGTAAATTTACTTGAAAATCTACTGACTCCTTGTCATGAAAAATCGGTGGATTCTAAGACTAACCTAGGATTAGCGACTGAGTTAGGATTGGTGACACAAAGTACAAGCCCGCTAGTAAATGTACCGAAACACCGTAAAAGTACAGCTAACAAATCCGATAATAAAAAACAAAATTGTGAAACACCCAGAGTAAAGACACGTAGTCATAAGGAGATCATACAATATCCGAATAATGGCACTCCAAATAAAGAGGGAAAAAACGGAAGGAAGTCTAATAATGGGAACGCTCTAAAGACAATGATTTTTTGATGTTAGATAATAACCAAGAAAATGTTATCTACACATCTATAAAATTTATAAAAACCTTTCCCTATTTAATTATCGTTACATTTTGTTATCGTTCCCAATATGCCGAAAAGAAAATATTCTCTCAGAATAGACAACAAATATGTAGAATCATTTATAAAATATTTGCTTATAGAATTTTATCAATTCTTGACAAATGTTGACTTTCCATGAACATTATACAGTGGAATATCAATGGTATAAACATGCACAGGGAATATTTTAATTTACTTCTCTCAAATACCAATCCTGACTGCTTATGCTTGCAAGAAACCCACCTTCAGCGAAGACATCAATTCAATATTAAAGGTTACAATGTTGTGAGAAAAGATAGGCCTGATGATGTGTGTGCTTGGGGAGGTGTGGCTATCGCTATCAAAGACCACTTTTATTATGAAACTATAGACTTAACGACACGACTAGAAGCTGTGGCAGTTCGCATTTGGACTTCTGAACCAATTACAATATGCAGCATTTACATTCCTCCATCAGAACCATTCACTTCGAACGACATACACGATTTGATCTGCAACTTCCAGAGACCATTCCTTTTACTTGGGGACTTCAATGGACACGATCAGTTGTGGGGGTCAATAAAACGCGATGTTGGTCATAGGGGGAAACAGATTATAAAATTAATACACGAAAATACTTTCATAAGTCTACTAAACTCAGAAGCTAGTACACATTTTTGTGCTCAGACAAATACATTTTCATCCGTAGACCTCAGTTTTTGTGATTCACGTCTCCTGCCTGTAGCTGAATGGAATGTTTTCGATAGCCTTTATGGAAGCGACCATTTCCCCATTCAAATCCAGTTGAACATAAAATGTACAAGAAATACAACGACACCACCGAAATGGAATTTTATTTATGCAAAGTGGGAATTATATGAAAAAAACGTTTCAGAAAGGCTAAAGGAAACTCCAAAATTTCAAATTGAAGAACTTGTTTCACATTTCACTGACGCTGTACTCGAATCCGCATATACTTCGATTCCCCAATACAATACCAAAGTCCACCGAAAGGTCCCTTGGTGGAATGAAAGCTGCAAAATAGCGATAACAGCCAAAAAGAAGGCTCTCAACAAGATGAGGAGAACTGGAAAGCTAGAAGACTCTATTGAATTTAAGAAACTCAGAGCTATAGCAAATAGAACTATTAAATCAGCTAAAAGGCAATCGTGGAAAGATTATGTCAGCTCCATTAATATTTCCACTCCCTCCAGAGACATTTGGCATAAAATTAAAAAAATTAGGGGTGTTGACTCAAGACGAAAAATTCCAGGTTTAAAAATAGGAGCTAATGTTATCACCAAACCAGAGGAAGTAGCTCATTGCCTTGGGGAATACTTCCAGGATGTTAGTTGTACTACAGGCTACGATCCGATATTCCAACAGTTCAAAGCCAAGTCAGAAGAGGAAGACCTTGACGTTATAGAAGAAGAATCAGAGGATTATAATAGACCTCTCACATTAGAAGAGTTGGAATTCGCTCTACACTTCTGTCGAGATAAAACTTCACCAGGGCCTGATCGAATTCCTTATATTTTGATTAAAAAACTCCCCAAAGAAGGAAAAATATTCTTATTATCAATTTATAATACAATTTGGAAAGAAAAGGTCTTTCCAGATTCATGGAAAAATTCGATTGTCATTCCTATTCCCAAAAAACTATTTAGCTCAAGGCCGGAAGACTTTCGCCCGATTTCCCTCATAAATTGTGCATCAAAAATTTTAGAAAAGATAATAAATAGAAGGCTTTACTATCTCCTTGAAAATCGCGGGTTGATATGTGCTAATCAATGTGGCTTCAGAAAAGGGCATTCAACTTTAGATCATTTAGTAACCCTTGAAAACGAAATACAAATAGCATTTTCGAAAAATGAACACCTAATTGCCGTTTTCATGGACATTGAAAAGGCTTACGACCGAATTTGGAGATACCTGGTGCTACAAACTCTTCTGAAGTGGGGTATTAAAGGCAGAATCTGGTCCTTCTTGAAAGAATTCTTGACAAACCGAACCTTCCAAGTTCGAGTAGAAAATCGACTCTCTGCGAAATTCATTCAAGAAAATGGAATACCCCAAGGGTCAACACTAAGTGTAACTCTCTTTCTGATAGCTATCAATTCTGTATCAGAATTAATAAGCCGACCTGTCGGATATACATTGTACGCAGATGATCTAGTTATTTTTGTGAGATCCTCTTCATTGGAATTCATAAAATGGAGGCTCCAAGAAACTATATTCCGATTTGAAAGATGGACCCGACAAACAGGCTTCTCTTTCTCAACTACGAAAACCCGAGCTCTACATTTCTGCAGAAAAGTTTGCCACTACAATCCACCAATATGTATATTCGATCAGCCAATCCATTATGTGGACAAAATGAAGTTCTTGGGTTTGACCTTCGACAAGAAGTTAAACTGGATCGAGCACATCAAAGATTTGAGAAACAAATGTTCAAAAAAGCTTTTTCTTCTAAAGTGTTTAGCGCATTCCAATTGGGGTGCCGATCGAGCAACCCTTTTACGAATATACAGAGTCCTCATAAGATCGGAACTCGATTACGGGTCGTTCATCTATTCCTCCGGTAATCAAAAAGCTCTCCGGATGCTCGATGTTGTACATAATGAAGCAATGAGGATAAGTACCGGAGCATTCCGAACATCACCGATCGAAAGTCTTCAAATGGAATGTGCAGAACCTTCTCTATACAATAGGAGATATTTCTTGGGACTTTGTTTCCTAGGCAAACTTCTTTCAAGAGGAACACATAGACTTCTTTGTGAAACCATAAAAACTCAACAACTACCGGCAAGTAATAGTTTCTGTTGTAGGATGAGGAAAACTTTAAATTCCCTAGAATTAGAACTTCCTAAGTTTTGGCAATCCAATCAAACAGTACAGCCTCCGTGGGACACTGATAAAGTACATATTGACAAAGAAATGCTAAATTTAAATAAAAAAGAGAACCCACCAAATATCATTGCTGAGTTTTTAGCACACCTTACAAACTATTTGGGCTATGAACCAATCTACACAGATGGATCCAAGTCTTCAAATGGAGTAAGATCTGCCTTTATAACAAGATCAACTCAAAAAGTCACTGCTCTACGAATGGAATGCAGCTCGTTTACTGCTGAAGCAGTTGCTATCTATGAAGCGATCAATTATGTAACGACTAATAAAATTCCAAAAACTGTCATAATATCAGACTCATTGAGTGTCTTAAGTACCCTGCAAGAAAGGGAATCCACTGAAGGTCTTATTCGTTCATGCAAGTATCTTTTAAATAAAGCAAAGAAGGCAAATCAAACGGTGGCATTCACGTGGGTTCCATCACACAGCGGCATAAGAGGTAATGAAGAAGTCGACAAACTTGCATCATCATTATCAGCCAATGATGAAGTAATTGATAGAATAACCTATTTAGACTGGAAAACCCTGGTAAAAGAAAACCTCTACAGACTCTGGACCAATAAGTGGCTTGAAATGGAGGAGAAAGGACTCAGGAAAATAAAGGACATTCCGAAGCGATGGCAGACAAGTGAACGTTCTTCAAGGAGAGAAGAAGTTGTCCTGTGCAGATTAAGAATCGGCCACTGTCTCCTCAGCCATGAACATCTCTTCCTTAACCTACATCCACCTACATGCAGCTGTGATATAGGACAACAATGGACGGTGGAGCATTTCTTGATATCATGCAGAAACTACACTTCCTTGAGAAAATCCATTGGAATTGGATCTTCTCTTGCAAAAATTCTTGGCGACAAAGAAGAAGACATACAAAAACTTTTTATTTTTTTAAAAAATTCAAATATGTATTCAAAATTTTAATTTTTATTTTTTATTATTATTTGTTTTAAAAAACAAATCCACTAAAATTGTAATTATTTATAATCATGTATTATTAACATTTCTTAACTTATATTTGAATCATTTATCATAATTATTATTATAAGTTATTTATGTAATATTATTTTCATTTATTCATACATCAATTCACTGCTTACAATTATCACATTTTCATATATTATTATTGTATGTTCATTACCACTTTAGTATAAAATATGTTTTTTATTTATTTTCTTACCATGCAATCGCCAATGATCCTACAGGATAGAGGCAAAATGAAAATTAAATAAATAAAAGAAATTTAAAAATGTCTGTAATATATTTGCTGTCATCTGAAAGTAATTCACTCATGTTTTTTGGTAAGTCAGTGTTTTGCCTAAGTCTACAGTCTGTCAGTAAGTTTTGTATTGCAGTATTGGCATATTGGTCTGTCTTGTCGTGTCATAAGGTATGAGTGAGTCAGTAGGGAATGGCCTATCCTTAGGCGGCAGAGGACGACTTCTTCTCGCCTGTTACTTCCGCTGCTTGAAGGCCATTCCCGAACAGTATCCTTGATCTCTCTTAATTTATTTTCCCTAGTTTTAAACCAGGTTTCTTGCCACGTTTGCATTATTCTTTTCTTAACTTCAGAGTGCAACTCTTGGTACGTCAAGCTGTCAGTGTCCAGTTGTTCTTTTCGTCCTGCAAGTTTTGCTTGTAAGTCGACGTTGGTCCGATTTCTTCGTGGCCTGGTAGCCAAAACAAAGTGACTGTCTTGTTCAGTAACGAAATTTTATGGTGTATCTCTGTTATTAAAGGATTAGTATTGTAAATGTCCCGTAATGTAAGTAAGGCGCTCATTGAGTTAGTTCATATAGTAATGTTTTTTTCTTATCAGTGTTGGGGTGGGTTTACACTTGCTAGTTATTGCAGGAAATTTATATCAGACAGAAATTTCGACTAGTGTAAACCATGAGCAATTTATGTCTGAGATATATATTTCTATCACGAACTATAAGTGTCGACACTTCTATACCACCAGGTGTAAACACAGATTTTTACGAGAAGAATTTAATTTCAGAGATAAATATCTTGGCTACTAGCTGTATTGTCGACACTTTTATACCAACAGATGTAAACACTGATTATTTGTGCTTTTGGTGAATTTATCGCAAATTAGAACAAATCCAGAACTGTCCTATACATATCCATGACATAAATGTCTAGCTATTTCTGTCAGTATGTAAACCTTCAAGAGAATATCTATCCGACACCTGACATATATTTCCTGCGAGAAGTGTCAGATGTAAACGCACCCTTAGGTATGTTATTTAAATTTTAACGTCCATTATTATTAACTGTGAATTTTGGGACGGATTCTCTAAAGGTTACCACCCTTTTCTAGCCAGGATGGGGCTGATGCCTTTTCTTTTTTCTAGTGGGAAGTTTTTTTCCCACCCCTAGTGGGAATCGAACCCACGACCTTTAGCACGGAATGTTAAGTACTCACGCCTTAACACTCACGGCCACCGGGCCTCCTAATAAACATTACATTCCTAAAACTATATTTGTGCAATATTTTCTTACAATTTAAGAGATATTTAAGACATAATCAAATTTATATTCGCTCGAAATAAGCGTATTTTATTTTTAATAGGTGCTAGAAAATTTTGATGTCACTTTCCGTTCATATACGGACAGTGGAAGGCCTCCACCTCCAGAACTTGTCAGGCAGTTTGTGGACTCTAACTTCGAAGACGGAAAGGAACTAATGGTAAGTTTTAACAAAGCAAATATATTTTTGAAAATAAATTTTTGCTCGCAGTCCGATGACAAGAAAGATTACAAAATGGTGCATTTTTAAAACCGGTTTACCCCATTCATACACAAAAATGTATTTTCCCCCAGCAAACGACATGGAAAATAACGACATTAAAATTTTTTATTCTTATTCCGGGATATGTGACCCTTGCCCTTGGGAAGAACATTACATTTCAGAAATTTAGTGCACAACATTGAATTAGTTTACAGTAGTTGAACCTACAACATGGTTGATATTTCTAGGGGTTGGTTGAGGTTTATAGGTGGATACTTTTTTCCTTCGTATGAATTAAAAGAAAATCTTCTTTAGTTTTTGGATTTTTCAGGACTGGTCCCCACCCGACTGGTCGCAGCATCCAATTATTCTGAAAAACATAGCGGACTCCAATCTTCGAAAATGGGCTTACGACCTGAATGGAATTTGGAAAAACTTGAGTCGGAAGATCATTGATGACGTTTTGGAACGCCCTGATATGTACTCTCAAATACATGTCCCCAATGGGTAAGTAACATTTGTATTTGATATGATCAGTTCCTTTTAACTATATTCGTTTAAAACGTTGTGTGGCAACATTGGAGGAGCTCCGGCTAGGCTGCTTTACAACAACGCAGCCGGATCTAGCGACATTTTTAGTTTGCCTCGCTGCGTCGGCAGCTGCCATGTGCTGCCTGGGAAACTACCACGTGCTGCCTGGGCAGCGACCACGTGCTGCCTGGGCAGCTACCATGTGCTGCCTGGGCAGCTACCATGTGCTGCCTGGGCAGCTACCATGTGCTGCCTGGGCAGGTACCACGTGCTGCCTGGGCAGCGACCACGTGCTACCTGGGCAGCTACCACGTGCTGCCTGGGCACCACGTGCTGCCTGGGCAACGCATATACGAGTGTCAAAACAGTCTGTCATTTCGCTGATGATCAGCAAGAAAAGGACATCGATCCAGCTAAGACTCAGCGGGGACAAGGAAATTCTAAGTTATTTATTTACCCTTTTTTTCCTTTATTTATTTATTTTATTGTTGTATTATAGGCCGATGACATGTATGTTTGTAACATAAGGATTTATTTTATTATTATTATTATTATTAAAGTTGTTCATTTATTCTTTCTTTATATTAAGTATTATGGTAGTTCTATAGAAGAGTTGGGCAAACGTTAGCGCGCGCTAATATTTAATACCTTCCCGCTAATTTAGCGGAACTGATAAGAGCCTGCGCTAACGATTAGCGCATAGCGACGGCAGTGCGCTAATCGCTAATTCACCTATAATGTTTAAATATCTTTGTAGCTAACTAGGAGGAATATTGAAGGTGGAATAAAAAAAGGATATTGGAAGTGTTATTACAAAGGATATTGATGGTCGTATTTGGAAGTATATAGGAGGTGGTATTAGGAAGGATATACAAGGTGGTATTAGGAAGGATATACAAGGTCGTTTTAGGAAGGATATACAAGGTGGTATTAGGAAGGATATAGAAGGTGGTATAAGGAAGGATATAGAAGGTGGTATTAGAAAGGAAATTAAAGGCGGTATTTGGAACGATATTGGAGGTGGTATTAGGAAGGATATAGAAGGTGGTATTAGGAACGGTAATAAAGGCGGTATTTGGAAGGATATTGGACGTGGTATTAGGAAGGGTATATAAGGTGGTATTAGAAAGGATATTAATGGCGTTATTAGAGAGGATATTGGAGGTGGTATTAGGAAGGATATAGAAGGTGGTATTAGGAAAGGTATTGGAGGTGGTATTAGGAAGGGTATAGAAGATGGTATTAGGAAGGGTATAGAAGGTGGTATTAGGAAGGATATTAAAGGCGGTATTAGGAAGGGAATAGAAGGCGGCATAAGGGAGTATATAGAAGGTGGCATTAGGAACTACATTGAAGGTCGTAATAGGAAGGATATAGAAGGTGGTATTAGGAAGGATATTGAAGGTCGTATTAGGAAGGATATAGAAGGTGGTATTAGGAAGGGTATATAAGGTGGTATTCGAAAGGAAATTAATGGCGGTATTAGAGAGGATATTGGAGGTGGTATTAGGAAGGATATAGAATGTGGTATTAGGAAGGTTATTGGAGTTGGTGTTAGGAAGGATATTGGAGATGTTATCAGGAAGGGTATAGAAAGTGGTATTAGGAAGGATATAGAAGGTGGTATTAGGAAGGTTATTGGAGGTGGTGTTAGGAAGGATATTGGAGACGTTATCAGGAAGGGTATAGAAGGTGGTATTAGGAACGATATAGAAGGTGGTATTAGGAAGGGTATAAAAGGTGGTATTAGGAAAGATATTAAAGGCGGTATTTGGAAGGATTTTGGAGGTGGTATTAGGAAGGATATAGAAGATGGTATTAGGAAGGGTATTGGAGGTGGTATTAGGAAGGGTATAGAAGATGGTATTATGAAGGGTATAGAAGGTGGTATTAGGAAGGATATTAAAGGCGGTATTAGGAAGGGAATAGAAGGCGGTATTAGGGAGTATATAGAAGGTGGCAATAGGAAAGATGTTGAAGGTCGTAATAGGAAGGATATAGAAGATGATATTAAGAAGGATAATGAAGGTCGTATTAGGAAGGGTATAGAAGGTGATATTAGGAAGGTTATTGGAGGTGGTATTAGGAAGGATATTAATGGCGGTATTAGAGAGGCTATTGGAGGTGGTATTAGGAAGGGTATATAAGGTGGTATTTTTTGTTTTCCGCCTAAAAGTGCCCCTTTTAGAAGGCCGTTTATTGTACTACATGTATCATACAAGGTACAGTACATCACATGTATGTTTTTTTTTTTTCTTATCTTAGTTAATTTTGTTCAAGTATTTTAGTTAGGTTTACATATAAATTATATCCTTCCTAATACCACCATAATAAGGTGGTATTAGAAAGGATATTAATGGCGGTATTAGAGAGGATATTGGAGGTGGTATTAGGAAGGATATAGAAGGTGGTATTAGGAAGGGTATTAGAGGTGGTATTAGGAAGGGTATAGAAGATGGTATTAGGAAGTGTATAGAAGGTGGTATTAGGAAGGATATTAAAGGCGGTATTAGGAAGGGAATAGAAGGCGGTATTAGGGAGTATATAGAAGGTGGCATTAGGAAGGATATTGAAGGTCTTAATAGGAAGGATATAGAAGGTGATATTAAGAAGGATATTGAAGTTCGTATTAGGAAGGATATTGGGAGTAGTATTATGAAGGGTATAGAAGGCGGTATTAGGGAGGATATAGAAGGTGGTTTTAGGAAGGATATTGAAGGTAGTATTAAGAAGGATTTAGAAGGTAGTATTAGGAAGGATATAGAAGGTGGGATAGGGAAGGATATTGAAGTTGGGATTAGGGAGTATATTGGAGGTGGCATTAGGAAGAATGATTATGGGCTATTAGGAGGGATATTGAAGGTGTTATAGGGATATATATTCAAGAAAGTATTAGGAAGGTATTTCAGTCTGTCAATTTCTGAGGTATTGTTTCCAAGGCACACTGCAAGTTTTCTGTTGATACCTTCTGCAGCAAATTGGTGACGGTATTTAGGGCCTTCCTCTATTATGTGCTACACAGTTATTCGGACTCCAATATCCTCCAATATCCTCTCTATTACCGCCTTTAATATCCTTCCTAATTCAACCTCCAATATCCTTCCTAATACCACCTCCAATACCCTTTCTAATGCCACCTTCGATATACTCCCTAATACCGCCTTCTATTCCCTTCCTAATACCGCCTTCTATATCCTTCCTAATGCCACCTTGTATATCCTTCCTAAAACGACCTTGTACACCCTTCCTAATACCACCTTGTATACCCTTCCTAATACCACCTTCTATATCCTTCCTAATACCACCTCCAATATCCTCTCTAATACCGCCATTAATATCCTTTCTAATACCACCTTATATACCCTTCCTAATACCACCTTCTATATCCTTCCTAATACGACCTCCAATACCCTTCCTATGACCACCTTCTATATCCTTCCTAATACCACCTCCAATATCCTTCCTAATACCACCTCCAATACCCTTCCTATGACCACCTTTTATATCCTTCCTAATACCACCTCCAATATCCTCTCTAATACCGCCATTAATATCCTTTCTAATACCACCTTATATACCCTTCCTAATACCACCTTCTATATCCTTCCTAATACGACCTCCAATACCCTTCCTATGACCACCTTCTATATCCTTCCTAATACCACCTCCAATATCCTCTCTAATACCGCCATTAATATCCTTTCTAATACCACCTTATATACCCTTCCTAATACCACGTCCAATATCCTTCCAAATACCGCCTTTAATACTCTTCCTAATACTACCTTCTATATCCTTCCTAATACCACCTCCAATATCCTTCCAAATACCAGCTTTAATATCCTTTCTAATACCACCTTCTATACCCTTCCTAATACCACCTTCTATATCCTTCCTAATACCACCTCCAATATCCTTCCAAATACCGCCTTTAATATCCTTTCTAATACCACCTTCTATATCCTTCCTAATACCACCTCCAATATCCGCCTTTAATATCCTTTCTAATACCACCTCCAATACCCTTCCTAATACCACCGTCTATATCCTTCCTAATACCACCTTCTATATCCTTCCTAATACCGCCTCTAATATCATCTCTAATACCGCCATTAATATCCTTTCTAATACCACCTTATATACCCTTCCTAATACCACCTTCTATATCCTTCCTAATACGACCTCCAATACCCTTCCTATGACCACCTTCTATATCCTTCCTAATACCACCTCCAATATCCTCTCTAATACCGCCATTAATATCCTTTCTATATCCTTCCTAATACCACCTCCAATATCCTTCCAAATACCGCCTTTAATATCCTTTCTAATACCACCTTCTATATCCTTCCTAATACCACCTCCAATATCCGCCTATAATATCCTTTCTAATACCACCTCCAATGCCCTTCCTAATACCACCGTCTATATCCTTCCTAATACCACCTTCTATATCCTTCCTAATACCGCCTCTAATATCATCACTAATACCGCCATTAATTTCCTTTCGAATACTACCTTATATACCCTTTCTATATCCTTCTATATCCTTCCTAATACGACCTTCAATATCCTTCCTAATACCACCTTCTATATCCTTCCTATTACGACCTTCAATGTCCTCCCTAATGCTACCTTCTATATACTCCCTAATACCGCCTTCTATTCCCTTCCTAATACCGCCTTTAATATCCTTCCTAATACCACCTCCAATATCCTCTCTAATACCGCCTTCTATATCCTTCCTAATACCACCTCCAATATCCTTCCAAATACCGCCTTTAATACCCTTCCTAATACCACCTTCTATATCCTTCCTAATACCACCTCCAATATCCTTTCAAATACCGCCTTTAATACCCTTCCTAATACCACCTTCCATATCCTTCCTAATACCACCTCCAATATCCTTCCGAATACCGCCTTTAATATGCTTTCTAATACCACCTTCTATACCCTTCCTAATACCACCTCCAAAATCCTTCCGAATACCGCCTTTAATACCCTTCCTAATACCACCTTCTATATCCTTCCTAATACCACCTCCAATATCATTTCAAATACCGCCTTTAATACCCTTCCTAAAACCACCTTCTATATCCTTCCTAATACCACCTCCAATATCCTTCCAAATACCACCTTTAATATCCTTTCTAATACCACCTTCTATACCCTTCCTAATACCACCTTCTATATCCTTCCTAATACCACCTTCTATACCCTTCCTAATACCACCTTCTATATCCTTCCTAATACCACCTTCTATATCCTTCCTAATACCACCTCCAATATCCTTCCAAATACCGCCTATAATATCCTTCCTAATACCACCTTCTATATCCTTCCTAATACCACCTTCTATATCCTTCCTAATACCTCCTTCTATATCCTTCCTAATACCACCTTCTATACCCTTCCTAATACCACCTTCTATATCCTTTCTAATACCACCTTCTATATCCTTCCTAATACCACCTTCTATATCCTTCCTAATACCACCTTCTATATCCTTCCTAAAACGACCTTGTATATCCTTCCTAAAACGACCTTTTGTATCCTTCCTAATACCACCTCCTATATCCTTCCTAATACCACCTTCTATATCCTTCCTAAAACCACCTCCAATATCCTTCCAAATACCGCCTTTAATATCCTTTCTAATACCACCTTCTATACCCTTCCTAATACCACCTTCTATATCCTTCCTAATACCACCTTCTATACCCTTCCTAATACCACCTTCTATATCCTCCCTAAAATGACCTTTTACATCCTTCCTAATACCACCTTGTATATCCTTCCTAATACCACCTCCTATATACTTCCAAATACGTCCTTCAATATCCTTTGTAATAACACTTCCAATATCCTTTTTTTATTCCACCTTCAGCATTCCTTCTAGTTAGCTGCAAAGATATTTAAACATAAGAGGTGAATTAGCGATTAGCGCACTGCCTTCGCTATGCGCTAATCGTTAGCGCAGGCTCTTATCAGTTCCGCTAAATTAGCCGGAAGGTATTAGATATTAGCGCGCGCTAACGTTTGCCCAACTCTGTTTTATAGAATAGTAAGTTTTGATTTTTTTATTTTATTTTTTTTATTTCGCTGGATGCAGCCACTTTTTATTTTATTGAATTTTATTTATCAGCAATTTGTAACTTTGTAAATAACATACCCAGGCTCCCTCTAATTGTAATTATTACTTATAAAATACAGGAAATTCATTCATTCATTCATTTCACTGAAATATAAACAATAAACCTTCTTTATTCTCAAATCATGTCAACCTACGTACCAATAAAAAAAAAAAAAAAAACTTTGCGAGAACATCAATTGCTTGGTGCCATTGACCTTAGCAGTCGACGCACCCTAATTAAAAAAAAAACCAAAAAAAACAAAAAAAAACCATCAATTGCTGTGTGAAGCATAAGGAAAACATGCTCAATCAACAAAAACATGTTGTTAGTGGTTCTGGGATTTTAAAAACGAGAAAAAGAAACCTTAGTAGGAAGGCTAGAAGATTCCAGCCTCACGAATCCATGACTGGGGAACGATACGAACACTTGCTTCAATTGAGCCGAGCTCAAACGCCCCAATATGCAGAAAGACTCGACAAAGTGATCTTTGAGCACTAGAACGGTCACCCACGTGATGCAAAAGCCGTCAAAGAAACTTTGAAGGCGCTTCAATGAGACATCCTATTCGACCTGCCTATGCATGTATTAACTTCATACAAAGAAGCCTAAAATTGGATCGGTTCTTGGATTTCTTCAGAAGACTTGGCAATATTTTCAATGCTGCCTTAAGGATTTGGAAGAGTCTTAACAACATGGGCGTATGCAGAAAATAATTTCGGAGGGGGCTGGGAAAATTTCGGGGGGGGGGGGCTGAGACCATTTCCGGTGTATGGAATACTAACAATTTAGATCTTGGAAGAGTTTTAGCCAACTTAAACGCTATTACACGATCTTATTTAATTTATTTTTAAGGGTTTTATGAAATTTTTACCGATCAAATCATAATTTCGGGGGGGGGGCTGCGCCCCCTTCAGCCCCCCTCTTATATACGCCCATGCTTAACAAACGACTGACAATACTCTAAATTTAATACATTCTTCCAATTTGTTTGAATAAATTAATGGACCGTGCAGCAGCTTACAGATTTTCTCTGAAAAATATTCTTCATACGATTTGTGAGAAGAAGCCTATGTGGAGATATTTAATTCTCTATTATTGATCATGTTCATTAACAATTAATTATTAAAAGTGACTTATTTAGAAATTGGCTACTTCAAGACTGGTCATGGAATGAATGAATCCAATATTGTTGAGTTATGTCAGCCGAACGATAATCGATATCTCAGGTGCTTATGACCATTCTTGACATGTCCCTAAAGATGTCAATTTTCCCCTCAAAGATGTCAGCTTCCTCTCAATTTTCAGGTGTAAGCTTTTCTATTCATAAGCATATTTCGATAATGAGAAATAATATATGTATGAAATATGTAGACAGTTGATGTTTCCTATTTTGCCAATACTTAAATCGGAAAAAAGGTCATCTCATTTTAATTGTAAATTACTTATTTTTTATTATTATTATTTGCAGGTTCATCATACCAGGGGGTAGATTCAAAGAACTCTATTACTGGGATACCTATTGGATAGTAAGCGGTCTTCTAGTATGTGATATGATGGAAACTGCAAAAGGTATAGAATTTTAATCAAAATCAAATACTTTATTGGTTGTTTAAAAAAAAAAAAAAAAAATCAGTCCCGTAACAGGCCACGAGGGGCCTGAGGGGCAGATACTATAGAGGTATCTGATTCATGACCATACGGCACACTAGGGAGATAGTGTGGTCAGTACTATGCTCCGGCCTGATATTCCCCTTGGCTGCTTCGACTGCTAGAGTCCTTAGCACCAACCAAGGTACCCATTATTAAATTAATTAAAGGCTGGGTTGGCCTAGGGACGGTCAGGAAGGCCGAATTGAACCCATGAACAAAGACACTAGAAGAAAAAATCTTTAATGCTTGCTCGGGATTTGAGCTAGCCTCGCCCCCTATTGGTATAGAACCTCGCCCCCTATTCTTATATAATTCATAAATTCTTCAGATTACTATAATTTCTTTAGTTTAACTAACGTATGTCATAGACATTTCATACATACATTTTAGTGTGATTTAATTATCTTTCGAGGAAAAAAATTTTTATAGTTACACTTCAAAAATAACTATTTATCCGAAAAAAGATTCCATTAATTTATTAAAAATTAGGGTAAATGTGTCTCCACACCGATCGTTTTGAAATGTTGCACTGTAACATATTTTGATGCACTAAACACGAATCCGTTAAAAAAAAAAATGCTCGTTCTCCACTAGGAAAGAAGTTATAAAGCACTAAATTTTACTGTTGTGCGGGTTCTGAAAGGTAATGTAACCTACTATGTTTGTCAACATGCGCATGCGCGGGTATGGAAAAGTCCGTAATAAGGATGTCTAATTGAAATTTACCATCAATTATTTCAATGTATACATAATAGAATTCTATTAATTTTAGCGAGTTGGATTGACTAGAGTTTTGATATCTTCTTGAGCGAGCGTAGCGAGCGGAAACGCACAGCACGTATGGAAAAGTCCGTGATAAGGATGTCTAATTGAAATTTACCATCAATTATTTCAATTTATACATAATAGAATTCTATTAATTTTAGCGAGTTGGATTGACTAGAGTTTTGATATCTTCTTGCGCGAACGGACACGCACAGCACGTATTCCCATAAGCGACATGTTACGACAGGTGAGGACGCCCAAATTTACAATGATTTGTGAATAAATAGTTTATAAGCATTTCAAATAACAGTTGTTGGTATGCCAATCCTACATCTCCGCGCATGCGCACATTTACAAATACGTTGTTTACGTCAGCTTTCAGAACCCGCACAACAGTGAACTTAAGTACTTCATAACTTCTTTCCTAGTGGAGAGCGAGCTTTTTTTTTTTAACGGATTCGTGTTTAGTGCATCAAAATACGTTATAGTGCAACATTTCAAAACGATCGGTGTGGAGACCGCGCGTCTTCACATTTACCAAAATTAGTTTAATTCCTGAGAATAGTTGTGTTTTAAAATGCTCTGCATTTCAAAATTCCTCAAAACGGTCTACGAATGAACACAAGGCGTATTCCCCCCCCCCCCCCCCCCCTCTTTAAGACATGATTTGTGATTTGGCTTGAATTAGTCCTCCAGGAAGCTGCTTCAAAAAATCTTTCGTTCGGGAAAATGTTTGAGCATAAGACAGTTCTTTGAAGCTCCTCATATGTTAGCTAGGTCTTTGAGAATGTTTGTGGACATGTGTATTAAAATTTGATTTATGTTTAGAAAGTATCATTGTGAAACAGACGTCTTTGTGAGAAGGAAAAATATTTGGGACGTTTCTATGTATCTTTGTACTTTAGGTACGTGTAAGGGCAACCTTTGTGTACAATAGTTTTCTATACGTAAAAGGTCCTATGTACATCTGCTTAAGAATGTTTCGTTTAAAAAAAGACACGCTTGTTAAGTCTCTTTATAGAAGTTTTGGACGCTTTTTGTATGACAGGATGATCTTTTTAAGGACTCGTGCACCTTTAGCAAATGTTTTGGAAAGTTCTTAACACAAAATTATGCCCTCATGGAAGATACCTTATGCAAACGTCATGGGATGTGCATAATATAACAATCTACCTTGGTGAAGTTCCTGTTAATTTCAGGCGCATAATATGGAATCTTTCGAGTAATAAGACACAAATAAAGAGGTTTAATATTCCTACAAACAATACTTATTTTTAAATGTTATTCCAGGAGTAATAGAAAATCTGCTGCATCTAGTAAAGGTTTTAGGACATGTTCCCAATGGTAGCAGGGTTTACTACAAGGAAAGGACTCAACCACCGATGCTCTCTCTAATGATCGACTCATATTTCAAACATACTGGTGACTTCAATTTCATAAGGGCCAATATTAAGGTACAATCATTATTCAACAAGTATATTTAATAAAAATAAACATTAAAAGTCCGTACATAAAGAAAAAGGACATTTCTCAAAAAGTTACGGTCTACCACTCGTATGGTCATATTGCGGGCCAAACATTAGTGTGCAAATACGTTCGCGGGCCGCATAGATGGCTCAAAATAAATTCACGTTGGATTTTACAGTAGTGTTCATAATGTTTAGCTATAGATGTCAGACATGGAATAATACATGGAAATATAACATTCATTTTCCATTAACTTTTCAAACTAATAGAACGTATATATTGAAAACCAGAAAGCTGTGGGAGTAAGTGTACATATGAAAAACTGTTTTTTTTTTTGTTGTTTTTTTAGGTTATCAAGTTACTGTTTCTAAGAAATTTAAAGCAGATAAACTTTGTATATGTATTGTACTTGGCTTCCGGAGTAATGTGCTTTGTATACGGGTCGTATCTGTGCAGTGTTCCCAGATTTAGCAACTCCTGCTTAAAAGGACTTTTTTTAATAATATGCATCGACTTTTTTTTTAATTATATAATTCAATAGATGTTTCATTGCAGCTGTTGGATAAGGAGATGGACTACTGGTTGGAGAACCGAATGGTTGACGTTGTAAAAGATGAAGTAACTTATACACTCTTCCGCTATTTCGCACCATCAATGGGACCCAGACCAGAATCCTACAGGTAACCAATGACAAATAGCTCTACAATTTACAAGTTGAGAAGCGACATGCTAATTTTTGCGAGAATACCTTCCGAAGACATGAAATCACAATAATTGAGTTATGCCTGAATCGAAAATGTCTTGGAACATTCGGGAAATATCACGGTTTATTCCTACTAGTAAACAGGATGCAAAACAAGTCAACACACCTCCACTGTTTAATTCCTTTATCTTAACATAACGTTTTCGAGGTCAGCACCTCATCCTCAGTGTCCTTATTTCGTGCGATGGTGTGCCAATACGTAACGCCAACAGAAGCTTGACTGGCTGAAGTTCTACAATTGTGGTTGGTTGGCTGGTGAAGGTTCATCATAGTAAATAGGATGCAAAACAAGTCAACACACCTCCGCTGTTTAATTCCTTTATCTTAACATAACGTTTTCGAGGTCAGCACCTCATCCTCAGTGTCCTTATTTCGTGCGATGGTGTGCCAATACGTAACGCCAACAGAAGCTTGACTGGCTGAAGTTCTACAATTGTGATTGGTTGGCTTTATCGTTATGTTAAGATAAAGGAATTAAACAGTGGAGGTGTGTTGACTTTTTTTGCACCCTGTTTACTATGATGAACCTTCACCAGCCAACCAACCACAATTGTAGTGTTTATTCCTACATTTAGCGGGGTTCCTCCCTCCCTCCCTCCATAGGGAGGAACCCCGCTTATGACGAGCTTTAGTACCAATAAATAGATCAGGAAAATATCTGAGGCCATGAACTCTCTACTTAAGGTCCCAAACAAAATTACCGTTACTGCCAAAAAGCTCGAGATGTTGGATTTACACCACGCCTAAAATCACGAGGCTGACATTTGATAGTATTAAACTCAAACGGGCTGAAAAAGCAGTTCCATTTTTTTCTTTGTGTCTATTTACCTCAGTTATTAATTGTTTTGTTTTTCTTCCCTTTTGTTCTAGTTATTTTGATTGCTTTTTCTTCAGTATAACATAATAAGTCAATGAGAAGCTTGGTTTTATTTCGTATTGACTTATAGAGCCGTGCTTTAGAATAGGGCGAGCCGAAATGTGTAATTTCCGCTTCTGTGTATGTTGGCTACTGTCAGTTTCCTATGCCTTGACGCCTTAATAGGGCGTTTATTCGAAATTTTCGAGTGGGTGTTAAGTTTTACGAAATACCAACAGCAATAAATTGTTCATTGTTATTTTAAGCTTCCCAAATGACAATAGGGATAAGAACGGAACCGCGCTAATATGATGCAGTTCCTGCCATGGGACTTTTATCGCTCTGAAAGTATTCATGTCAGAGACCTTATCAATGCACCAAAAGATTTGTAATAACATTTTTTTTGTCATTTTAATTATAAATGTGGGGGCGAGGTTAGCTCAGTGGTAGAGCACTGGACTAATAAGCTGGAGGCCTGAGTTCAAATCCCGAGCAAGCGCTAAAGATTTTTTCTTCTAGTGTCTTCGTTCATGGTTTGAATTCGGACTCCCTGACCGTCCCTAGGCCAACCCAGCCTTTAATTAATTTAATAATGGGTACCTTGGGTTGGGTGCTAATGACTCTAGCAGTCGAAGCAGCCAAGGGGAAAATCAGGCGGCCGGAGCATAGTACTGACCCCACTATCTCCCTAGTGTGCCGCATGGTCATGAATCAGATACCTCTATAGTATCTGCCCCTCAGGGCCTTCGTGGCCTGTTACGGGACTGATTTTTTTTTTTTTTAATTATAAATGTTCCGGGGAATTTTCGATTAACGCATACCTCAATTATTATTATTTTTAGGTCTTCCGAAGATATTCTCTCAAAAATTACCGTGCCCCCCCCCCCCCCTTCAAATCCAACCATAACTACGTTTTAGCGCGGTTCCTCCCTCCCTCCATAGGGAGGAACCCCGCTTATAAGGTTGATCTCATGACGCAATCCGGAAGTGCCGACTAGAAAATTTGCGTTTCAGAACCCATAGACACCGAAAATGATGTTGATTCAAATTTGTATATATATATATATATATATATATATATATATATATATATATTACAGATAAACCCTGGACTACAAGTAACTACATGTTTGGGCATGTTTCTGTATTCTTATTTATGCTTTTAATAAGGAATTAAATTAATAAAAATAATGATTTCTTATCTAACTCATTATTGTAGAGAAGACTTCGAAACAGCATCTCATGAGACTGACGAAGACGATAGGTTCATGAAATATGTAGCGTTGAAATCAGCTGCTGAATCTGGCTGGGATTTTTCTACCAGATGGTTTATAAAGGATGGATCGAATCAAGGTATTTTTAAATACATTACCAATAAAAAATCATAAACTAGCCTCCCTTTTAATACTTTTCATCCGAAAAAACTATCATCTAACATAAAATTTAACAAGTATACTGTAAAAATAAAATAATATAGCAAGGTAGGGATTGTCGGGGTTCGGTCGCTGCTTTTTAATAAAACTACATTTTGCAAATGAAAATGGCTTTATTCATGCCAACGTTTCGGCTTGAGATTCAAGCCTTCATCAGGGCTGTAAAAACAAGTAGGACATATTTTGTAATACAATCTACGTATATGTATATATCCATATATATACATATACAAACGCAAATTTACATATATATATTTATATATATACCCATACATATATGTAAAGAAAAAAAGAGAAAAAAAAACCTAAGAACATAATATAAAGTTAGGAGAACAATGTGCTTTAGTAATGCTTAGATTATTAGGAGGGCAGATATAAGAATAACAGATTAGATTAGAACAGATATAAGAATAATAAGATGGGCTTACCGATGAGAAAATTGAGAACTATACCTCACAGATGCGGGATCATTTCTGACTGTTGATACAAGGAAACCTAGGGGAAAGGAGTTCTGGAATATATGGGTACGTGTGGTGTTCGCCGAAAAAAGGTAAAGAGTGTACGAAAAAATGTTCGAGAAAAACACTTATAAAGTTTCGCAGTGTATTACTATTATGTACACGCCTTCAGTGGTGTCCACATACCGTCGGTCAGGGTATCTGTGACGTCAGCAGCCTCATCCGTAGTACAGCCAAAGCAAAAGAGAAAAGGAAACTTGATTTTTTTTTTTCTTACGGCGCTTCAACTTCTAGGCCATTAGCGCCGACATCCAGGGTGCAGCGAGGAATTTTCCCAACGAGCCCTCAGATGAGAAAATTCCTGCCACCGCACAGTGGGACGAATGACCAATCTAGGAGGAAAAAATTCGTGTTCGAAATTGATGAAACTGTTGTATTTAGTGTATAGGGAAGTAGTTCTTGGAACCATATTAGAGGTTGTTTTGATTTTAGCAGGCGAATTCCAAAGTAAACGCAACGCTGTAAATAGTATTTGATTCGACGGGTTACTTTTGGTTTAAACTATTCAATCTTTTAATTGAGCTTCGTACATCATCGTACTGATATTTTTTTCATTTTTAGTTTTTTATTAGTGAGTATATACTACTGTTATTCAATCAAGTGATTCTCCAAATAATTAGTTTATATTTTGACCCATTATTGTAATTTTTTTTAACATGCTTCAAAATAAGGCATTTTTAAAACTTAAAAGGACTTTTACTAAAAAGTACCCCAAAGTACCTCTGTAAAATTTATGGTACAGGTTACTTAGAAGGTATATGAGAGGAAATTGAAACATTCAGCTGCTTTCGTCTGCTTATGTGTTTTGTGGAAAATAAATTCCATTTCCGCGAAGGAAGGTATTTAGTATTTGGTGAAATTGTAAGGATGTAGATTCCCCCCCCCCCTCCTCTCAAGAATCCAAACCCAAGGGTAATTGTCATCCTTCATCGTGTGATATGACCGTTACTGAAACATTCGAAACCATAAACCTCCAGGTTAGTTGAGTGTTTTTGATTTCAAGTCTATTGTTTTACAAAGACAAAGATTTAGCTGCTGATTTGTTAATATGTGCATTTATTACGAATTGATTGCAAAGTGCCTTAAACATTTTATTAGTTCATCTTCGTTTTTTTTTTTGTTTTGTTTTTTCCCCTTTTCTTTGTCTTTTTAGTACGGTGCACGAACATCTGGGCGATTAGTACCGACATCCATGGTGGAATGGGAATTTTTTCAACGAACCGAGAGATCCTGCTGCAGACAGGACACGAACCCACCATCTCCCGCGTTAGGATCCAAGGCGTTAGCCTCTAGACCACGGGAAGACCCTCTTAAGTGCCTATTCTTTATTTAAATGAGATGACCGTATCCATTTAAGTAATACAGAATTTTTTCCTCCTAGATTGCTCATTCGTCCCACTGTGCACCGGTGGGGATCAAACCCAACATCTCCCGCTTATGAATCTAAGGCGCTAGCCACTAGACCACGGGAGACCCCACTTGAATTGTTTTACTAAATTGAGATAACAAGCACCAAAAAAAGGAACATGATTTTGAATTCAGGCATTTTGAAGCCGATTTTCAATGTAAAGTAGGTGAAACAAATTGGGGAAAAAATGTTTCCTGTTGTAAATTTTAGAATATTTTTCAATGAGGTGTAAAACTTATTTTTTGACACACTATGTACGAAATATTATTTCGAAAATTTCGGCATAAGTATCACAGTAAAAGTAATCGTGATCATCCTCCATCCCCTGGAAGAAGGCTACCAAAACGTTCGAAATATAGAGTTTTCTGAAAACCTGAAGTTTTATCTCTGCAGAATCCCCACCAGTCCTTGACTTCTTAAAACCTATGATTCTCCAGGTAAAATTATTAAAAGATCTTTAATTTGCCTTTTACCTGTTTCAGGCAACTTAACCGATATAATGACGCAAAATATTATTCCTGTTGACTTAAATGCTTTACTGCATAGGAATTTTGTACACCTTTTCAAATGGCACACGGAATTGGGGAATACAGCGCAAGCCTTAAAGTATTATAGACTGGCAAACATGGTATTAAAAGGAATTGAAAACGTGAGTAGCATTTTTATTACTAATTGTCAAATGATTTATTAACAACAAAAATCCCTCCAGAGGCAACAAAACATGTAATCAACATAAATAGAAATTAGTTATCAAATTTACGTAATTATGGAAAACACATAACTTTATTGTGGATACCAGGACAAAAGACGTAAATAAATGATTTTGGCATAATACAGCTTCTTAACAAACACTACTTGATAAAAAACAATTTGTACATCCTGTAATAAAACGTTGACTATTAGATACACATTACTAGAATGTTCGCAAAAACATGTAAACTTCGCAAAAACACGGACAGCTGAGGACCCTCTTTGGGTTTCTGGGGGTCACTTCGGAGCCCGGCTTCCTGCCTGCGTGCATCCCCAGCGGCTTGGGGCTCGGCTTGTGTCTCTTCCCCAACTCTTTCTGGTTAACTCGCGCAACGCCGATAAAATTCTTAAAACGAATATACATGTATGATACCTTGTTTAATGACCTCATAGTGGTTGACAAGACATAAAAAAAAAAGAATAGTAGAATACAAAATATAATTTGGCTTTGTTTTGTAATAAATTTATAATGCAAAAGAACCTAGTTATGATTGTTAAAATATTTTTCCATATATGTATTATTATTGTTTTGCATGGTTTTATGTGTATTTGTATCAATACACACAAACACGATCACTATACCTTCTTATGATTATTTTTTTTCCAGTTTTTATATTATTCTATTTTTTTTTTTCTACGTTTTGTTTGTTTTTATATATGTGACTACCAACTGCAAATCTGGGTCATTAATAAGAACTGCGTCTAAGATTGAAGCCAAAGTTCAAATAAAAAAATATATTTACATCATATGCAATTTTCATGACTTATATTTAAGATTATCTCATTCATATGGGCTAATAGCTTTATGAAATCAAAATTTTATAAAAATACCTCAACGACAAGAGTGATTTTCCCTGTTATAGATTAGATAAATGCATTTAGAATTTACGTCTTGCCCTATTTGATCAGCTACTGGCATACATTTTGAGCATTAATATTTACTTTATGGATATTTTAAGTGGGTCTCTAGCTATAAGTTTATTGCTGCAAACATTTTTGTTATTACTCTGGCTTTAATATGTTACTTGCTAGTTTAATTGTTTTTTCACTTTACGTGATTGTCAAACCCTTGCTGATATTGTCCTGAAGGCGTTACTGCTCAAGTAGGAGAGTAAGGTTTGTCGCAAATATTTTTTTTTTGTTGAAAGTAAGCGATGAATTGCAAAATACTACTCCAAATACTGCCAACGACCCAATAACTTTTATATCTCCTGTGAATATAATTTTGAATCTTTGGAACTCTTTTTCAATGGTTTGATTATGAAATTGTTTAAGGTGGTCCAGCTGTCTGTTAAAATGGGTACATGCAGTCGCTTGGCGAGAGGTCTTATAAACAAGCTCTTTTTTGAAAGGTCGAACGTGAGACAAGGGGCCAAGCACTGTCGTGTAACAGAATAGGGCCTTTCCGATTCAACCAAAGTTGGCAAGATTAAGCTTAGCATCAATTCATTCATTGGTGCATATCATCAATTTATGGACAAAACAGTTCGGCATTGACTGTTTTAACGGGTTTCAAGAAGCTGTAGTTAATCAGCCCAAATAAAGACCACCAACCAATAACCATTACCTACTTTTGATTGGGGGCTGTGGACAATTTTTTAATGTTTCTCCTTTGTTAAGCAACTGAAAAAGAGCTGTCTTAGATTAAATTAGTTAATGATACCCTCCGCATTACGGAGTGTATCTCGGCCTTTTGTCCAATTTTGCAATCCTAAAATGTTCAACCATACCTTAAACTCCTGATGGACTTATTGGCTGACTTCAATTGAGCTCCACGTCTTCTTTGAGGCTTCCAATATGTAGGAATCGCCTTTTTTTCTGGTGCTGCACATTCAAATGAAATATGCTTGGGTGTCTCTCCCTTGTCCCCACATCATCTGCAGACTGGTGATGATCTCATCTTTGGCCAGACACCATCGTCACAATCTCCAACAAGTCCTTTCTGACCATACCCATGAAACATTCCTTCTTGCCTAAACTTCTCAGATCTATGAAAGATTTCCTATTGGTAATTTCCTGTTTTTCCCAATGTTTTTCTTTGGCTATTGTTACTCATTTCCTCTTTAGCACAGGCTACTGGCAATCCCACAAAGTTATAACGTTGCCCAAGTGAACTCGCTGCCCCAGTATCCAATAAATGACAAGTTTCCTATTCCGTGCTGGTTCGTTTAGCCACTTCTGGCATTCATCGACAATTCTTCAGTTGATCTAATACCTAAAAAGCTTCCTTAATGTCAGTCAGGATATTTACTCTCCTCCGACAGACCACATCCTCATTTAATTTATGAGCCGCAGCAAAAGTTGCATAAATCGCTGCTTGAAATAATGTAGACGTTCATGGTAGGGAGACTTGTAACTTAGTACCCAGAGTTGTCGTAGAGAATCCACTTTTCATCACTATGTCAAGTGAGTGTTCTGTGTAGAAAATGTACGTTTATTTTGGTAACGATTATTTGGTTGATAAGAGATTATTAAATGAAAACATTTATGTAAAGAAATAATTAAACAATTTATTATCTTGAGGAAAACATGAAATCCTAAAACAAATTCCGTGGAACCCAATATTGCATTGTACAGCTATGAATTTGCTGGATGACTTGGACTTGCACACTTTCAGACCATCATTGCCAGATACAGGATTATTTGGAAATGGTGCCGGATTGTAAGGCTCTCTGCCATTAAATTTTCAATCAAGTGCTAATATTATATGAAAATAAAAGGCGAGTCACTAATGAATTATAATATATTCTTTTGGAAAGCGGTAATCTAGCAATCACGTCTGAGTAAACAATTATCCTTCAATAGAACCAATAGAAAGGACTTGTTTATGATGAGATCATTCAAAAATAACAAAACATTGTACGACTAGAACTTTAAAAACTCCTTATATTCAGCTCAAAAGGCTGATTCATTACAAACTTGAATGAATGTAATTGGGTACAAAAATTCCGTCACGCAGGAGCTGCACAACTAAGCGAATTCGTCAGAAAGTGAATAGTGTTCACTGCATTGATGAATACTTTTCTCAAAATAACCTACATAAAATAAATAAATAAAAAAAGAAGGAGAATTTCGGGGTTTTTTTTTGGTTTTTTTATGTTCGGGGGCCCGGAGGCAGTGAGTGTTAAGGCGTGAGCAATTAACACTCCGTGCCAAGGGTCGTGGGTTCCCACTAGAGGTGGTGGCTTTTCTTTGGAAAAAAGGCATCAGCCCTCTTACATATGGACGCTTTTATTATTATGAATATCAACAAATAAAAATATGAAGTTTTTGTGTATTTATTCCCGGTCAGCGCCCCCTAGTGATAAAAGTAACAACCAATGCCCGAGCCAGTTTAGCTTAATTTAATTTGGACAGAATACAGAGCAAAATCCAACTTCTAATGAATAGATTTAGTTTATTTTTAAAATATTTCTCTCATACCTTGTTTCGTTATAGTACAACAGAAAACACAACCAGTATGAGCAAATTAGTAATTTTGGTCCGGTGAAAACTCCCCATCCCGGGGGGTATTTGTTATCTATATATTTATTTTTGTTTCTTGCACCAAAAGTTGGTGAATATTTTTTAAAAAATGTCGGTGAGTACAAATTTAAAAGCTACATTCCTTCCGAATTTGCTGAATGAGTAATTACTTGTGTACAATGGTCGGAAGTTAACAATTTTATGTCTATAAATGTAATAATTAATGGAATCAGTGACATTTCAATGAGTGAATTTTGACGTTAATTACCTCGTTATGCATTAAATGATAACATTTCGTGAACCATTGACGTTTTATCATAAGGCCTATTATCAACAAATCTCATATCAATTAAAAACACAACATAATAGAATTCAGCATCATATAGTGTTGTGTCACAATTATATAAATCAAATATGCAATAATAACAGTATCATTACATCATTTATAAAAGCTTTAAAGGATTATTTAATTTTACAAATCTGCTCCGTAACAAAGGCGATTGACAGGTAACGAATTATGTGGCATCTGATTTGAACACCATGGGCTTTTAACCATTTAATAGATTTAGAACCATCAGTTTAACACATGGGCGTATATAAGGGGCGGGGCTGAGGGGGCTGTAGCCCCCGCCCCCCCCCCCCCCGAAATTTTGTTTTGCTGTGAACATTTCTTGTAAAAAAAAGCCTATAACAACGAAAGATGTCTTTTACATTTACCCTGGTCTCCTAGGTGTCCAGGGGGCATTAAAACTCACCATTTACACTAAAATATTTAAAATTTTCCCTACAACCCAAATTCCTAGGGGCTCCCAGCTCCCCCCCCCCGAAATTATTTTCTATATACGCTAGTGGTTTAACTAGATTGAAAATCATTTTTAGCATAAATATGCTTTAGCGATGTCTAAAATGAAAAAAAAAAAAACGTTACAAAAAAGTGTCCGCTGGTATTTGCATGCACAGTAGCCATGTACGAAAAAGAAGACTGTATGTTATACAGTGCATTACATAGGTTTGTTTCCTCATAATTTTAAATTCATAATAATTAGTAGTTAATTCCGCTTTCTTTTTAGAATAGTCGCTTTACATTTCTTCTTCTTGTTTTTTTGTATTTCTTTTTACCAGCAAAATGTATGTCATCGAAATTAAATGTTCGTTTTAATTAAATGTTGCCTGTGTGGTTCAGAACATTATTCCTAGTATAAATCCTACCCTGTTTCCGACAAAGAAACATAAATACGTAAGTTCTTTTCGATCTTAGGAGGCATGGGGTCGTTAAAGCAATCTTCCTGTCTTCATTCTACTTTATTTAATAGGCCCGACATGTTTCGTGCATATTTTCGCACCTCTTTAGGGGTGCACTTCTAGCTAGAAAGTCCTCTCGTTACCATGTACTTCCTCTGGAGTCTGGCTTAATTAAATTATTATGAAGAAAGGAAGACTGCTTAAACGACCCCATGCCTCCTAAGATGAAAACGAATTTAGATATTTTGGGTCGTCTACAAGAATAAATAATATAAATAAAAAGAGTTTTGCAATAATAATCAGCGACTAACTGTCAAACATACATATACTGACAGACTGTTCATAACGCAGCAACTTGACAATTCCTTAGGACTTATATGACTTACTGAAAGAGGGTAGCTTATACATCAAAATAATTCTTACACATTTCACATCATCACACTGTTATTCGATGATATAAATGTATGTATTCTTTAATGGAAATATTTTACTATATTCTGTTTTTTATTCTATACTTTTTAATTGTCTGATGTTCTTCTTGTGTCTTATTTTATTTTTCTTGTGTTTTGTTTTTAATACAATCTGATTCTGCTTTGATTCTGCTATCTTGGTGATTTAATCGCTACTTCCAAAGAAATTACAATAAATCAAATAATATAAGCGTCGTGCAAATAAATAAAGTTATATAGAGTCAAATATGAACTCTTTACTCTTTTATGCGTGCAACCTCAAGAGTTATATTTCTTGGGAGAGTGGGATATAAGATCAAGGAATCCCTCCTCGTAGTCCATAATACAAATCTGTTCTTGTTCTTTAGAAATAATTCGTAAAATAAATTATGAAGTATTTATAATAGATTCATTATTGTTATTTTTTAAGGTTTTATGGAACAAAGAAGAAAACATCTGGTTGGATTACGACATTTTGAACGAAAGATCAAGGAACTACTTTTACTTGTCGAATTTCGTACCTCTTTGGACAAAGTCTCATAACTTTCTTCCGATGAAATTAACAAAAAATGTATTGAGCTACATTAAAAATAATAATTTACAAACTTATCCAGGTAATTTCTAAAATATTATATTTAAAGAAACTTGTTGATTTTTAAGAAGTTTGAACGAAGAGTTCAGATGATACTTGGCGTACAAGAAATTTAGTTCTGGGAAAGTTTAAATTTAAAGCATTTATCCTCAGTAAAAGGTGTCACAATATCACACCTTATTGATTTGAAGGGTGCATTCAAACATGGTAGGTCATGGGCACCAACACTCTTTAAACATATATTATAAAAACTAAGTGGATCATATTTAATTAAACACTTTCTACACTAAATTAAAAACTTTTCGAAATGGATTTAATATTTATCTGGATATAATAAACTACACAACGGCCATTGACACATTAAATACACCGGTTCCCATAGATAACCGAAGGTAAGCAACGTCGCGCGTGGATTATCGCATGCAAAAACCACCATTTGGCATTATTAAAGGGTAGCGTAGCATAATATATAAATTAGTAAGAAATATTCAATAAAATGTTAGATTGGCCTACAAATTATGGGTAAAGCTTTAATTTTTTTTTTAAATCTTAATAATTTATAAATGGTTTCTGGAACATAAATAAAATTCTTAGGAGGAGGATTTATTTGTCAAATTATTTTCAGTGAGATGAAACTAAAACGAGTTGTTAACAGGCACGGTTCAATATATTAGATCAACAATTAAATTTATTTTAATGGTAGTTGGTCATGTCATGATACTAAAAATTGGCAAGAGTACGGAACGTTCTAAGAAATTCCAATGAAACAAAACTAAAGAAATACACCTTACAATTTACCTACGTCTGTGCTATTTTTATTAATTAATTTCATTCGAAAAAATAAATTAATATGAAACAAAGTGAAATATATTTGGAAAATGTTAAACAAGATTGGGAAACGCTCAAACAATCTGGAAAAATCTCTCTTCGATGTTAAATGTGACGTCATTGATTACTTACAGGAGGAACTCCTACCTCGCTGGAATATAGCGGTGAACAATGGGACTTCCCGAACGCCTGGCCTCCACTACAAGCCTTCTTCATACAAGGACTGGACAGGATAGGCTCGCCAGCAGCTTCAGAAGCAGCCTTCTACTTTGCAAGGAGGTATCTATTGTCCAATTACATGGGCTTTAAGGACTTCGGAGCAATGTTCGAAAAGGTATGACTTTTTTTTTTTTTTACAGCGCATCAGCTTCTAGTCGATTAGCGCCGATAGGACAATTATCACAATTTTGAATCTTATTGATTTTATTGGAACAAAAATTCTGTGTACGGCTGCTTTAATAAAATATTTCTTACCAAAGACATGTCAAAAGTAGAAGACCACAAATACTCTATCAAACTTTACGGTAATTTTATAGTACCTACTCTATTATGGCTCTTGGAACAAATACACGCAATTTAAGAACATTAACATGATTTACACATTGAACATACATACTACACGATACAATACTACCTACATATCGACAACAATACAAAGAATATCTGGGCAGCGCTACAGTAGCGCGCTCTCCAAAGAAGTATAACAAAGAGATATGATATACTCTGATTGATACTGTGCATTTCTGAGATTTTTATTTCTTAATTATCATAATTTGTTGATTAATTTAAATAAATTAGGTAGAAGTTTTTATTGATTGTATGACACAAAATTTAAATACCCAATGTAACGTCCTAATTTGAAAACAAACGTAGTTCTCTCGAAAATTCACGATGAAGATCGTCCCTCCCCCTTAATTTATATTGAAATTTTACAAATAGCGGGATTTGTTCTGATAATTATTATTTATTAAATAATTTTACTCAGTCCCCTATATGTGAGGCGTAAACACATACATCTTTCTTTTTTTTTTCTTTTTTTTTTACGGCGCATCGACATCTAGGCCATTAGCGCCGGCATACATAGTTATATTCTTCTGGACGATTACCCAATATATTTGACAGTGGGTCGATGAGAGAGTGTTCCTTTCGTTTTCAACAGCAATTTTTATGTTTTAATAGTAATCTCTTCATTGAGAGTACATGACGAATGTACTTCATAACAAGGAAAGCCTCTGAAGAGGTGCGAAAAAAGCACGAATCGACTTTGATTTTGATAATATTATATATGGTATTTTTTTGGGCAAAATATGGCATTATGATTATATTGGATAATAAATAAGAAAATTCGCTAAAAATTAAAACAAAAAATAAGATAATTTACATATGCTAGAAAAAGGAATGTTCACAGTAATTAAGAAAAAATAAATGAAGCTAAAGTTTTCGAGAGCTCCTGATCAATCCGAGATAGTCAAGGTTGATACTAGAAAATTATTTAACCCTTTCTCTACGCACAGGAGGACACACATGTCCCACTTAACATCCTCTGCCTGTGCAAGGTTGTGAAGGGGCTCAGAAATTAGTAGGATCTGTCAAAGGGAAATATGTATCCCATCCTATTTCTCGGAATCAATTTTTTCCAATACAATAAGTACAGATTGGCAGATGTTTTGCAATGCCCTAAAGTAAAAAACAAAAAATTGTTTTTATAAAAAAAAAAAAAAACTTTTTGTGCGTTAAATGGTTAACCTGCAAGTAATGTTGAACATCAACGCTCATAATATTTCTAATACAAGGGCAGTCATAGCAACATGATTTTTAAGGTAACGGAGAGCAAAATAGCATTACTAACACATGTATAACATTTTTTTTTTTTTGGCAAAATAACATTGAAGGAACTTTTGAAAAGTTTCTTAGGCTTAGAGCTGTAATGATTGAAACTAGTACAAACAAGATAATATAGAGGAGTATTTTTAGAAGAAAAATTGTATTTTTTTGACATTATCATCTCAATATTTAATGATTTGTATCATTACACAATGAGTAATTCTTTAACTTTCTAGTACGACGCATTGATCGCCGGCAGAACTGGAGGAGGTGGAGAGTATGACGGACAGGAAGGATTCGGCTGGTCGAATGGTGTAGTTTTCGAATTCCTAAGAAGATGGGGACCAAGGCTTAGGCTCTATTCATCTTAGAGTATTAGTCAATATTTTTAAGAATTGTGATATCTATGGTATACCTGTTGCTTTTTAACAAAAATGTACATAAGTTGTTAATTTTATGTTTGCTTGTTTGATTTCTTGATTTAGATTATCAGTATTCTAACGAGTATTATATTTATTGCATTTCAACATCATTGTGAGTGATTGTATATTTAAAAATAAATATTTATTTTTTTTGTAAACATTTTTATTTTCCTGTAATTAGAGAATGTTCATAACCAAAAGAATACATCTCAGACTGGAAAAACGACTGTAGTTAATATGAACAAAAATTATAAATGCATAATAAAAGATTTTGTGATTTGGTAATAGTATGAGTAGGTAGCATGGGCGTATATAAGGGAGGGGCTGAGGGGGCTGCAGCCCCTCTCAAAATTTTCATTTGATGGTAAAAATGTGTCATAAAACCCTTCAAAATAAATTAAATAAGATCACTTAGTTAATAAAAAATCGTTTATTTTAGGTGTAATAGCGTTTTAGTTGCCTGAAACTATTCCAAGCTCTAAATTTTTTATATTCATTTTCCCAGCCCCTCCCGAAATTATTTCCTATACACGCTCATGGTTGGTAGATCACGATGATAAATGATCTATGTCATACATTGAGTTGTTCCACTCAAAATGATGTATACTTTTTCCAATGGAAGAGGGAAAAAAATAAAAAATTAGATACAATAATTAGATTAATATTGTTGTTATTATTTATTTATTTTGATGGACCAAAACGATTGAGGTTTGCAAATTTGAAGGAATGCAATAAACATTCTGCCATCGGTGAGTAGATCTTTCATGTTTTATGTCAACGTGACGTGGTGCTTTGTCTTAGTGCCGATCATGGGCGTATATAGAAAATAATTTCGGAGGGGGCTGGGAAAATTTCGGGGGGGGGCTGAGACTATTTCCGGTGTATGGAATACTAACAATTTAGATCTTGGAAGAGTTTTAGCCAACTTAAACGCTATTACACCCAAAATAGAATATGTTTTATGAAGTAAATGATCTTATTTAATTTATTTTTAAGGTTTTTATGAAATGTTTACCGATCAAATCAAAATTTCGAGGGGGGGGGGGCTGCAGCCCACTCAACCCCCCCTTATATAAGAGCCGAGACTCCCCGTGGTATAGTGGCTAACGCCTTGTATTCTCATGCGGGAAATAGTGGTTCCAACCCCCTCTCCTCCGGATTTTACTCATTTCAAGGCCCTTTAAGTAAGAAAACAAAATACAGTCGTATTACAGAGCTTGGCAAGTTGGTTTGATCAGCTTTCTCCTCAAACCGGGAATGTCCTATATTCAGCCGGCACAGAACAAATTATCATAATTATCAGGTGGTTTCGAAATTTCAAAAGTTTTTAGTATTTAACAGAAACCGAAACTATATATATATATATATAAATATATATATATATATATTAGGTGGCCCACAAGATAAATAACTCCTAAGCGATTGGAAATATCAAAATGATTTAAAGGAGCAAAGTTGTATTTCTCGTCGATATCTATAAAATGGTGACTTAGGAAATAAGAAAATATATATTTGATGGCGGTAATACCATTATTAAGAAAATATTTCAATATTATACAAAAATAACATTTATTTTAATAATTACAATAATAGGTTATAATGACCATTGTTGACGGTGCACAATAAATATTTACAAAAACAAATACTAAGAATAATAATACATATCAATCAGTTAATGGATTTTGAAATTATTTTAAATATTAAAATTTATCTTATTGAAGCCATATCTTCTGGTCCGAGTGATTGCAAACTATATCAACATGGAATAGTCTATTGGATAAAATGTTTTTGTTGAAGATCTGAAACTCGTTGACTTCCAAGTCTTGAGTTAGGCATATTTCTTTACCTTTAGGACGCTAACTTGCATACTTTTCGGCCAATCTAGACAGTACTTCGATTTCGTCTATTTCATTGGCGGCTGCTGTCAGATCCGAACCCCATTTCTCGAGCATTTCGAAGGCGAATCCGTTGGTCCAGCCGAAACCGCTTTGGGCTTCGTACTCACCTCCGCCGCCTGTCCTGCCGCTGGTCATCGAGTCATACTGCAAAAACCATTATTCAAATTTAATAACAATGTTTGTTATTTTCATAAAATTAATTATTATGAGGATTAATTATTCTTAGAAATTATTATCCTTTTTTTGTGAGAGGCCTTCAAATATTTATTTGTGATACTCATTATACGAGGCACGGGTATTTTCATTAGAGACCACCGGTCCTAGCCCGCGCCATTCCCATAACTGACTGCTACGAGAGAGGTTCTAGCTTACCACCTCGTGTCCATGTGCCGAGTGCTCCCGACACAGTTATATTCGGTGTTTCTCTCACGGTCTACGGCAATCCGCTTCACTTGGCGTTATCAAGTTGTATCCTCGGAGCACTTTATGTCCGGTTCCAGCTTTTATTCTTCAGACTGCTCTCTCGGCGGATGGTGAGATCCTCCCATAATTCCCTCATCCTCTCCTTCGACCTCTTCCTTTCTTCTCGCCTTTCAATGCCGTGTACCCGGAGGTGAATGCCCTAAAGGTAAGTCTGATTTTTTTTATTTACTCTACATAGGTTGTACCCAGAGTCCATTATTTTTTGCCCTCCGTTTTTATCTGAGCTCACTAGGGCATCATATTTTTTTACTATTTCTTTATCCTAAAAATAATTTTGTCGTTAACAAAACAAATATAAATTTCTGGGTCTAATCACAGAAACTTTGACATCACCTGTAACGATTATATATTTTGTGATCTGAACGGTTTCTACTAAAAATAATATGAAAATACTGAGAAAATGGCTCATTTCTGTATTTTTTTTAGTAAAATTTCTAATATACTAAATTATTCCATATTGTTGCACCCCATGTTATGATACAATCTTGTAAGCATTGATACATAAAATAATAATAAATTATTACAAACATATCAATCCTCACCTTTTCAAACATCATTCCCATGTCATGAAAACCTTTGAAGTTAGACTGGGCATAAAGCTTGGCGTAGTGGAAGGCAGCTTCGGATGCTTCAGGAGTGCCGATTTGATCAAGTCCTTGAATGAAGAAAGCCTGGAGTGGAGGCCAAGCGTTCGGGAAGTCCCATTGTTCCCCGGAATGCATCAGGGAGGTTGGTGAACCACCTGTGAACATTGGGATCGTCATGGAATTGACATAACTTAATTAATTAATGTTTATAGGCGACATATGTCCATATAGTGCTTTTGCATTTTGGAAGTACCGCTGCGGTCATATGCCGAAAAGTGTGAGATTAGCCAGCATATTTTATTGTGCACCTAAATTTCATCCGATCTAGTATGATCCAATATCCTCCGACCATCGGAAGAGAAAAAAACATCTCAACGCAGGTGCCTACTGTGGTCCCGACCCGATCTGGCCGTTCAAACATGTTTTTTGACATTGAAAAAAGAATCATTATTCTTGGCTAATGATTTAAATGTGACCATAATACCTAGAATATAATTTAAAACAATAAACATTGATTAAAAATAATTACCTATGAATTTCGTCAGATTTACTTTACTGATGTACTTCATGGCGATTTTAGTCATCTGAATTGGAGTCTGAGTGTAAGACTGCGTCCAAAGAGGTGCGAAATTTGAAAGATAAAAGTACTTCCTTGGTATTCCATTCAACAAGTCATAATCCAGCCAAATACCTTCCTCTTCATTCCAAAGGAACTAAACAAACCAATAGAAAGATTAATTTAGAACCATTTATAGGCACGCTTTATTACTAAAATAATATAAACTGTATATTACTTTATGGTAAAATATCTATAATTATAGTATACGTTTATACTAAAATTATTATAGCGTTTTTTTTAAATTTGGTATTTTAAAATTTAAACCTTTACAGACTGGTATCTTTGGCGTTATATTTATACATTTACAATAGAATTATCTTAATAGATACGTCTGATAATTATTTATATTTATACATTTACAATAGAATTATCTTAATAGATACGTCTGATAATTATTTATATTTATACATTTACAATAGAATTATCTTAATAGATACGTCTGATAATTATTTATATTTATACATTTACAATAGAATTATCTTAATAGATACGTCTGATAATTATTTATATTTATACATTTACAATAGAATTATCTTAATAGATACGTCTGATAATTATTTATATTTATACATTTACAATAGAATTATCTTAATAGATACGTCTGATAATAATTTATATTTATACATTTACAATAGAATTATCTTAATAGATACGTCTGATAATTATTTGTTTTATATTAGACATAACTTTATAAATATGTCTGCAAAAAATATACTGATAAATACACAGTTTATATGCATTTGTAGATAAGTTATTATTTTTATTTTTTATTTTGTATATACTGCCTCTACCCATGTGAGTCATTGGCAGAGATAAGTTATTAGAATAGATTTATCTTTACAGATGGGTCTTTATGATATAAATGTGTTTATAAATATGTCTCTATAATTGAAATAATGAGGTCTTTGTACACCGATCTATCCATTTCTTTAGGAATATTTAGGATTCTTTAGGAGCTTCAAAGATGAATTAGGGGCTGCAAATTGTATCTTATAAAAAAGTCCGTCACGCAGGAGCTGCATAACTAAGCACTTTCCTCAGAATTTTTGTAGTGTAGATTACATTACTGATTAATTTGCTGTAAATAACCCATATAAATAAAATAAAAACGTGAATAGTTCTGCTCATTTACATTTCTTATGAGAACTGTTCAATTATTAATTTTTTAAATAGGTAATTTGCTTCCAGAGTTATGTTAATACATGATAATGTACTACTTAATAAATACACAAAAACTTCATTTTCCGTCTTTTGATCTGACGCAGGAACAGGATACAGTGTCCCTTGTGGGAGATAGCGCTCCTCGCGGCGCCTTTGGGAACCTACGTCTGGCAGTTCACATTTCTAATGAAACAGAGTTTAAAGTAAACCCTCCTTTCCAATCGAGCGATTTACTTCATTTTTACAACACTTCTTTCTCATGAGATACCCACGACGTATACCGCGTTTCGTTACAATACAGCAGAAATTACGACCGGTATGAGTATATTAGTACTTTAGGTCCGGAGTGAACCCCCCTCCCTCCAAATACCCTGATTTAGTTTATTTTTACAACCCATTTTTCTCTGATGATTACCACCACGATTAACGAGTTTCGTTGAAAAGTAACAAAAATTACTGCTGGTAGTAGCAAATTGGTAATGTGGGTCGGGAGTAAACCCCCTCTCTTAATTAACCGATTTTGTTTATTTTTACGACGTATGTCTGTCTCTCTTTACATCAACATAACGTATACCGAGTTTCAATGAAATATAACAAAAACTACGGCTGGCATGGTCAAATTAGTGTTTTCGGTCCGGGGTAAACCCCCCCCCCCCCCCCCTCCCGGTGGACCGATTTTGGTGGTTAACGAACTCGTTCAATCGTTTGCTAATTTATCGCTAAATACCACGTTTCGTGAAGAAAAAACAAAAACTCTGGCCGCTATCGTGTTAACAGACACACACACACACACACATATATATATATATATATATATATATATATATATATATATTATTTATTCTTATAGATGACCCAAAATATCAAAATTCCTTTTTTATCCTAGGAGGCATGGGGCCATTAAGCAGTCTTCCTTTATTATACTACTTTATTTATTGGGCCCGACATGTTTCGTGCATCTTTTCTATTATATATTTTGTTGTAGAAGTGCCCCTGAAGAGGTGCGAAGAAAAGATGCACGAAACATGTCGGGCCCAATAAATAAAGTAGTATAATAAAGGAAGACTGCTTAATGACCCCATGCCTCCTAGGATAAAAAAGGAATATATATATATATATATATAAATTTTAACGGGGATCATTTTCGGTGTCTACTAGTTAGGATCGATGGAGATTTGAAGAAATTTTTCAAAAATTCCGTCATGTGTGCAACCTCAATAGCTACTTTCCTTCGGAAGAAATTGCTAAAAATGCGTCGAATAAAAGTTTCGTATTTTAAACACAAAATCCAAATCTTTGAAAAAATGAATCTCCGTTCTGAATAGAGCACTTCCGGTATCAAGCGGAAGTTCCTCTTACGGTCAATCTTTAGAAAATGCCCCAATTATCTTTAATTACAACTTCAGGATTTGAAAGAAAATTATCTGGGGTTTATAATAGATATATCATCAAAAATGTATCCTTTTATTGCAATATTTAAGCAGTAATACGCAAAGTTGTAATATATAAGATGTTATGGATTTATTTCTGAAAAATATATTTTGTTTTTTAAATCATTAAAATGTATTCGGCAGTGCATTACTTTTTTTTACCTTTATGTAGATATGTTTATATTAATCTTTGATATATGTTAATACTCACGTCACTTATACCAAAAAGAAGTTCTTTGGAAAGAATTTCGTATTTCCTTATTTTCTCTTGATCATGAAGGAATTTGTAGAGTAAAGAAAGAATTTTGAAATCCCTATGAAGCAAAGCGTTGAGATCCACTGGTACAATATAAAGAGTTTTTATCGAAGATATATTCCCTGCAAAGAATATATTCATTTATTTTATGTAATTAAATTGAAACGAACACTTATAAAATAGCACAGATTTTAGGGCCGGGTTATTTAAAGTTTACCACCCTTTTGTAGCGAGGATGGGCTGATTTATTTTCTTTTCCAGGCTCCACCCTCCGCTTATGAGGTTGTTTTCAAATGAAAAGGCATCCTTTATTTTATTTAGTTATTAAGAGTTTCGCAACTTGCTCTTTAACAGTAAATCAAGATATTACAAAATACTTTGTGCACATTGTGAATATAACAAGTCAGTACGTAGTACAGTAGTATGTGAGGTAATTAATAATAACAATAACATTTTTTATATAATATATATAACAATAACTAAACGGTAATATAATAGATATTAAATAGAGTGTGAGGGGGAAAAAAAGAGGGGGGGGGTAGAAGAGGTAAGTAAGGTTATATTGGAGATAGGGCTATATTTTTAAATGTAGGTTAATTAACTTAATTCACTTCCCGTTCGGGCTGGTCGTCCTGGGAAATGTAGACACCTCAAAGGAGGAAGGCTTTTACAAGCCAAAATTGTCAATCAGTTATTTAATAAATAAAATAAAAGATTAGAAAAAAAAAAAAAAAAAAGGCTATTTCGTTCATTCATTCAAATTAACTTTAGCAGGTAAATTGGAGATAGGGCTAGATTTTTGAATATAGGATAATTATCTTTAAGTGAGTTAGTATGGTGTTAATATGTGGACTATTTTCGGCTAGTAAGTCGTGAGGAATTGCTAGGTGGTCTCGTAATCTGCAGTCAGAAAGTATGTGTTTAACTGTTAATGTCTCGTTACAACATGCGCATACAGGTCTGTCTTGTCGTTCCATTAGATAGGAGTGCGTTAGAAAGCCATCAGCCCTGGTGGGAATTGAACCCACAACCTGGGGCACGGGGCTCACACGCCTTAGCACACAAGGCCACAGGGGCTCCTGATATTTATTTAAAACACACATGAATCCACAATTTTAAGGTTTTAATAAAATTAATATAAAGGTATATTTATACCCATGGGGATGAGGAAACTTAGAAACGTTCAATTTAAGACCGAAGCACACCACAATATCTGTAAACTATTTTTCTGCAAAGTTATCTTCGGAGCTTCTTTCCTAATCGATTTCCGACAAGGTTTTACAAAAAAAAAGCAAATTCCGAAAAATATATATATTTTTTTAATAATTGTGACGACCAAAGGATTAGAAACTGATAAAGATGCTTAATGGCACGAAAAGAACAATTTCAAAACTTTAAAGGTGTTTTTTTCATTCACCGAAATTTGAAACTAGGTCAATTTTGTTTAATAAAATTTATTAAGCTTTCTTATGGTCATCTTTCACTTACCAGAATAAGTCAACCGCCTTCAAGATGCTTGAGAAATTATATGAAAAATCTAAACCCGCCCAACCGTATTAACCGTATGTTAATAATATTTGTTAACACGTCGTTTTTTTTGGGGGGGGAGGCGCGTCGACTGCCAGGAGGGTTTACCATTTATACATCCTAATCTCAAAACGTAACAAACTTTATAAATCGTTTTAATTTTTCACAAAATATCAAAACCGATATTAATAGTTAACGCAGGGGTCTCCCGTGGTCTAGTGGCTAGCGCGCTGGATTCATAAGCGGGAGATGGTGGGTTCAAAAAAAAAAAAAAAAAAAAAAAAGTTAACGCTCTAAGATAACGTAATTCCGCGAGTCGGACATTTTTGTATGTTTTCTCGACAACGGTTAACGATATCGTTTAAAAAGTCCATTTCAATCGTTTCCTCACGTAAAAATTACAATTTATAAATCGGAAATATGAACCAAAACCCGTTTTTGTTACGAATTAATTTTAGCAAAAAGAACTGTTGTGATATTGGATCAGTCCAGTTCAGATTCCTCCTTCTGACTGACCCTCTATTTTGGTCAATTTTCTCCAAAGTGTTTAAAGATTTGCCATGAAATTTAATTCATTTGATTTCCGAAGTCAATCTAGGTACTTTTGAAAAAATAAAGCCGAAACCCTATGAACGCTAAATCGTTTAAGTTTTTTTTTTTTTTTTTTTTTTTTTTTTTTACTTGCTGATTACGCCATAAAACGGTGTTTGAGTTCTCATCCTAAGTGCTTTCCTCAGTTTTAAAACCAGAGTCTTTCCTCAGTTCAGAACCTGTCTTTCCGCAGTTTAAATCCTGAGAACGCCTTTCAATATTAGCACAAGAGGTAAATCAAAATTGGCTTTATCTTAAATAAGTAAATCTCTACTAACCATTATTTGTACCATCGGCAATAAACCATCTTGTAGAGAAATCCCAGCCCGATTCTGCAGCGGACTTGAGGGAGGTAAATATTTCCTGTCTTTCGTCTTCAGATTTGGCTACATTAGATGTTTCAAAATCCTCCCTTTAAACAATAATTTTATTAATGTCATTGTATATTATATTTAGCTCTTATAGTTTTATGAAAATGATTTATTACCTGAAAGATTCTGGTCTAGCACCATCGGATGGAGCGTAATATCTGAATAGTTTATGTTTTCTTCCATTCTTTTTGACTTCTATCCTTCTTGTATTCAACCAGTAGTCCATCTCCTTATCCAAATACTAGACAAACAATTTTAATTACTATATTTTAGAACAGGTACCTTTCTTGGCTGAGAATCTAATCCTGTATGTTTCTATGAGACATCCATTAGTCTACAGGACTACTTTAAAAGGAAAGGTTGATAACATAATTTCAAATTTGTTAATTGCGGTTGAAAAGAAAAATTCGAAAATACAAGTTTAGTTGCCCAATTAAATTTATTCAGTTTAAACTTTTATCTGAGTACTGTATAATAAGGTGTCATGACATTGGGGTGCACCGGGAGCTTCCCCGATGGAGGGCTAAAGTCGTGAGTGATTAAGCGTGAGTACTCCGTGCCTAAGGTCTTGGGTTCGATTCCCACTAGGGATGGTAGTTTCGGAAAAAGAAAAGCCCTCAGCCCTATCCTGGCTAGAAAAAAGGTCTAAACATGTAGATAACTCGTCCCAAACTACGTTGTTATGTACAGTTGGTCATTAAAATATAAACAAATAATAAATATTTGTTTGCTTGGCCACACATGATCAATCGTTGATGTAATGAAGAAAAATAAATAAATAAGAAACGATACATAAACTACCAAGAGTAAGTAGATCAAAATGGTAAAATTATTTTAAAAAATACAGAAAGAATTTTTTTAAAATGACTAAATATTATAGAAAATAAGATAAATTAATTAGGAAAAATGTATACAAAATATTGAGTTTTTTTTTTATCTGTAACATTTTTCTGATCTATTGATTAGGAATTTCTAAACTACATTTTGATCCTTATTGAAGAGAAATGATTAATTCTGAGCAATCTTTTTTTAACATCAAATATATAAATTTGTATCGGGGAAAGCAGAACCTATGAAAACAAAACTTTTTGTAAAATTGTAAGTAAAACTGCCTGTATGTAGTAATAATCTTTGAAAAGTCAGTTCTGGATAACCAATAAATTATTGAACTCAAACATCTTCCTAGACATTGACGCTCAAAAATCCTTATGAAATTTCTTAACAAATGGCCGGTTAAAATCTGAAAGAAATTCATTCACCAACTACTAACGATGCATTTGAGACCAATAAATCTGCCTAATAAATGGCCAAAGCGATGATAAATACTTTAAAATTAGATTAGTTTTCTACAGACACACTTTTGTACCCAGGCATCACTTCCCGGGTACTTCCAGGCATCCACTTTCTTTCATGAACAAAAGGTCACCACCCTTAGAAGAAATCGAACCCAGAACCGTAACAATAAATAGAAATAACTAAATACTCACGTGTATATTTTCCTTGACGAAGTCCAAATCGCCAGTGTGCTTGTAGTATTCGTAAACCATCTGCGTGAGCATTGGTGGCTGCGTCCTCTGGATGTAGTAAACCCTGCTTCCATTGGGAATATGTCCGAACAGCTTTATTAGGTACATTAGATTTTCAATCACACCTGAAAAAAAATTATATTTTATACATCGAAGTGAGAAGCTTACCGTATCCCTAATAAGCACTCCCAAGATATTGTAAGGTCATCAGCGAAGCTACCAAGATTACTGCACATGCCTGCATGGGTTTAAGAAGAAACCTTTCCAATGAAATCATCAATCGTATACAAGCATGATTTATAGTCATAATAACTGCTTTAACCCTTTAACTGCTAACAACGGTACATACCATCCTACACATGTGTTCCTTCAGTGCTAAGGTTGGGATATACCGACACACACCACACTGCTCGCTACTGTTCACATCGGCTTATACAAGCATGGTGTATAGTCATAATAAGTGCTTTAACCCTTTAACTGCTAACAACGGTATATAGCATCACACACATGTGTGCCTTCAGTGCTAAGGTGGGCACATACCGACACACACCACACTGCACGCTACTGTTCACATCGGCTTATACAAGCATGGTGTATAGTCATAATAAGTGCTTTAACCCTTTAACTGCTAACAACGGTACATACCATCCTACACATGTGTTCCTTCAGTGCTAAGGTTGGGATATACCGACACACACCACACTGCTCGCTACTGTTCACATCGGCTTATACAAGCATGGTGTATAGTCATAATAAGTGCTTAAACCCTTTAACTGCTAACAACGGTACATACCATCCTACACATGTGTTCCTTCAGTGCTAAGGTTGGGATATACCGACACACACCACACTGCTCGCTACTGTTCACATCGGCTTATACAAGCATGGTGTATAGTCATAATAAGTGCTTAAACCCTTTAACTGCTAACAACGGTGCATACCATCCCACACATGTGTTCCTTCAGTGCTAAGGTTGGGATATACCGACACACACCACACTGCTCGCTACTGTTCACATCGGCTTATACAAGCATGGTGTATAGTCATAATAAGTGCTTTAACCCTTTAACTGCTAACAACGGTACATACCATCCTACACATGTGTTCCTTCAGTGCTAAGGTTGGGATATACCGACACACACCACACTGCTCGCTACTGTTCACATCGGCTTATACAAGCATGGTGTATAGTCATAATAAGTGCTTAAACCCTTTAACTGCTAACAACGGTACATACCATCCTACACATGTGTTCCTTCAGTGCTAAGGTTGGGATATACCGACACACACCACACTGCTCGCTACTGTTCACATCGGCTTATACAAGCATGGTGTATAGTCATAATAAGTGCTTAAACCCTTTAACTGCTAACAACGGTACATACCATCCCAAACATGTGTTCCTTCAGTGCTAAGGTTGGGATATACCGAGACACACCACACTGCTCGCTACTGTTCACATCGGCTTATACAAGCATGGTGTATAGTCATAATAAGTGCTTTAACCCTTTAACTGCTAACAACGGTGCATACCATCCCACACATGTGTGCCTTCAGTGCTAAGGTTGGGATATACCGACACACACCACACTGCTCGCTACTGTTCACATCGGCTTATACAAGCATGGTATATAGTCATAATAAGTGCTTTAACCCTTTAACTGCTAACAACGGTATATACCATCCCACACATGTGTGCCTTCAGTGCTAACGTCGGCACATACCGACACACACCACACTGCTCGCTACTGTTCACATCGGCTTATACAAGCATGGTATATAGTCATAATAAGTGCTTTAACCCTTTAACTGCTAACAACGGTATATACCATCCCACACATGTGTGCCTCCAGTGCTAACGTCGGCACATACCGACACACACCACACTGCTCGCTACTGTGTAACATCGGCATATACATACGTGCAGGTTCTCTCTTAATTTACTAGCTTCAATTATAGCCGGCACGTTCTTGTCTCAATCTATCGGTTGCTTTCTTAACTAAAGCTTTAACTAAAACCCCAAAGACGTCGTGTGAGTTTAATTTTTGCGCATTTTGGTATTTTGTAGTGATAACGACTATGTAATTTATACAAGACACACAAAAGTACTGTATATAAGTTTTACCTTTTGCCGTATCAACCATATCACAAATTAAAAGTCCTTTGACAATCCAAAATGTATCCCAGTAATAGAGCTCCTTAAATCTGCCACCCGGAATAACGAATCTGAAAACCAAAATCCTTTAAAAATAACAAAACAAAGGATAAAATAGAAAAGTTTATTTTCGTGCTTTTGTCCTAATTTAAAGAACTATCAATATCAAACTAGGGAACATATCTTGTTTTGTTTGCATTGAGTTTTTGGGTGAGTTTATAAGATACAGAAATTAAAATGTTTCTTATGTGAAAGATAATTACCGCCATTAACACCAGATATGTATGTATATATGCATATATTGAATTTACTATTCATATTCACCCGAACTTCAAAGGGTATCTGGAAAATCTGAAGGCCGTTGCAATGTACTGACCACAGTAAGACCTGTCCTGGATGTAATGTCATTGGATTATTCAAACGCGACTGTACGTCAGAGCGCGGTCTAACTGCATGAAACAGGCGGAGGAGGGAAACTAGCTATGAAGCGCGCCGTCGCATAGTGTGCTTCAAGCATCCGAAGATTGAAGCCAGGCCTGTGAGATGTGTTCTTGATCTTGTGCAAGTGAAAATTCAGTTCTCATTAGGGCAAAGATTTGCGATCAAGTTTTTCTTGTAACTTGGACCGCTGCGAAAACTGTACCATTATCAAGACGGCAAGCTTATCCATGGCACTAGGCTGGGATTAGGCCGACGAAAAGAACTGCGCCGGACGCCCATCCACAAACTTGGCATATACGGACAGATATACACTTTTTGTAGAACTTGGAACTGGTATGATAGTCCTTAAAATACTGATACATAGAATACAACACAACCAGCCGATCATCGCAGGCAACTAGAAGTTGGACCACGACCAACCAATGGGCCGGCACAAAGTTCCATCATTGTCGCCAACTACTTAGTCAAAGCAGTGTGCGAACAATCTCTCAGCCTTGTTTAAGCCTACACTTGGCTCCCCCTGACTTTTTGTCTGTTTCCAAGCCCCAAAACCGCCCTGAAGACAAACATTTTGGGACAGTAGACGGGATCAAAGGAACTTGCACCTCTGCATTGAAGGATATTCCGGAGAAGGACCAATGTGACGCATTCAAGAATTGGTAGTCCAGCTAAAGCCGATGCATCCTCCCAAAAGGAGACTATTATGAAGATTTCAAAACAATTGTAAAGATAAATTCAATCATCTATTTATAATAGACTTACTGACATTACTTTGAGGACAGATCCTGTAAAGGCCTATCAGTCTGATAAAATCAGACCGTTATACAGGCTCCTAGAGGGTTTGAATAATAAACGTGCATTTAGATATATACACGCATACCTACATATGTATATGTGTGTGTGTGTGTGTGTGTGTGTGTGTTTGTGTGTGTGTGCGTGTATATATATATATATATATATATATATATATATATATATAGAGAGAGAGAGAGAGAGAGAGAGAGAGACAGAGAACTATGTCTGTTTACACGATAGCGGATACAATATTTTTCTTTTCTAAATGTCTCTAAATTTGGGACATAGTCACAACAAACGATTGGTCGAATTCGTTAACCATCAAAATAGGGTTTTTCCCATACCGGCCCTCATTTTTACTTCTTTGCTACGAAACTCGGTTATACATCATGCTCATCATGAAATTTTTGTTGTAAATAAATATTCTCTAGTAGAAGTTTAGTTTACTCAAGAACAAAATTAAATTATTCTACATTTTATCTAAACGTTTACTTACACATAATAAGATTTTGGTAACACTATAGTATATTTTTAACACTAGTTTCTGGTATATTTAAGCATGTCTTATCATAATTACTTTAGGCTTATAAATCCCCCCTCCAATGTATATTTTTTATTATTCTAGGTATATAAATATACATATATATATATATATATATATATATATATATATATATATATATATATATAAAATCTAGAGCATAGGATCGATAAAGATTTGAAGAACTGTTCTAAAATTGATATTAAATTGAAATGTCTATAATAATTTTCATCAGCCAATGTTTTTTTTTTTCTATTTTAATCTTCTCACACATATTACCTCATCCTTCAATCCTACCTCTCGCATCGTTCCTTTCAAGCAAGGTCTGGTACTACCTTGTCCTCCTCCCGACCCATATCCTTAGTGCACCGTAAGGTTAATAATGAGATACAAGTACAGCCATCTGGGTCCTTGTTATTGATTTCTTTTTTTAAATATTTACTTATATGGTGTCACACCGGAACACCCAAAACGTTACTCACCCATTTGGAACGTATATTAGGGAATATAGTTCGGGATTTTCCTTCACTTTGTCGTCCACTTTTCGGCTGAGGATTTTCCACACATCGTTCAGTGCCTTGGCCCAAGCCCTCAGTTCTGGATCCTTTATCTTCTCCAGGACAGCGGGATGTTCTTTCCAGTCTTTGGGCAGCCAAACCTGGTAAGAGAGATATCCTTGTCATTCTTATCGCATAAGCTTAAGGTGAGGAGAAATCAGAAATAAACTCACGTCAAGTTCTTTCCCATCTTCGAAATTTTCTTCAATAAATATGGACAGTTTATCTTTAGGGGGAATTTTTCCTCCATATTGTTCTTTCAAACTCCTATATTTACTTAAAATCTGCCAGAAAAAAAAAATATGTAATTAATATTGACAAAGATAATTCATGTTTCACATACATGTGTGTGTAAAAATTAGACACGGGTCGTGTGCGTATATAATAAATAATTTCGGGGGTGGACTTAGACCATTTCCGGGGTATGGAATACTAACAATCTTTCTTTTTTTTCTTATTTATTTGTGAGCACCCCGCATCGAAGGCGATTTGCCCCTAACAATCTAGAACATGGAATAGTTATATCCAACTAAAACGCTATTTTACCCAAAATAAAATATTTTTTATAAACTAAGTGGTCTTATTTAATTTATTTCTAAGAGGTTTATGACGCATTTTACCGATCAAATCAAAATTTCGGGGGGGGGGGGGGGCTTATATATGCCCATGACAAGGCTGACCCTTCCTAAAAAATTGTAAAAGCAATAAACTTATTCATTCATTTATCCCCATGTGTCTATATATACATTTGTATCAAATGACTTTCTCCAGCAGTCGCAGAGATCACATCCTGCTTGGTGGGACTGTTGTCTATGATTCGATAACTCTATAATTTATATAAATAAATAAATTTTCAAAAATTATCAAATCGCGGTAAACTGTCTGATGAAGCAGGGAGTCATTCCTGTTGAATATAACATTAAAAATACAACCGCTGGAAAATATAGGCCGAATTGATACCAAATATATTTCCCAGGGAAAAAACTCAAGCACAGTATATACATCAATTTTAACGAGGATCATGGTTTGCATTAGATAGAAATTATGAAGATTTGAAGAATTTGTTCAAAAATTCTTTCATAGGCCTTTGAGGAGTGATAAAAAGCAGTTATCAATATTGTTGAGGTTTAAACATTAATACGTTACTGAAACAAATTGATTAACAGGAGGCCCGGTGGCCGTGAGAGCTAAGGGGTATGCACGTCGTGTCTCAAGTCGTGGGTTCAATTCCCACTAGGGTGATAGCTTTTCTCTAGAAAAAAATTAAAGGTATCAGCCCTATCCTGGTGAATCTACAGATAACCCGTACCAAAATTGGCTGTCAATAATAAATGGACGTTAAAACATTTAAATAAGTTGATTAACAGAAGACTTAGCTAGGCATAATTAAAAAATAAATACAAACTGCATTTATTCTAAAACAAATTATTTTCTCATTATGGCATTTTAAAATAAAAAATTCCAATAAAAACAATAATCTTTCTCCTCATAAGCAACATCTTGCTTACCTCTTGAGGACTGTAGAGCATTCGCTTGTCAACGAAAGTTTTCGAGTCCTTAAATATCCTTGACAGTTGAACATCTTGAAGTAATTCTCCTTTACAGTAAATATCGCTGAAATAAAATGTCATTCTTTAAAAAATGCAGTAGAATTTATATAAATATTTTTTAATAAGAGTCCGTAACGGTAGATTATAATAAAAAAATCATATGTTTAAAGAGAACACTGAGAAGATTACTTTCTTTAGGAAAGAGTTCCTGAATATGATCATCATTTATAGGAATTATTTTCAGTGAATATAACAGAAATTATTAGGAGGCCCGGTGGCCGTGAGTGCTAAGGCCAGTGCACTCATTGCCTAAGGTCGTGGGTTCGATTCCTACTAGGGATGAGAAGGCGGATTCTGCTAGTTCACGAACTTGCCTTTCCTTTGAGACAAATTATTGTTTCTTAGTTTGGTTTCTTCTGTTGTTGTTTTTTTACGGCGCATCTAGGCCATTAGCGCCGGGCTATAATAGGTTGTCATCCTTCCTAAACATCCATAATAGAGCAGGGAGTCATTTCAAAAGGCCCTGGAATAAAAAGACAACCTACTGCAAAATCAGACCGTTATACAGGCTCCTAGAGGGTTTGAATACCAATAAACGTGCAGTTAGATATATACACGCATACCTACATATGTATGTGTGTGTGTGTGTGTGTGTGTATGTGTGTGTGTGTGTGTGTGTATATGTATAGACAGAGAACTATGTCTGTTTACACGATAGCGGATACAATATTTTTCTTTTCTAAATGTCTCTAAATTTGGGACATAGTCACTACAAACGATTGGTCGAATTCGTTGACCATCAAAATAGGGCTTTTCCCATACCGGCCCTCATTTTTACTTCTTTGCTACGAAACTCGGTTATACATCATGCTCATCATGAAATTTTTGTTGTAAATAAATATTCTCTAGTAGAAGTTTAGTTTACTCAAGGACAAAATTAAATTATTCTACATTTTATCTAAACGTTTACTTACACATAATAAGATTTTGGTAACATTATAGTATATTTTTAACACTAGTTTCTGGTATATTTAAGCATGTCTTATCATAATTACTTTAGGCTTATAAATCCCCCCCTCAAATGTATATTTTTTATTATTCTAGGTATATATATATATATATATATATATATATATATATATATATATAAAATCTAGAGCATAGGATCGATAAAGATTTGAAGAACTGTTCTAAAATTGATATTAAATTGAAATGTCAATAATAATTTTCATCAGCCAATGTTTTTTTTTTTTTTTTTCTATTTTAATCTTCTCATACATATTACCTCATCCTTCAATCCTACCTCTCGCATCGTTCCTTTCAAGCAAGGTCTGGTACTACCTTGTCCTCCTCCCGACCCATATCCTCAGGCGTCCCACAAGGCAGCATCCTAGGTCCTGTCCTTTACCTCCTGTATACAGCAGATATCCCTACCCACCCATCTACACATATAACAACCTACGCCGCCATTTCTTCCTCTTCCCCGATCCCTCTACATCTTCTCAGCAATTACAAGAGCACCTTGAGTCTGTCGAGAAATGGTGCACCTTGTGGAAAATCACAGTGAATCCTGAAAAATGCTGTCATGTAACATTTACTCTTAATAAGAGCACTTGCCCTCCAGTCTTCATATGCAACAGTCAACTTCCTATATCTAATGAGGTGCGTTACCTGGGACTTCTACTAGACTGCAGCCTCACATGGAACCCACACACACGACTAAAAAGACAAGAGCTGAACAGGAGATTTGGACTCTTAAGACGACTACTCGGACCTACTTCAAAGCTTACGACACACAACAAACTCACTATATACAAAACTATAATCAGACCTATCTGGACTTACGGACTTGAATTATGGGGAACAGCAAAACACTCAAACATACAACGAATACAAGCATTCCAATCCAAAGTCCTTCGAAGAATAGTTAATGCTCCCTTTTATGTCTCCAACAAAACCCTACACAACGACCTAAATATCTCCTTCGTAAAAGACCTCGCAACATCCAGATTCCTAACGTTTCATTCCAAATTGTCGTCCCACCCAAATCCTAGAGGTCAATCCCTGTCCACTCGGACCCACCCTAAAGACCTTCCCAGGAGGCTTAAGAGACTTTGGCCCCGTGACCAGCTACCCTAGCCGCGGTTTAAAACTGTGAAAACAAAAATGTTAGCATATATTAGGAAGTGCCAATAATGATTGGCTCCTTCCATATTCTATTCACTGAGATGTACGCAAGACGATCACAATTAATTATTGTACTATATAAATTGTACAGATTTTAAATAAACATTTATTAAAAAAAAAAAAAAAAAAAAAAATGTAATCTTAATTTAATCATATTTTAATAAATTTAGAGGAAATTGTAGACCGTTGGTGATGCGAAGGTAGAAATTGTCAGGGTTCGGACGTCGTATCTTAATAAAACTATATTTTTTATAGAAAAATGTGTTTTATTGTTTGCCGAAGTTTCGGGCTAGAGCTTAAATTAGAGGTAGATCTACTTTCTTACTGTAGAATGTTTTTCAGTTTTTGGATGTTTGTTTTGTATACATATAGGTATATGTTAGTATTAACTCTGTCCTACCGGTTTTACAGCCCTGATGAATGCTTCAATTTCAAGCCGAAACGTCGGCAAACAATAAAACTCATTTTCCTATTTTAAAAAATTGTAGTTTTATTAAGATATGACAACCGAACCCTGACAACTTCTACCTCCTCATATTTGAATAAAATTTAAGATCTTTCCCCATTATTTAGGAATTGATGTCCTTTTCACCAAGAAGGTGAAAATCGAAATGCTTAACTGAATATTTAATATGACATAATCTTTTCTACCTGTCACATGAGGGTGGAAGGCTACCACTTTTAAGAGACTGGGCAGAAGTCACAAAGAGCACTACGCTGAAAGCAAAGAGGTACATGCCGTGAACACTGAAATGTATTCCTCCTTGGACATGATAAACACCCTATATAAGTAACCCTTCATGCTTTTATCAGTCGAAGATAATGGAAATGGAGTGCTGCCTACCGAATGCTAATTTCTTGTTTTGTTACCACCTTCATCTTATCAGACTAATAGGTTCCACTTAATAACAATTAATACCTTTTTGAAATAGAACAATTACTTATGTTTATCATTTAATGCTTTCTATATTCCACTAAATACTATAAGTATTTACTAAATCCCCTATATCTCATTTTTAAACAAATCACGAGACATTGATAAGAGAAAAAAGCTAGAGAAAATTAAAATAAACGTAAAGTAGTACACTATGTTCTGACAAATTAAGCTCATAAATATATTTATATTTTTAGTACAGAATAACTCGAACTCAATGATGACTTTACATCATTATATAATCATGTAATGCAGTTTATTTCAATTTTATATCAACAAGCACTGTCTAACTAAGAAGCGCTGGCCTTTCTTTGATAAGAGCTATCTACTCGCAGGCTGTAGTGCTGGCCTCTGTCGGCTGTTTTACGCATTGCTGTGGTGCTTGCCTCTGCCGGCTGCATTATGAATTACTTGACAGATATAAACAAATTCACACCGTTTGACCGATTTTGACGTAATTGTGTATACAGGTAGATCTTGATACGGGGAGATTCATAGGCAGAAAGTAGGTGTAGCATAGCACACTGGGTAACAGCTAGTTCCTTTTTACAGGGTGGCCCAGAAAAGCGGGCCACAAAAGAAACAAACAAACAATTTTATGTTTGGACCAATGAAAACGAATTATACACAAAACAAAATTTTAAAGTAAAAATTTAAATATTGAAAATGTCTTGATAAAGTCTGTGTTTTATTCGCGACGTTTTTCTTTTTCCCAGTTGATAAAACGCGGAACTGCTGGAGGCTGGTTGTGTCTGGTGATATTTTCGCAATAGTTTTTCCATGTTTGTGAAAAATGGTTTACCTCCAATTCTCTATGGATACTATTCGGAGTACCTTGTGTTGAAAAGTTTGTAGACGTTTTAAGTGTGTGTTACTGGCTCCAAACCAGACAGGGCATGCGTAAGTTAGTATTGTAGATTTGTAAAGAAGTGTGGCGCAGGTGTATTTAAGGGGAGTTTTTCTATTTATTAATGGATAAATTTTTTAAAAGTCGTGTGTGAGCTTCTTGTAGTTTTTGTGAATGTGATGTCGCCAAGTTAGTCTTGTGTCTAGATATACTCCGAGATAGCGTACACTCTGGTCTTTTGGAGTCCAGAGAATAGAGTGATGACCAATTTTCAGCTGTTGTAGGTGTTCATCTTGGAATTTTCTGAGAGAAAACACTTTACATGAAGATTTAACCGGGCTAATAACGAGTTTTCTATCTTATTAGGAAGAACCAGGATGATAACTCATCTGCCGCTTCTTGCAACTGAAGAATCGCTTCGTTGAGGTTGGTGCTTTTCGTGATGATGATGATGTGTCGCCTGCGAAGGTTGCGAGGGCTCATTTGCCAGGCTGAGGCATCAAGAGAAATAACTCCTAAACGGTTGAAGATATCAAACTTATTTAAAAGCGCAACGTGTAGTTCTCGTCACGATCTATAAAATGGTACCCTCGGAAATAATAAAATAACATTTTTAAGGGTTCAAGTAGACCTTTGAAGGGAAGGGTTCCTTCTTTGCCCATATCGCACTAGTATTTCTAAAGTGACAACTCAAAAATCGGTTTTATTCACACCGTCATAGTTATGACTATGAAAGACATGGTAAATATATCTTTATCAGCCTTCGAAACTGTATGTACCTAGCTTCAGAGCTTGTGCATCAGAGGGCACTAGTGTCGCCCTTCCTGTCTTAATGCTAAAGCCCCTACATAGGCAAGAGTGACACATTTTCAGTTGAATTTTATTTTGAGTTGTGTCACATTAGAAATACTAGTGCGATATGTTTTATTACATTTTAGAAACGTACTACAAAAACAATGAAGATGGTTCTTCTTGTGAAAAAGGAAAGGCATCGCCCCTATCATGGCACGCTCTCACGCCTATTAGCACTTTCCTCCGAAGGAAAGTAGCTATTGAGGTTGGACTCATGACGGAATTTTTGAAAAATTTCTTCAAATCTTTATCGATCCTACCTAGTAGACACCGAAAATGACCCCCGTTAAAATTTATATATATATATATATATATATATATATATATATATATATATATATGCATATATATATATATATATATATATATATATATATATATATATATATATATACTAGCTGACCCGGCAAACGTTGTTTTGCCATATAAATAATTTCCTAGGTTATAAAATCCGAGGTTATAAAATCACTTGATTAACTAATCGTGCAAAATACACTCAAAATTGATAATTTAATTATTATTGATAAAACAGGAATGATTAAAAGTTAATATGAGAGTTACACTGACGTAGCAAAATAATAATTGTCAACGTTACTACTACACTTGATGCATAAACAATAATGATGGCCGACAACTGTGTAGGGAGTGAGAAAGAAAGGAGACCGGCTTCGTTCTCATCCCTACTCCGTGCTGTTTACTGGGTCAGAAGTGACACCTGTAGTAATTAAATAATTTTATTTAAATAATTAAATAAGGGTTGATCGTAGAAGGGTGAAAATTGAGGATTGTATGTATTTTTGTATGTTGTATCATAAAAAAATAGAAATTAAAAATTTTGTCTAAAAAATAAAAAAATAAATTTAGGGGTGGACTACCCCTAACATTTAGGGGAATGAAAAATAGATGTTGGCCGATTCTCATAGATACCGGATAAGCACAAAAAATTTCATCAAAATCGGTCCAGCCGTTTCGGAGGAGTATGGCAACGAAAACTGTGACACGAGAATTTTATATATTAGATATATATGTGTGTCTGTTAACACGATAGCAGCCAGAGTTTTTGTTTTTTCGTCACGAAACTTGGTATATAGCATTCAATTAGCAAACGATTGAACGAGTTCGTTAACCACCAAAGTCGGTCCACCGGAAGGGGGGGTTTACCCCGAACCCAAAACACTTATTTGACTATGTCAGCCGTAATATTTGTTATATTTCAACGAAACTTGGTATTCGTAGTGTTAATATAGAGAGAAAAGTGAGATATAAAAATGAACTAAATCGGTTCATTAGAAGGGGGGGTTTACTCCGGACCCACAATACCAATTCGCCACTACCAGCCGTGATTTTTGGTATATTTCGACGAAACTCGGTATTCGTAGTGCTAATCCACAGGTAAATATGTGTTGTAAAAATAAACGAAATCGGTTCATTAGGAGGGGGGGTTTACTCCGGACCCACAATACCAATTCACCACTACCACCCGTGATTTTTAGTATATTTCGACGAAACTCGGTATTCGTAGTGGTAATCTACAGGTAAATATGTGTTGTAAAAATAAACTAAATCGGTTCATTAGAAGGGGGGGTTTACTCCGGACCCAAATTCCTAATATACCCATACCGGTCGTAATTTCTGCTGTATTGTAACGAAACACGGTATATGTCGTGGGTAACTCATGAGAAAGAAGTGTTGTAAAAATGAGCTGAATCGGTCAATCGGAAAGCGGGGGTTTAATTTGTAATATATTTGAATAGAAAAGCCGGCAGACGTAGGTTCACAAAGCCGCCGCAAGGAGCGCTTTCTACCACTAGAGGGACTGTATCCTGTTCCTGCGTTAGATCAAAATACGATAATATGAGTTTTTTTGTATTTATTACGTAGTGTAGTAGGTACCATGTGTAACATAACTCTGGAAGCAAATTATTAATTGATCAGTTACTCATTACAAATTTAAAAGAGAACTATTCATGTAGGATATTTTAAGCAAATTGTTCTGGAAAGCAATCTACACTACCCAAATTCTGAGGAAAGTGCTTAGTTATGCAGCTCCTGCGTGACGGACTTTTTGTTTTCAATTATTCATCTCCCCTCTCACTGGTTCCTTTTGGTTATTATTTTCTTTTATCTTTCAATTTGTCACACAACTAACAATTTTGCAACACTTCTCGTTTATATTACTAGCCTTCAAATGTGCTTTAGAACAGCATAAGGCAGTTTCTATCTCTCTCGCCCCGCGGTGTTCAATAACTCAAATAGTTGCACTCGCACAGTGTTTCTATTACTCTTCTTTTACTTTCTTTCTTGTTTTACTTCTAAGTTTTGACTGGGTTAGGGGGGGGGGACCATTATAGCTAGAAGAGGGTGGTTATCTATAGATAATTTCTCTCAAAAGAATCTGTGCCATTTAAAAAATAACTATTAAAAGTTAAAAATAAAAATAGATTTTGCAGGACAACAAAAACTACTATAGCCGGAACTGGAGCTTTAAAAATGTTGCCTGGAATAGATGTCTTAGGTTAGGTAAACCAAAACTTATCAATTCTTCTCCCATGACTTAAGTGTGATTTAGCAAATCGATATGCTTTATTACGACAGATGTAAAATTTAAAAAAAAGAGTGGTGGTATTAAGTAAGTAATAATAAGTATTTTGGACTTAAACAAAACTAAATCTATAAAAACAACAAGAAATCTATAAAATGGAACATTTTACCAGTTTCTAATATAATCTATTTTAATCACCCAATGGACAAGATTGGTAAGGAGTTGCGCTGATGATGGCGCAGATATGTTTCATGTTTCCTCTAATATTAATCGTCAAATAAAAGATCATTTAAAATTCGAATACTTTTCTCGAAATTCTGTTTCATTTAACCTTCACTTCTTGTGTGCGTAGATAATTGTTATGCTTTCTGATATGCTCTCGAGAAACGGTGACAATATTATATTATTTGGGTCATGCACAATTGTTATCAATGACAGGAAAAAGGAGCAAGAGACATTATCTGTTCAGTTAATGACAGCTTTTAACCAGGTGGTCATTTTTCAGAACTCATCTTATCTTCAGTATGTCAATCAATTCCCTGAATAAACGTGAAGGAAATCGGTAGAGAGAATAAACCACTCAACTTCTGACCGAGAGCTGCTGCTGAATGAATGTTCGAGAGTTTTATTGTGAAACAAAAAAAGTACAAAAAAAAGGTCGTTCAAATTTGTGTTTGTATATATATATATATATACATATATATATATATATATATATATATATATATATATATACATATATATATATATACATATATATATACGGGAAGGTGTTGTACCTTTGACCACAAACCTTTTTTACTTTTGTTAAAAATAAAAGTAAAAAGACTATTACATATTTAGTCGCAGAGATCTGTGGTATTAAATGTCCAATGTATAAGATCCGATATTTGGAAAAACAAACTTTAAGTGACAAGTTTACGAGAGAAGATGAAAATTAGTATGATATTGATGTTGAAGACATTGTGGCTAAACTTCCATACCCTACTATTGCTAGTGGATCTGCTTCACAGTTAAAACGTTTATCGATTGGACTGAATTTTTCAACATACAAAGCATAACATAATATCAATAATAGCTTTTTTTTTATGCTTACATCCTTGTCCTGTATTTATTATTTTTTATTTATTTATTTATTTATTTATGATGATGCTCCGCATCTAAAGCGAAGAGCATTTAATTCCCTGTATTAAGCTGATGCAGGTGTTGAACCTAACGATGTCACTCCAAAACAGTAGTTGCTACAGACAATGATGTATAGTATAAGTACTACAGGTGTATAGTGATAAGTATGTATAAGGTATAAATAGTAAACGAAACAAAAATTAAATAGAAATATGTATAAAGAAAAATAATTAAATAAAATTAGAATGAATGAGGTGTTTATTTAATGAATAGAGTGAATTAGATTTCATTATTATTGCAAAAAAGGTGAAATGGATTCTTACGGTTATGTATTATATTTTGTCGTACATGTTAGTGTTTTTTAAATATGTCAATATTGTGTTAATATAATGGCTGCCTTCAGAAAGTATGTCTGTCAGGTCATGAGGAATGTCCAAGTTATGCCGTAACCGACAGTCTGTTAGAATATGATTTACAGTAAGATCTGTGTTACAAGTCGTGCATTTGGGTTTGTCCGATTTTGTCATCAGGTACTCGTGGGTAATGCGTGTATGGCCGATTCTTAGTCTCGCAAGGACTACTTCTTCTCGGCGTGAGCTCCTGTACGATGATGTCCAGTCTGTAATAGTCGGTTTAATAGTCCTTAGTTTATTGTCAGTCACAGTATGCCAATCAAGTCGCCATTTGTCGAGTATGGTTCTGCAAGTATGTCGAGTAACATCTTTGTGAAATAGTTCAAAATGTTGGTATGTCTGTTCTTCTGTCACAAGTCTAGCATGCCTGTCAGCTGTCGTATTTTGTCCGAGGTCTTTATGTCCAGGCAGCCATGAGAGTGTTATATGTTTTCCTGTAGTCTGTAAGTCGTTTATTTTATCTTTTATTTCAGTGCATATGGGGTGGCATGTATACATATTTTGGAGACATTGCAGCGAACCCAACGAGTCACTGAAAATGATAATATGTTTATGATGTGTATTTGGTGTATTGATCAGTGCAAGGAGGATAGCATATAGTTCTGCCCCTAGAATGTTTACATATGGAGGCAGCTTCTGGGCATAAATCTCTCCTTGTACAACGGCTGCTGAGCCAACTCCGTATTCAGTCTTCGATCCGTCTGTGAAAATTGTAATGCAGTTTTCGTGATGTTTTAAGTATTCAGTAAAGTAGTGTGTATGTAGTAAGGTAGAAAGTGGGTCCTTTTTATGATATTTTGTGAGAGTTAAGTCTATGTCATAGTTCCGTATCGTCCAAGGTGGGTTCGAACTTTGTCTGTGAGTCGTAATGTTATATTGTCCCAGGTCAAACATTTCTTCCATTTCGAGAAATCTTACAATAAATGGTCGGACATGGCTTCTCCTTTGTTCATATTTACCGAGATTCTCATTTTCCATGATATTGTTCGTGCAAGTTTCAGTATTCAGGGATTTAAGTTTGTAATAATACGCCGCCGATAATACTGCTCTCCTATAACTGAGAGGAGGTTCGACGGCTTCTGCGTAGAGGCTGATCACTGGACTAGATCTAAAAGCACCCAGTGATAACCGTATACCAGTGTTATGTATTGGATTGAGCATGTTTAGTGTTGTGGGCCTGGCAGACGAGTAAGCTACGCATCCGTAATCCAGAAGAGACCTGGTATAACTTCGATAGACGTTTAGCAATACTTTCCTATCAGCCCCCCACCTAGTGTTACCTAGAACTCTCAAAAGGTGTAACGATTTTTTACATCTTTTGACAAGTTCCTGGAGTTGGGGGACCCATGTAAGTTTTTTGTCAAACAGTAAACCCAAGAATTTTATTACGTTTGTCTGTGGGATTGGTGTATTGTACAAATGTAAATGATAGTCGGTATCGCGTTTCTTTCGTGTAAATAAAATAGACTTTGTTTTATGTGTCGAAAATTTGAGTCCTGTTAATTCAGTCCAGTTTTCGAGTGATTGTATTGTTTCTTGTATTCTGTTTTGCGAAGCTTCTGCAGTCTTGGATGAATGGATTATTAGTAGATCGTCAACATATAAACAGTACTGTACATCGGGAGGAATGTGATGCCTAACCGAATCCATAGCAATGAGGAACAGTGTTGTACTCAATATGCTCCCTTGGGGAATTCCCATTTCTTGTTTATAGACATCTGAGAGGCAAGTTCCATTTCTGACTCTGAATGTTCTATTCGAGAGGAAACTCTTGATAAATTCAAATGATTTCCCCCGAATACCCCATTCGTAAAGTTTAGAAACAATTGTTCTTTGCCAAACTGTGTCAAAAGCTTTATTTATATCAAAGGATACTACTAGTGCGGCCTTTTTATTGAGAAATGAATCGATGATGTAAGACTCTAGGCGAACTAGATGGTCCAGCGTTGAATGTCTTTCTCTGAAACCGCACTGATATGGCGAGAGTAGACGCTTCGATTCAAGGTACCACATTAACCTCCTGTTTAACATTTTCTCGAATATCTTGCAGACACAGCTGGTAAGTGATATCGGCCTGTAACTGGCAACCTCAGATTTATCTTTGTTAGGTTTGAGTATAGGAATAACGATGCTGGTAGTCCAACATTCTGGGATTTGCCCCGAATCATATACTGAGTTCATAAGCCGCAATAGTTCTTTAAGGCAAGTGTTGGGAAGGTGTCTTAGCATATTGTAAGTAATTCTGTCTGGTCCGGGTGAGTTTTCTTTTTTGTTAGTTAGTGCGTAGTTTAGTTCATCTAAAGTAAATGGTTCGTCTAGAGGGGATGTTTCTTTTTGTAGAGTCACAATGTTCAATTGGTTTTGTGTCATGTCAGTATTGTGTACATGGTTGTGTTCAGGTATCTTTGAAATGTCACTGAAATGTTTTGCTAAAGCATCTGCTATATGTTTACAGTCAGTCAGGATTAAGTCTTCTACTTTTAAACCACTTATTGGTGTCCGATATTTTCTATTTGTTATCTTTTGAAGATTATTCCATAGTGTACTTTGTGGTGTATTTCTGTTTAAAGTCGCCAAGAAGTCTACCCAACATTGCCTTTTGCTTTCATTAATTATGTGCCGGCAAGTAGCTTTGGCTTTTTTGAAATTGATTAAGAACTCAGTAGTGGGGCTTCGCCTGAATTTGTTAAGAGCACTACGTTTTTCCTTTACCGCCTGTTTGCATCGTTCATTCCACCAAGGAACGGGGATGTGTTTCGTTACGGTCCTGGTTTTTGGAATCGAGCTTTCAGCGGCTGTAATTAAGAGTTCGTTGAAGTCTTGTATTGTGTCAATGTTTGAGAAATTAAGTTCGTTTGTAATGTATTGTTGGTATTTTGTCCAATCTGCTTTCTTAGTATTAAATCTCGGTGGTACCTGGAATGGCTCAGGAACGCTTTGTAGTTCTATAGCTATTGGAAAGTGATCGCTATCGTAGAGATCTTTTTTAACTTCCCATTTGAAGCGTACAAGGATGTCGGGCGAGCATGTTGTGACATCGATGTTTGAAAACGTTCCTGTTCGTGAGCACAGGTGAGTGGGGGAACCATCATTAAGGGGGATTAAGTCATGTACATCTAGAACATGTTCAATGATTCTTCCCCTCGTATTAGTAACATTTGAGTTCCACATTGTACTAAGAGCGATCAGGTCTCCGAGAAATATTAAAGGTCGAGGGAGTTGTGTTATTAAGTCCTGTAAGTCAGTAGGGTCAACCCTATCACTTGGTGGAAGATAGATATTGCAAATGGTCATCCTAAAGGGAGCGTAGACAGTACAAGCTACCGCCTGTAATGTGCTTCTGATTCGGATAGGTTCACTATAGACTGTCTCATTGACGAATATAGCGACGCCTCCTGAAGCCTTTCCTCCCAATGTATAATCATATCTATATGATGAATATCCTAATAGTGAAGTGTTTCTGTCTGCTGATAAATGTGTTTCCTGTAGTGCTAGTATTTGGAACTGGTTAGATCGCACTAGGTGCTTTAGATCATCTTTGTGCCGTTGGAACCCGTTCATATTCCACTGTAATATTTTGAAGTTTGCGTTAGCCATTATTCAGTTGGAATATATGTGAGCCTGGAATATTTGTTGAGAATTGTTCCGCTATCAACTCACGCGTGCCAAGGGATTCTTTAGGTTCAAGGCTCATAAATGTCCAAAACTCCTGAGCGAAATTATATGAGAGTATACATATTCTGCGTAAGATATGAGGTGACATAAAGGATATTATTACAAAATTAAATTCCCTTGAAATACAGTCAAGAATGAAACCAAAATGAAATAATCCTGTTGGAGAGAATAGATTGGTGAGAGTTTTCAATCGTATAAGGTTATTGGAAATCCTATGAAGCTTAATATTTAAATAATTAATGCATTTACAAGTACCTCCTATCGAGATTCTGTAATCATGTGTGATAACCTTATTAGTTTTGTTTGTTTGACATTCAAATAAGGTTATATTAGAAACGAAGGAGATAGCCATGTTCACGCCTAAAAAAAATAATGATACTAAATGGGTTCCTATAAATAATGTTTTAAATTTAAATAAAGAAAGAAGTAATAATGCAACATAAGAAAATATGAGAAGATTAGAGTAGTAATATGTGGATTCTTTAACCTGTATCTTATATGTGAAAATATACTGCTTAATCAAATCAAGAAATGAAAGGTTTTGCTACTTCTTTCCCTTTTTTTTCATATGATCTCAATTGAACCTTTTCCTTCCCTGTAGATATTTTAGATTTACTACTCACTATTGTTTTGGAGTTTGCATCACCAAGTGCATCACCTACATCAGCCCTCAAACAGGATTTAATGCATTCGTCAATAGAGCAAGATGTTTTAGAGCCTTTAGATGCTTTAACTTCCTGGGAAGTATCAGTTGGTCCCTGTTGACCTTTCGTCAAGAGTTTTGTTTTTTCGGTCAATTTTCTTGCAGCTAGAGCTTTATGTTGTAATTTCTCGTCTTCCCCAAAAATCTTTGAAGCTATTATAAGTAGCTGCTCTTGTAGAGACTTGAGATGTTCCTTGATGAGCTCCAGTTCTGCATTTATTGGTTTTAGGCCTGAAGTCTTCATTTCTTCCACAGACTGCTTCACTCTTGAGGCATAAGAAGTTGGAGAACTTGTTAATCTCTTCCTAGCTTCTCCATAAGACAGCTTTTCCTGAACCATCTTCTTTAGGATCTGGGTCTCCTTGATGTAGATCGGGCATTGTCTGTCATAGGCCGGGTGATCTCCTTTACAATTAGTGCAGAGCGTTCTTGCGCAAGATCCTTCATGTTTCATTTCGGCGCATGTTCGGCAAATTTCAGTATTCTTACAACCTCTGCTTGTATGATTGAAGCCCCAGCATTTAAAGCAGGTTAATGGAGAAGGGACGTATTCTTTCAAAGATATTACCATGTAGCCAATTTTAATTTTTTCTGGGAGTATGTCCTTGTTAAATGTTGCAACAAAAAGTGTCTTGCGAGGAGCGTTCCTGGTCTGAAATCTTCTCAAATGGGTAACATTCTGACCTTTAAGTTCTTCCAGAATTGTCCCATCGTCTAAATGTACAATTTCTTCACAAGAGAATATTCCACGTGAGAAGTTTAAAGATTTGTGTGGACTTACATTAATGCTCGTTCCAAAAAAATTTCTTTCACCACACAGTTTCATTGCTACACTTCTTTCTGAGCAACAGAGAAGCAGGGTTCCCGACTTCTTTATTTTTGTCACGCCTATATTATTTCCAAATGTTTTCAGCCACCTTTCCACAACGAATGGGCTTACTGTATTGAATGATTGATCCTTACTGTCCATTTTCATGACGAGATACCTGATGTTTTCAAGTTTAGTATCTGGGTTCATAGTTATGTCAGTATTGCCTTCTGTATTTGACAATTCTTGGTTGGAAGAGTTCTTGTTGATGGCGACCCTTCTTTTTGTCATGTTTTTTCTAGTTTTCGAGTGTTTATACCTGAGCTTAAGGATTTTTCGAAGGAAAAAAGTTTTTCGTGGTTTCTCTGAAAAATCCGATCATATGCTTTTTCCTGTATTTATTAAACTTACAATTAATTATAATATTACTGAATAAACTTTATTTCTGCACTCCTGTGTTGTTTTTACGTGGTCAGAGGTACAACACCCCATGGTCAAAGGTACAACTACATGTTGTACCTTTGGCCACTTTACGATTATTATTTTTTTTTAAATTAATAAAAAATATTCAATGTAAAGCTAGAACCTTGAAAAAATTAAATTTGATAATCAATAGAATACTAATTACAATGAATTAAAAAAAAATGAATTTAGCTTTAATGTTCAAGCTAAAAAAAATTCAATTTTGCAAAGTGGTCAAAGGTACAACACCTTGCTATATATATATATATATATATATATATATATATATATATATATATATATATATATTTATTAGGTGACCCGGCAAACGTTGTTTTGCCATATACATCGTTTCTAGTGAATATTTTGGTAGTGAAATAATAATCCCATACCTATTATGCAATATCTGTCTGGTCTCTTCTAGACATTAGCGGATATTGGATAGCGTCGTATGAATGGCGTGTATCAGCAGTGGACTCAAGATTATTATTTCTTCTTCGAATCAGGATTTCTCGCGTAGCTGCACGGTCACCAACCACGATTCCAGCAACGTCATCAGTAACAGATGCATTGAATGTACTCTCCAGGTGGTTCTTTAACAGGATTGATGACAATTGCGTGATTGTCACTTCGTAATTTACATATATATATATATATATATATATATATATATATATATATATATATATATATATACTAGCTGTTCCCCGGCGTGCCATGCTACATCTACTTTCAGCCTATGAATCTCCCCGTATCAAGATCTACCTGTATACACAATTACGTCAAAATCGGTCAAACGGTGTGAATTTGTTTATATCTGTCAAGTAATTCATAAATCAGCCGGCAGAGGCCAGCACCACAGCAATTCATGAAACAGCCGACAGAGGCCAGCATCACAGCCTGCGAGTAGATAGCTTTTATCAAAGAAAGGCCAGCGCTCCTTAGTTCATGGGCGTATATAGAAAATAATTTCGGGAGGGGCTGTGAAAATTTTGGGGTATGGAATAAAACACGTAAAATAAAATATTTTTTATGAACTAAGTGATCTTATTCAATTTATTTTTTAAGGTTTTAAGACAAATTTTTACCATCAAATCAAAATTTCGGGGGGCTGCAGCCCCCCCCTTATATACGCCCATGCCTTACTTAGACAGTGAATGTTGATATAAAATTGAAATAAACTGCATTACATTAGCCTAGGAGATTTCTCGTATCAAGACCTACCTGTGTGCCAAGTTTGGTCAAAATAGGTCAAACGCTGTAGATTTGTACAAGGAACAAACAGACATACACGTGATTCATATATCTATATATATATATACTAGCTGTTACCCGGCGTGCCATGCTATACCTATTTTCTGCACCAAACGTTCTCAAAAAAAGCAAAAATAAATCAGAAACCAAATAAGTAATATTAAAATCGAACAACGCAAATCTGTAACTCTTGGGTTCACAGTTTTGAGCCCGTGGCCTCCGAGCTGTGAGTCCTAGAAAAATATTTATAAAGAACAAACATACAGACAATCAGATGATAGACGATTTTGACCTGGCCTATGACACTCCCCGTATCAAGCCATATCTCTGTGCCAAGTTTGGTCAAAACCGGTCAAACGGTGTGGATTTGTATAAGGAACAAACAGACAGACAAACACATTATTCTTATATTCATAGATTAAGGCTATTATTATGGTGTTACCTGTCCTAAGTAGTATTATAGTAGTTGTTTTTTCATGAATATATTTCTTGTATAATTTCTTTTGTTATGTGTATATATATCTGTGTATTTATATTAACATAGAACTAATTGTTTGAGGAGAGGAAATAGCGTGACCAAAGCCTTCTTAACTCAGATTATGATTATTTAGAGAATTATTAACTACCTATTTTATAATATACAAAAAGTAATTTGTTCTTCTTTATTCAGATCTTTAAATACAAAATTTTGAATTTATATTGACAAATAATCTAAAAATACACATTTTGGTATTTTTATTTTTTTTTTTTTTCAATTTTTAATTTTTTCAATATAGATAGATACTTACTTACCTAATGCTCAAAAGTAAGAATTTTTAGATAAAAATTTTAAAATAATTTTTATTCCCAAAATTTGTATTTAAAAATGTCAAGAGAATTTTTATAAAACAATTTTAGCCTATACAAATTCAAATAACATTATATTAAAAAACATTTAAAAAGAAAAAATTTAAATAATAAAAAACAATTTTTATAGACAAAATTCTGATTTAACTGTTAAAAAATATTTTTTTGTAAAATTGTGATAACAGTTTCGGTCCAACAGTAAAAAATGATGTGTTTATAAATTGTTCCGTCGATAAAACTTCCTTCCATGAACCCCGAATGGAGAAGAAGCATCGTAGATTATGAAATATACTAAATGAACCCCTGGAAGCAACCAAGCTTAGATTTCCTGCAAAATGGAGGTTCATTCCTAAATACCGAGATTATATTAAAAGCCGAAGCTTCCCCCTCCAACCTTTTTTATTACCTCCTTCGAGGGGGGAAAAATATAATAACCTGGAGTGCGAATCACCGCCTGGAGTGAGATATTCCAGGTTCCAGGTATATCAGATTCCTATAACCTGGAAGATTTCTCCTTGCTCGGAAAAGAATGTATCTACAGATAGTTGCCACATAAATATCTTAATTTTATTTTTTTTATTTGCTGATGACAACGCATTGATTTGAGAAAAGGCTGAAGAACTATGAATAATGCCTAGTTCCCTTCCAGCCACGCCCCTTCTGGTTTTTTTGTTTGCTGGCGGACTATAGTTGTTTTGGTCTCCAGGGAAGTTAGAACATTACCACATCAAGGGGAGGCAAAGTATTTAAATTTATATTTATTTTAGATGCACTTACGAAGTTATTTCTGAAGGCTCGGGCACGAAGGACGCGATCTGTGTCGCGGCGGACAGCGGTATCTGACCGAGGGTGGCGGGCGATCTACTTGTATAAGTATTGCATCGGTCAAACGAAGGATGATCGCTTTGGCGATCATGCTAGACTTTATCGCTTTGGCAATACAATTGTATAAAAAATACAGATGTGTCGCGCGATCAGTTTGGTTAAATGAGTGAAGCAACTGAATTTTTTATTTCCTCAAATATTCTCTTCTTGTATTGATATCATGTAGCCAGCATTTACTTCTGTTTCGCAATTATTGTAGAAGAAGCAGTTGTTCCTCGTCGGATCTTCATCATTTCCGAATGAAACTTGTATATTTCAACAATATAAATAACAGAACTATGAAGGAAGACGTGTTCTCTAAAAAGGAACCTGTTTAGAAAGTTTACTGTATTGCTCACAAAGATATTGCGTCGTATGTGAAGTCTACATATCGCATCCTATGTGATGCATACATATCGCAACCTATGTGATGTATACATATCGCGTCCTATGTGATGTATACATATCGCGTCCTATGTGATGTATACATATCGCGTCCTATGTGATGTATACATATCGCATTCTATGTGATGTATACATATCGCATCCTATGTGATGTATACATATCGCGTCCTATGTGATGTATACATATCGCATCCTATGTGATGTATACATATCGCGTCCTATGTGATGTATACATATCGCATCCTATGTGATGTATACATATCGCGTCCTATGTGATGTATACATATCGCATCCTATGTGATGTATACATATCGCGTCCTATGTGATGTATACATATCGCGTCCTATGTGATGTATACATATCGCGTCCTATGTGATGTATACATATCGCATCCTATGTGATGTATACATATCGCGTCCTATGTGATGTATACATATCGCGTCCTATGTGATGTATACATATCGCGTCCTATGTGATGTATACATATCGCGTCCTATGTGATGTATACATATCGCGTCCTATGTGATGTATACATATCGCGTCCTATGTGATGTATACATATCGCGTCCTATGTGATGTATACATATCGCGTCCTATGTGATGTATACATATCGCGTCCTATGTGATGTATACATATCGCGTCCTATGTGATGTATACATATCGCGTCCTATGTGATGTATACATATCGCGTCCTATGTGATGTATACATATCGCGTCCTATGTGATGTATACATATCGCGTCCTATGTGATGTATACATATCGCGTCCTATGTGATGTATACATATCGCGTCCTATGTGATGTATACATATCGCGTCCTATGTGATGTATACATATCGCTTCCTATGTGATGTATACATATCGCATCCTATGTGATGTATACACATCGCATCCTATGTGATGTATACATATCGCATCCTATGTGATGTATACATATCGCATCCTATGTGATGTATACATATCGCATCCTATGTGATGTATACATATCGCATCCTATGTGATGTATACATATCGCATCCTATGTGATGTATACATATCGCATCCTATGTGATGTATACATATCGAGTCCTATGTGATGTATACATATCGCGTCCTATGTGATGTATACATATCGCAGAACGCCGCAACAGATCGCGTCCTATGTGATGTATACATATCGCATCCTATGTGATGTATACATATCGCATCCTATGTGATGTATACATATCGCGTCCTATGTGATGTATACATATCGCGTCCTATGTGATGTATACGTATCGCGTCCTATGTGATGTATACATATCGCATCCTATGTGATGTATACATATCGCATCCTATGTGATGTATACATATCGCGTCCTATGTGATGTATACATATCGCATCCTATGTGATGTATACATATCGCGTCCTATGTGATGTATACATATCGCATCCTATGTGATGTATACATATCGCGTCCTATGTGATGTATACATATCGCGTCCTATGTGATGTATACATATCGCATCCTATGTGATGTATACATATCGCGTCCTATGTGATGTATACATATCGCGTCCTATGTGATGTATACGTATCGCATCCTATGTGATGTATACATATCGCGTCCTATGTGATGTATACATATCGCGTCCTATGTGATGTATACATATCGCGTCCTATGTGATGTATACATATCGCAGAACGCCGCGACAGATCGCGTGCTATGTGATGTATACATATCGCATCCTATGTGATGTATACATATCGCATCCTATGTGATGTATACATATCGCATCCTATGTGATGTATACATATCGCATCCTATGTGATGTATACATATCGCATCCTATGTGATGTATACATATCGCGTCCTATGTGATGTATACATATCGCGTCCTATGTGATGTATACTTATCGCGTCCTATGTGATGTATACATATCGCGTCCTATGTGATGTATACATATCGCGTCCTATGTGATGTATACGTATCGCGTCCTATGTGATGTATGCATATCGCGTCCTATGTGATGTATACATATCGCGTCCTATGTGATGTATACATATCGCGTCCTATGTGATGTATACATATCGCGTCCTATGTGATGTATACATATCGCGTCCTATGTGATGTATACATATCGCGTCCTATGTGATGTATACATATCGCGTCCTATGTGATGTATACATATCGCAGAACGCCGCGACAGATCGCGTCCTATGTGATGTATACATATCGCATCCTATGTGATGTATACATATCGCATCCTATGTGATGTATACATATCGCATCCTATGTGATGTATACATATCGCATCCTATGTGATGTATACATATCGCATCCTATGTGATGTATACATATCGCGTCCTATGTGATGTATACATATCGCATCCTATGTGATGTATACATATCGCGTCCTATGTGATGTATACATATCGCATCCTATGTGATGTATACATATCGCGTCCTATGTGATGTATACATATCGCATCCTATGTGATGTATACATATCGCGTCCTATGTGATGTATACATATCGCATCCTATGTGATGTATACATATCGCGTCCTATGTGATGTATACGTATCGCGTCCTATGTGATGTATACATATCGCGTCCTATGTGATGTATACTTATCGCGTCCTATGTGATGTATACATATCGCGTCCTATGTGATGTATACATATCGCATCCTATGTGATTTATACATATCGCATCCTATGTGATGTATACATATCGCGTCCTATGTGATGTATACTTATCGCGTCCTATGTGATGTATACATATCGCGTACTATGTGATGTATACATATCGCGTCCTATGTGATGTATACGTATCGCGTCCTATGTGATGTATACATATCGCGTCCTATGTGATGTATACATATTGCGTCCTATGTGATGTATACATATCGCGTCCTATGTGATGTATACATATCGCGTCCTATGTGATGTATCCATATCGCGTCCTATGTGATGTATACATATCGCGTCCTATGTGATGTATACATATCGCGTCCTATGTGATGTATACATATCGCATCCTATGTGATGTATACATATCGCATCCTATGTGATGTATACATATCGCGTCCTATGTGATGTATACATATCGCATCCTATGTGATGTATACATATCGCGTCCTATGTGATGTATACATATCGCATCCTATGTGATGTATACACATCGCGTCCTATGTGATGTATACATATCGCATCCTATGTGATGTATACATATCGCGTACTATGTGATGTATACATATCGCGTCCTATGTGATGTATACTTATCGCGTCCTATGTGATGTATACATATCGCGTCCTATGTGATGTATACATATCGCGTCCTATGTGATGTATACGTATCGCGTCCTATGTGATGTATACATATTGCGTTCTATGTGATGTATACATATCGCGTCCTATGTGATGTATACATATCGCGTCCTATGTGATGTATACATATCGCGTCCTATGTGATGTATACATATCGCGTCCTATGTGATGTATACATATCGCGGCCTATGTGATGTATACATATCGCAGAACGCCGCGATAGATCGCGTCCTATGTCATGTATACATATCGCATCCTATGTGATGTATACATATCGCATCCTAAGTGATGTATACATATCGCATCCTATGTGATGTATACATATCGCATCCTATGTGATGTATACATATCGCGTCCTATGTGATGTATACATATCGCATCCTATGTGATGTATACATATCGCGTCCTATGTGATGTATACATATCGCATCCTATGTGATGTATACATATCGCGTCCTTTGTGATGTATACATATCGCATCCTATGTGATGTATACATATTGCGTCCTATGTGATGTATACATATCGCGTCCTATGTGATGTATACATATCGCATCCTATGTGATGTATACATATCGCGTCCTATGTGATGTATACATATCGCATCCTATGTGATGTATTCATATCGCGTCCTATGTGATGTATACATATCGCATCCTATGTGATGTATACATATCGCGTCCTATGTGATGTATACATATCGCATCCTATGTGATGTATACATATCGCGTCCTATGTGATGTATACTTATCGCGTCCTATGTGATGTATACATATCGCGTCCTATGTGATGTATACTTATCGCGTCCTATGTGATGTATACATATCGCGTCCTATGTGATGTATACATATGGCGTCCTATGTGATGTATACATATCGCGTCCTATATGATGTATACATATTGCGTCCTATGTGATGTATACATATCGCGTCCTATGTGATGTATACATATCGCGTCCTATGTGATGTATACATATCGCGTCCTATGTGATGTATAAATATCGCGTCCTATGTGATGTATACATATCGCGTCCTATGTGATGTATACATATCGCATCCTATGTGATGTATACATATCGCGTCCTATGTGATGTATACATATCGCGTCCTATGTGATGTATACATATCGCATCCTATGTGATGTATACATATCGCGTCCTATGTGATGTATACATATCGCATCCTATGTGATGTATACATATCGCGTCCTATGTGAAGTATACGTATCGCGTCCTATGTGATGTATACATATCGCGTCCTATGTGATGTATACGTATCGCGTCCTATGTGATGTATACATATCGCGTCCTATGTGATGTATACTTATCGCGTCCTATGTGATGTATACATATCGCGTCCTATGTGATGTATACGTATCGCGTCCTATGTGATGTATACGTATCGCGTCCTATGTGATGTATACATATCGCGTCCTATGTGATGTATACATATCGCAGAACGCCGCGACAGATCGCGTCCTATGTGATGTATACATATCGCATCCTATGTGATGTATACATATCGCGTCCTATGTGATGTATACATATCGCGTCCTATGTGATGTATACATATCGCGTCCTATGTGATGTATACATATCGCGTCCTATGTGATGTATACATATCGCGTCCTATGTGATGTATACATATCGCATCCTATGTGATGTATACATATCGCGTCCTATGTGATGTATACATATCGCGTCCTATGTGATGTATACGTATCGCATCCTATGTGATGTATACATATCGCGTCCTATGTGATGTATACATATCGCGTCCTATGTGATGTATACATATCGCATCCTATGTGATGTATACATATCGCGTCCTATGTGATGTATACATATCGCATCCTATGTGATGTATACATATCGCGTCCTATGTGATGTATACTTATCGCGTCCTATGTGATGTATACATATCGCGTCCTATGTGATGTATACTTATCGCGTCCTATGTGATGTATACATATCGCGTCCTATGTGATGTATACATATGGCGTCCTATGTGATGTATACATATCGCGTCCTATATGATGTATACATATTGCGTCCTATGTGATGTATACATATCGCGTCCTATGTGATGTATACATATCGCGTCCTATGTGATGTATACATATCGCGTCCTATGTGATGTATAAATATCGCGTCCTATGTGATGTATACATATCGCGTCCTATGTGATGTATACATATCGCATCCTATGTGATGTATACATATCGCGTCCTATGTGATGTATACATATCGCGTCCTATGTGATGTATACATATCGCATCCTATGTGATGTATACATATCGCGTCCTATGTGATGTATACATATCGCATCCTATGTGATGTATACATATCGCGTCCTATGTGAAGTATACGTATCGCGTCCTATGTGATGTATACATATCGCGTCCTATGTGATGTATACGTATCGCGTCCTATGTGATGTATACATATCGCGTCCTATGTGATGTATACTTATCGCGTCCTATGTGATGTATACATATCGCGTCCTATGTGATGTATACGTATCGCGTCCTATGTGATGTATACGTATCGCGTCCTATGTGATGTATACATATCGCGTCCTATGTGATGTATACATATCGCAGAACGCCGCGACAGATCGCGTCCTATGTGATGTATACATATCGCATCCTATGTGATGTATACATATCGCGTCCTATGTGATGTATACATATCGCGTCCTATGTGATGTATACATATCGCGTCCTATGTGATGTATACATATCGCGTCCTATGTGATGTATACATATCGCGTCCTATGTGATGTATACATATCGCATCCTATGTGATGTATACATATCGCGTCCTATGTGATGTATACATATCGCGTCCTATGTGATGTATACGTATCGCATCCTATGTGATGTATACATATCGCGTCCTATGTGATGTATACATATCGCGTCCTATGTGATGTATACATATCGCGTCCTATGTGATGTATACATATCGCAGAACGCCGCGACAGATCGCGTCCTATGTGATGTATACATATCGCGTCCTATGTGATGTATACATATCGCATCCTATGTGATGTATACATATCGCGTCCTATGTGATGTATACATATCGCAGAACGCCGCGACAGATCGCGTCCTATGTGATGTATACATATCGCATCCTATGTGATGTATACATATCGCATCCTATGTGATGTATACATATCGCATCCTATGTGATGTATACATATCGCATCCTATGTGATGTATACATATCGCATCCTATGTGATGTATACATATCGCATCCTATGTGATGTATACATATCGCATCCTATGTGATGTATACATATCGCATCCTATGTGATGTATACATATCGCATCCTATGTGATGTATACATATCGCATCCTATGTGATGTATACATATCGCATCCTATGTGATGTATACATATCGCATCCTATGTGATGTATACATATCGCATCCTATGTGATGTATACATATCGCATCCTATGTGATGTATACATATCGCATCCTATTCGATGTATACATATCGCGTCCTATGTGATGTATACATATCGCATCCTATGTGATGTATACATATCGCATCCTATGTGATGTATACATATCGCGTCCTATGTGATGTATACATATCGCATCCTATGTGATGTATACATATCGCATCCTATGTGATGTATACATATCGCGTCCTATGTGATGTATACATATCGCGTCCTATGTGATGTATACATATCGCGTCCTATGTGATGTATACATATCGCATCCTTTGTGATGTATACATATCGCATCCTATGTGATGTATACATATCGCAGAACGTCGCGACAGATCGCGTCCTGTAACCTCGAGCCTTAATCATTTTCTTATCTTCAAGCAAAGAAGGCTTTATTTTTTTATTTTTTTTTTTTATTACACACTAGCTGTTACCCGGAGTGCCATGCTACACCTACTTTCTGCATATAGAAAAGCCTAAATAAATTAGAAACCAAATAAGTATTATTAAAATCTAATAACACGAATCTGTAACTGTTTCGAACCCGTGACCTCTCAACTGTAAGTCCTAGACGGCTTCGACATAACCTATAACTCCCCCCGTATCAAGACATACGAGTAGGTATGCCAAGTTTGGTAAAAATAGGTTTTGCTTATAAAAAGAAACAACAACATACAGACAGCAGCTGGTAGACGTTTTTGACCTGGTCAAGACCAACCTGTGTGCCCAGTTTGATCAAAATCCGTCAAACGGTGTGGGTCTGTATAAAGAACAAACATACAGACAGACAGCTGGTAGACGTTTTTGACTTAGCCTACGACTCTCCCCAGATTAAGATCTACATGTGTACCGAGTTCAGTCAAAATCCGACGACCGGTGTGGAGTTGTATAAGGGACAAACATACAGACAGACAGCTGGTAGACGTTTTTTACTTAGCCTTCGACTCTCCCCAGATTAAGATCTACATGTGTACCGAGTTTAGTCAAAATCGGATGAACGGTATGGATTTGTATAAGGGACAAACGTACAGACAGACAGCTGCTAGATTTTTTTGACCTAGCCTAGGTGATTTCTCGTATCAAGACCTACCATTATTCCAAGTTTGGTCAAAAACGGTCAAACGGTGTGGATTTGTATAAGGAACAAACAAACAGACACGTGATTTTTATATATATATATATATATATATATATATATATATATATATATTTATAAAAGGAAATTCTGGTTTCCTAAGAATTTCGAGGGATTTTTTTTTTCAGCGTCGAGTGCATTCCTAAATAATTTGCCTAAAATAACGTATATAATTAAAATAAAATCATGAATAGTTTGGCTCTTTTAAATTTGTAATGAGCAACTGTTTCAATCATAAATTTTGTAATTATTTTCCTTCCAGAGTTTTGTGTATGCATGGAGCTCTATTACTAAATAAATACACAAAAATTTCACATTTTTGTCTATTTATCTTGATGAATAATAAAAGAAACGGGATACGGTAATAACGTAGGAACAGGATACAGCGCTCTTAGTGGCAGAAATGAGTACTCTATAGTCATATAGCGTCTGTTTTGATATAGTCATATCAAAACAGACACGCTCCTAGCGGGAGCTTTGCGAACCTACGTCTGGCGGGAGAATTCTATTCAAACATAGTTTCGGTTTTCCTGGAGGGGGAGTTTTCTTTGGACCCATAATACTCATTTGCTCACACCCATGGGCGTATATAAGGGGGGGGGGGCTGCAGCCCCTCCCGAAATTTTGATTTGATGGTAAAAACTTTTCGTAAAACCCTTAAAAATAAATTAAATAAGATCACTTAGTCCATAAAAAATATTTTATTTTACGTGTAATAGCGTTTTAGTTGCCTAAAACTATTCCAAGCTCTAAATTTTTAGTATTCCATACCCCGGAAATGGTCTAAGCCCCCCCCCCCCCCCGAAATTATTTTCTATATACGCCCATGCTCACACCAGACGTAATTTCTGGTGTTTTGTAACAAAACTCTGTACACGTCTTGGGTATCTACAGAGAAGGAGGTGTTTTAAAAGTTAACTAAATAGGTTCATTAGAATTCAATGTTTACTCTGTCTTGAACTAAGCCGCCAAACCGGCTCGGGCATTGGTTGTTTCTTCTAACACTAGGAGCGCTGGACATGGTTGCTCCTGTTCATCACAAATATAAAAGGTCAAAACTATTTTTTTTTTATTTATATAAGTTTGTTTTAAGCAAATTATTAAGGAATGCAGTGACGGACTTTTTACTTCAAAGTCTGTAAGTGTTTAACCATTATTTCCATATTTTAAGTCCTGCATATTGCTTCTTCTCGTCTCTTCCAAAAATAAAAGGCATTAAGAAGTGAATGACCTATTCTAAGCCACGTGATCACTAATTCCCTTCTTGTTCAATTGCAGGTATTCACAATCTCTTTTATTTCACATAACTTGTTGGTGTGTATGTCTATGTATTTTGCTAATGGTTTGTTATATAGGCATTATTAACCTTTTAAAAATGCTAAGGTGGTGAAGTTGCGTGCCGGCTGCAAACTGGTCGCACGAAAGGAGCCTCCACTCCTGAATACTAAAAATACTTTCCATCCTCATTTTTGAACTGGCTGAGTTAAAACGTTTTTATTTATTTTTTATTGCCTATTTGCACAAAATACTTACTTTTTATTTTTACAATATATACTTACTTCTTCGTTTATCTCTTATTGTGTTATTCAGTTCGGGAATTTTTCTCTACAAGGTAATTTTTTAAAATCAAGGATGTGGGTGTGAACATAGAGTAACATAACAGAGAGGTAAAGGCAGGGCAGTAAAAGCTCTTACGGGATGCCGAATTTGGTAAAATTACATTGAACTGCCGTCTATTTTGGTATATAAGCACTATTAGTTTTGCTCTTCTTTAGCTGGGGACTCAGCAGCATAAGACATAGGTTTTTATTTAAAAATCCAGTTTTAGTTTGTTTTTTTTTAGGTAATAAAAATGTTTCCATAGGTTCAAAAAATATGTCTTTTTAGGTTTTTATTTAAGAATCCTAAAAGCTCTTACTGGCTGCAGAATTCGGTAAAATTACATTGAACTGCCATCTATTTTGGTATATAAGTACTATTAGTTTCGCTCTTCTTTAGCTGGGGACTCTGCAGGGTAAGACTTGTCCAGAAGTGAATCCTCTGACTTGGTCCAGCACTCAATTAAAGGGTTAAGATTGTGATGAAATTATTTTGTTGTTGCATTTACGGCAGAGAGGCATCTGTTGAGGGATAAGAAAACTAGTAGTTAGTTTTAGTACTCGTGATCACGTTTGACTCATTACTCAGGGATGAAGATATTTGCAAAATTATAACTGCATATAATAGTATTATTTTGTTTATATTTGGGGGCGAGTTAAGCTATTCAATTATCTAGTGTCATGGGTTGGATTTGGGTTCCCAGACCGTCCCTAGGCTAACCGAGCCTTTAATTTATTTTGGATACCTGCAAAGGGTAAAGCCAGGCGGGTTGTGCATAGTACTGACCACACTATCTCCCTAATGTGTTGTAAGATCAAAATTCAGATACCCCTACGATATCTGCCTCTCTGGTAGTGGTTTGTTAGGGGACTGATTTTTTTTAATATATTCTTTTATTATTATTATTATGCTTAAATTACTAAAACTCAGAAAGTCATTGTAACTGACACAATAAATTTTCTATAATTAAAAAACTTTTTATGAAAATTTATACTTTTTATTGGATCTGTGTACAGAAAGCATAGAACATCTGTCACTAACTTCGTATTACTATTATGTTATATTATTTAATTACCATTTAAAAATTGTGTAATAATTGGTGTAAATAAACTTAGGCACTGACCTACTAATTAAGACTGGATTTTATTTAGGCCCCAACAAAACAGCGTACAGCTTATACTGTGTATTTATTGGTATACAATTGCCCGATGTAAGGAAAATGGAAGAAAAAAAAACATCATAAAAACTTTTCTTTATTCGAAATTTTCAAAAAGAACTAATGTTTTCATGTCGTCCAGCTGGTTGCAGCAGCTGATGCACCCCAGTCAGTAGTGCCTCCAGCATCAGCCTGTAAATAGAAAGAAGCAATAATTATTATCAATACAAATTATGCACATATATATATATATATATATATATATATATATATATATATATATATATTTGGGATAGTATCCAAAAATACTATCCCAGTGACAAAAAATAACATCAAACATATATATATATATATATATATATATATATATATATATTCCATAATTAATGAGATCTAAGAAAAATTACCTGGGTAGCCCATTCATCTGAAATGTTGACAGCAGCTGGTGCTGGCACTGGTCCTTCATCGGCCCATGGTTTAGGTTCTCTGGTCGGTTCTTCTGCCCAATTTTCAGTAACGGGAGCATACTCTGTTGTGCTGCTCTCGATGGGCTTAGGTGGTGCAACGGCATCCTTTACAACTGCTTCCTCCTTTTCAGCCTACCAACAAAAAAAAAAAAAAAAATTAAATTTGATTAGTCTTGGCCCAAAAAAAAAACAAACTTTTTTCCTTGAAAATTTACTGTATAACCATTCCAAAATAAAATTATTTCCTATTAACCTTTGGAAAACCATGATGATAGGAATCAAAATAAACTTTTAACGTTATACAGGTAAGCAATAATCTGGAGAAATTGGCACTTCATCCTAGACATCATCTGCTTAAATTAAATAGTAACCTTCCACTTACTAGAATTTTCCCACCCCTTTCATGATTCTTTAAGAAAGTGGCAGGAGTTACACCCTATAAAGTGTTAAAATTATTAGTTTTTATTGCCGACGTTTCGAACCTATTGAGGTGCATCATCAGGAATCTTAAATTAAGTTTTGTTAAAGTCTATTGTGATTTTAAATTTCATTTTAGGTCCATAAATATTAAATTTTGAGAGTGAATATTAAATCCTTTATGATGTTTTGAGTTCCAAACCCTCACTTAACTTACACCCATTCAAGATATTTAAGAAAATCTCAAGTCTACTCATATCTGTTTATGAACTATTTTTAATAACACTTCTCGCAGACCAAATGTTGCTAAAATTTGTATTTGGATTAATTTAAAATTTCTTTAACAATTTTTGACTCAATCCACCAACCTGAAGTACTAAAAAATTGTATTTCATTTTTCCCACTTTCCTCAAAAATGGTTATATAATTTTGAAAATTGCATCATTCGATTCACCAAGTCAAATGACCATAAAAAGTATATCTGGTAGCCTAGAAACACAAACTTGTAATCACAACGATTTTTAACATGAACTTTGCTGGAAAAAACAGTCTGTCAGAATACAGGTTCTGTTGATTAATAAACCCAACCTACCAAAGACATAGGATTTTTTATACCAAACATCGTCAAAATCAGACCATTTTTAAGGCCCCTAAAGCATAAACAGACAAACTTGGACACTGCTAATTAGCTAGGAACGAGAGAAGAAACACACTAATAATCCTAGATTTTAGTTTATATTTAGCTTCAATATATATTAAAAATGGAACTATCTTCTGTATTAAGGTTCATGTGTACATATCGTCCCTACCATGTCAAATTATCGAATATGAAAATTGGAGCAAAATAGTGAACGAACCATATTTGATACATTGACGAAGTAATATATTGAAAAATGGTCTTATCCAATATATCATTTGTTATAGAAGAGAAAAGAATAACCTGAAACTAGGCTTTATTGAACTTAGAATAATACTACATATTAGACTGAATGAATAGAATAAACAAAAGTAAACAATGAAATAGAAAACAGCTGTAAACAATGAAATATAAAACAGCTGTTACAAATATTATAACATTCATCCCTCCTAGGTAGTGAAGTCTTTCAAGTATGCGGGGAGATGCCGTTCACGGGTACTTCTTCTTAATGATTGTTGAACTGCTGGATTTGGTTGATGTTGAGGATTGAATTCAGTTGTGTTTGGCACGTCTGGTACACTCTCAGAGACACTTTTATTTTCTTTAAGAGCGTCTTTTTGTGGGGAAGGTTTTGGGTGACCTGTGACATCCATGTCACGAATTGATGTTTCAATTTGTTCATGGTTGCAAGGATTTTCGGGAATACTTCTATTGGTGCAAGGTGTCTAGTAGACACAGTAGTCTCCCTTCCGTCAGGCAATCTAACATATGAATATTCTGGGTTCCCTTCCAATAAATATACTTCATCGACATGAGGGTCATATTTTGAGCGAATATGTCTTCTCATAAGGACTGGACCAGGGGTCATGAGCCACGTTGGCATCCCGACTCCCACACTGGACCGGCGAGAGAAATTAAACATACGTTCATGGGGTGTTGTATTTGTTGATGTGCAGAGGAGTGAACGAATTGAATGTAATGCCTGATTACAAAACTCCTCCCATCTAGAAATATCACTATTTTGATTTCTTGCTGCCAGCTCAATAGTTTTCCAAACTATCCCAACATAGCGTTCACATTGTCCATTTCCTTGAGGATTGTATGCAGTCGTTCGACTCGTAGCAACACCAATGTCAGTTAAAAATGATTTGAGTTCTTGAGAAAGAAAACTTGAGCCTCTGTCAGTGTGCAAGTAAGCGGGTGTGCCAAAAATTGAGAAAAGTTCTTTAAGCTTCGAGATTACTGTATTGGATGACATATCATGACATGGAAAAGCAAAAGGAAAACGTGAATACTCATCGACAATTATTAGGAGGTAACGATTTCTTGTAGATGACGGCAAAGGGCCTTTAAAATCCATCACGATCCTTTCGAACGGTTGTGTAGCTTTGATAAGATTTCCTTCGAATTTGCGGAATCTTGATTTTACTTCAGAACAAATACGACATCCTGATATGACTTTTCGTATTTCTTCCAATGAGTAAGGGAGATTTTTACAACGAACCCAATGATATAGTCTTGTTTCTCCTGGATGGCACAAAACTTCATGCAGATTTCTCAACTTTGGGAAAGAAGTTTCTATGGAAGAACAAATTCGTGATAATGTATCCGCAGTTTTGTTCTCATTGCCTGGTCTGTATATTATTTCATATTTATAATTTGAAAGTTCCAGTCTCCACCTCATTATTTTTTCATTCTTTATTTTTCCTTGTTTATTACTGTCAAACATGAATGACACTGAACGTTGATCGGTAATAAGACGAAAATTCCTACCGAGAAGACATTGTCTCCACTTCCGTAATGCTTCTACTATCGCATAAGCTTCTTTCTTAATAGACGAATGAAGCTGTTCGGCCTTGGTGAGAGATCTTGAGAAAAAGGCAACCGGTTTCTTGTCTTGAGATAGTGTGGCTCCAATGGCATAATCAGATGCGTCCGTTTCAACAGTTAGTGGAGTGTTGTTGTCGATTGAAGATACCACAGCATTTTGAATGTCTAGCTTAATGGACTCAAATGTTTTCACAGCTTCTAAACTGAGAGGTATAGGACTTCTGACTAATACTTGGATTTTCTCAGCAAACTTTGGTATGAATGGGGCAAAATGGGAGAACATACCTATAGCTCGACGGAGAGAAGATGAGGTACCTGGGATTGGCAATTCACGGAGAGGTTGCAACCGTTCAGGATCTGGACTAATTGTTTTGTGGCGAATGATAAATCCCAAAAGCTTTATTGTGCTTAATGAGAATGCACTTTTCTGTAGATTTATTGTTAAATTGTACTTAGCAACAGCCTTTAGAAATTTTTCTAAATTTTGATCATGTTCTTGTTGATCACGACCACAGATTGTCATATCGTCCAAATATACCTCAATTCCTTGAAGATTTTCTGCGGCAACTATGTTCATTATGGCTCTTTGAAAAGCCGGAACTCCATTCCTAACACCAAACGGAATACGAGTGAATTGATATAGTCGTCCACAGGCTTCAAAGGCTGTATAAGGTCTGTCCTCAGGTGTGATAGGAATTTGGTGATACGCACTGCGGAGGTCAATCGAACTGAAAACTCTATATGAAGCAACTCTATTAATAATGTCATCTATCCTTGGGAGTGGGAATGCATCTAATTCAGTGAACCTGTTGATTGTCTGGGAGTAGTCGACAACCATCCTACGCCGGTGATTAGGGGATTCCACAACCAATACTTGAGCTCGCCATGGTGAAATGCTCTCTTCAATGATGCCATCTTCTAGCAATTTCTTTATTTCATTTTCAATGAATTTCGTATCCGGGGCAGAATGTCTACGCGATCTTATTGATATTGGCTTGCAGTTAGGAGATTCGACGTACCTGTCAATAGTTTCCCCAGGTTACTGGCGTCGAGTCTTGAGCTTATGTCGAACAAATATTTCATTGATTGGTTTAATATATAAACTTTTTAAAATTGCAACAGCATCATTATATGTTCCACATTCACTCACATATTCATAGACTGAAGGAGAAATAAAGTTAGTTAACACTTTGAGTCTATCACATTCACGAACATCAGCACTAGTAATAAAGTTCTGGAATGTACGAAACCAATGTTTCCATTCTTGTGGAGCTCCATCTTCATTAGGATTGATACTGAATCTTTCAGGGCGTAGAATACGATCCATTCCAAAACAAAAACTAAGTTCAATAAATTGTTATAGAAGAGAAAAGAATAACCTGAAACTAGGCTTTATTGAACTTAGAATAATACTACATATTAGACTGAATGAATAGAATAAACAAAAGTAAACAATGAAATAGAAAACAGCTGTAAACAATGAAATATAAAACAGCTGTTACAAATATTATAACATCATTTAAGGCATTAAAGGCTATTATAAAGAGGTTAGAGTTCCAACAATTTGCGACAAGTCTCGAATATGAAAAACTAGATTTTTCATATTCAATAGTTTGACATGGTAGGAACAATATGTAGGTTAGATGTAGATAATACGTTTAACTTTAGCAACAACCGATTTTAAAATGGAACTAATACTTCATGTGTTCAGATAAACCTCTTGAGTAAATATAGATAAATATTTTGGGTTCATGGTTATAGTTAACATTTCAAAAATAATTTAAAAAAATAGAGTTCCTAAGCATAGATATAAACATATCCAATGGCCTGCTGAACATTAATGGAATCAATCAGAAGGGTAATAATGGCCTCAACAGCCGTTATAAAAAAAAAATTACCTCATCCGGATCTCTGTAGAAGAAGAGGTCCACAACAACGTTCCAAGCTGACTCACGACCTCTGAATCTGGTTACCTCACGGGCCAGCAACCACCACATCAGACCGATGGAATGTACAGACTGAAAACATCATTTTTACATTTAACTCAATAGTAATAAAATTAAATAGCAAATACTCTATAGTAAAATAAATGTATACATGAAAAATCAGTTTATATTTTTATTAAATTACCCAAATCACTAATTTTGTGTAGTTATAGTGAGGAGACACATAAATACTCACATCAATTTCCTTTACTTATATCGTCCCTGCCACGTCAAACTATCAAATATGCAAAATCTCTTTTTTAGATTCGGGACTTTGCTCTTGGATTGCGGGCGATACGGCTTGTCGCAAATCGTTGCAACTCTAACCCCTTTATAGAATAGCCTTTGATGCCTTAAATAAAGTATCGAATAAGACCATTTGTGAATATATTATTTCGTGAATAGATAAAATTTGTTCGTTCCTATTTTTCTGCGATTCGCATATTCGTTAGTTTGACATGGCAGGGACGATATGATGTTTCGTATTTTGATTTGCATCTAAGACCAACAATAATTCTACAAGATTAGCCCCTGAAGTGGTGTAAACGAAAACACAAAACATGTTGTGCAAATAAAGTAGGATAAAAATGTAGGAGAATACTATATTTATTTGACCCTTTGTATATACTACACAACGTATAAGAATATCAAATAAATTTGATATTAAAATAATTATTTAATATTACCTTGTTGTTGCATGGAATAGCAATATCTACATATCGCAATGGAGAGTCTGTATTACAGAATGCAATGACCGGAATATTGACATATGAAGCTTCAGTGATAGGCTGGTGGTCATTGGTTGGATCGGTAACAACAAGGAGACGTGGCTCACGGAATGCAGTCTGGAATAAAATTTATTGTTGCAGTAAAATGCATGAACTATTTAAACAAATTTAAAAAAAAAACTATTTATATATTAATAAAATCTACCTGGATCTGATTGGTAAAAGCACCAGGAGTGAAACGACCCGCAATGGGAATAGCTCCGGTATGAGTGGCAAACTTCAGTACAGCCCTCTGTCCGTATGCTTTCGATGAAATAACGAACACCTCGCTGTGTGGTTCGATAGCAGCAATAGCTCTTGCAGCTAGGAGCAGTTTCTCCCAGGTGTGCCTCAAATTAATAATGTGAATTCCTGTTGAACAACATGGATTAATCAGATAAGGAAAATGTACGAATAAGATTACTTAATCTGTCTTAAAATCAAACACTCTTTTTTGTTTCCTAACAGTTATCACTCAGAACAACTTAATGTTTCACATAACTTATAAAATACCTAATGAAATATATGTTATAAACTGTTATTTAAATTGGATAACATTCCTTTTGGAATTTACTTAATTCTCTTGAGCATAGTACATAGAATATATTTCAGGGTTGAAAAATTAAGTCCAACTCAATTCACTGACAGCTGCCTCGGAAGATCAAGAACCAGAGTCTGAGAGTGAGGACAGATCTACAGAGCACCAGAAAATAGGGGAGGTGCTCTGAATGTCGCTAAAGTCGAGGTACTGTGACAGAGTGTGGTAAAAGTAACCTGAGTGAGTGTAAATTATAGTTTTGAAAGGAATTTCCGCTTCTCTAAAATATTTCCCCATTATCTATTCCTTTAAATCCCGTCCTTGCTAATCAGTCACTTACAATTGTATAGGATCAGTCGTTTGAGAAACTCAACATGCCCAAAATAGAATATGTCCTGATTTAAAATATTTGAATCGCTGAATGAACAGTTAATTACTTTATAAATATATTATTCTATCAATATCAACTCCCTCTGGAAAGGGGAAACAATAAAAACACAGAGAAAAAGTAAATACAGAAATTAAAAAATGCTTTTTGTTACATTTTCAATCAGTGGCCATACTGGATTCCCCAAAAATAAAAAGAAAAATTATAAAAAATCTTACCATCTGCTCGACGTTTGTAAACATATTGTTCCATTTGAAAATCTACGTTGTCACTACCGATATGAGTAGTGGCACTCAACATCTTCGTCACATCATCTTCTTTCAAACTAAGAATATCAAGTCCTCCCGACATCGTTAACAATTACGTTAACACGATGGGTAATCTGTAAGTAAAAAATGAAAAGTTATCATAAGAGATGAAAAAGCCCTAACTGAATATCATCAAATGCCCTAAATGAATAAAACTTATTCAAGAAAAAATAAATCATAAGTGAGCTGAATTACTTACGCCACAACAGTGAAGGTATAATTCAGCGTAAATAAGCGTATTTTATTTCTAAAGTGTTTAAGACTTCTAAAAATAATCAATTAAAATTTATTAACTTTCAATACTCCTTTTAAGTCTCAGGATGTTTTGGATGGTTTACCTACAAGAAACCACCCAGTGAGGCCTCTGGTAGATAAGAGCAACAAGCGACAAACAGTGCTGCGCACATTAATGTTAAGCTGAAGTGCAGTAGGAATGGGGGAGGACTCACTACAATAGGCAAGAACGGCAGGGAGGTGGCGCACAACCAAGGCATTAAATTTTCCATGCCGCTCTGTTGTGTAGCTTTTGACTAGTGAACATGGCAGAAAAGAGGAAATTGGATGATAGGGTATGTGAGCTTTAAATTCGGAAGGGCAAAGTAGAACATGCCTATGAAACGACAAACACAGTGACTTTAGAAATACTATCATAACCAAGAAACTATGGAAAGAGGTTGGAAATGTATTAAACTTGTCAGGTAAGATATCTTTATGAACTAAACAATTAAAATATATTTTTTTCAAGAAGTTAACTGGGCGCGAAGGCAAGGACTTATGGAAAGTACCCCAAGCCGCTCTGTATTGAAGCAGACGGTGTTCTGCGTTCTGCTGCTCATCGCTCATATTGTACACGAGGCCTAATGGTGAAATGGTTACCACCTATTTCCATTCTAATTTTTTGAAAGACCCCCCCTCCCTTAAGGGAGTTAAATGCTCAAACCTAGGCACACAGTGTTCAGCTTAAGCTTTCACAGCCATCAGTCCTAGTAATTAAAATCAGACTAAAGTAAATGTAGACTATATTTCATCGCTTGGCAAATTTTAGTTTTATTAGCAATATTAGTATTCCCTCTCTTTATTTAACCAGGGCTGATAAAATATCTTAGGACATCATGAAACATATCCACCATTCCTAACTGAAAATGCGAGAACGTTTGTCGCTCATAGAAAGGAACAAATCAAATTAGGAATAAAATAAGCTTAGTTCTGATACAAATATATTCTCTGTATCAACAAATGTGGGTTGACAGCAGTGACATCAAATTATGAAAACGCGTTTTGTTTTTGTTTTTTTTTTTCAATCTTTAGTTCTCAGAAACATTTACTCCCCAGGTTAAAATTTAAAACCACAACCTCATGATTAATGATCCAGGTGCCAATTACGCTACTGATCTTCACATAACATGGCAAGATGGATCAACTTGTCAAGTAGTGATATAAAGCCGCCTGGAAATTAAATAGGCAAGGCATCCCAAAGACCGGTACAATGTGTATTCAAATTCGGGAATGGAGAGCTAAACGTTTTAAGTAGTGAAGATTAAGTCTAATATAACAGCCTGTGAATATGAAGAATGGTTTGTTAGAGAATAAACATTTATTTTTCTATATATATATATATATATATATATATATATATATATATATATATATATATATATATTATAGAAAAAGCTTTATTTTTCTTTAGTTTGTTTAATGTTTTAAAAATAACTAAACAATATTAACCAAAATCTTGTGACGAAGAGTTTAGTTATGTCTGGAATGAAATATAAGAAGATAACCACGTGTGCTGAAGTCTAACAGGAGGTATTGCCAAACGAAAGTGGCAAGCAAATAATATACTTATTGAGAAAATAACGGCATTCCCTCAAAGAAACCCATCCATACAATTAAAATAAACAAATTACAAGAATTTAAATCTGAACAAAAAATTAGTACTAACCACAAACAATGCCACTGGGAGATCCAAAAGGAATGAGCGAGCGAGGCTCAAGTCTAGAGTACCACAATTTTAAAAATTTTAATTTTTAAACAATTTCCAAATATCTTTGTAATAAAACTTATTAAAAATATTTGATTTCACTATTAAATGCAGAACTGTTGAATATTACTTGAAATATAAAAATTCTTCTTCTTCAACTGTATAATATATTAAGACAGCAAGTCTGGAGCCTGTTTTGAAATTTGAAATTGATAGCAGTGATAACTGATAACATAATTTAAATATGATAACGCATTTTTAGTATTTTCATTAGTTCATAATAGACCGCGATACCGTTAGTTATTAAAGCGGCGGACCTACATTTTATTTTGTGACGAATATACTAGTGGCTCTACTACAGTCTTAGTTCGCTCCAATAATTTAACGTTGTTCTTATTTACTTTGAAACCCCACTGATAGCGAATTAATACAGCTAAAAAAAATGGCATATAACTATAGATCGCCTTTTTCAACGAGATATTCCTCTCCTCAGATGCAATTTAATTTCAGTGATGAAAAAAAATTTAAAACGTGGAGGAAACTTTGGATCTACCTTGCTAAAGCAGAAAAGGTAATTTCCCCATATTTAGTCATTTTTCTTTGCTTTTGTAACATCTTCAAATATTGTATTCTATTCTTAGTATTATTTCATGCAGGATATTCCTAAACCATAAAATTCCAAACTCAATTGTATCATTCATGATATCTGAATTCTTTTTGTGGCTAAACTTTTTTTCTTGTTCGCCCAAATCAATTTTCTTCGCATCTAGAATTTATAATCTAGGGAGTTATTTCTAAACAACTTAAAACTTCATTAAGCAAGCCTACCAATGAAACATTCCTTGGACTGTATACAAATTTTAGGTAGGATTGGGAACATTTCAGAATTCCAAACTTATGAAAGAGTTCCCTGAACGTAGAAGCTGTTTCGCATAACATCTGATTCAAGTGAACTTATATTTTAGTGCTGAAACTATTATAGGCTCAAAAGATGTTTCTGCTGAACCGGCAGTCAATTATTATTTAATAATTTGTAACAAACATTTTCATTTTCGCTTACTGTTCTTGTAGCTTCGAAACCTCATTCGATAAGCTTACGTGGAGCTGATTTAATTTTCTCTTCGTTACTTCACTCATTAGTGAGCTTAGTCCTAATAGAGGAAATAGGGGTAAGTTATACATGACGTATTATCTAGTGGTGAACTACAAGAATAAGTGCCTCTAAGTAGCGTGAGAATTCAGCTTTAAAAGAAAGCATAGCACCGTTGTGCGGGAGCAGCTTGGGGAGAGTGTCTTAGTCAGCCCACACTAGTGTTGGGGCAGTGTTGGTTGGGTTAAGCCTTTATTTTCTTATTTACACGGTTACAACCTATAATATAAAATAGATGAACAAAATATTTATTGTAAAAATATTAAGAACTTCTATGAACAACTCAACCACTTTCCAACCTGCTTCATTAAGAAGATAATTCTTTATAATTTTTATTTGAAGTTCTCTACTATGCAGATAACAGAACATTTACATTTTCCTAAAGAATTGATTGTCTTAAGAATTGAATAGTTGTTGGCCTCTCTTGAAATATGTGTGAAAATGGACATAGCAAATATGTATATTCAAAACAATAATTGACTTCCCCTGTTTTTGATAGATGAAGGTTTTGATCTACCTCGTAGGTTCTCTTTTGCTGTTGATTTATGTGTGTAAATTGGGCTCAATTGAGACCAAAAATGATATATATGTTGTGGATTCAGATTGATAGAAATATATTTATTTAATAATTGATAATATGTATTTCAACTTCATGTTGTTTAAATGAACATTTCATTTCCATAATCTTCTAGTTATTTAAGAATTATGATTTTTATACTTGAAAAAAAATTAAAAACAGAAGAAAAATATGCAAAATAAACAACTCATTGTTAAGTAAACTACTTTTTATCTATGCTTAATATTTGCTTTAATATACTATCTTTACCTTCATGGTGTAGGTAAATTGATTGTCTTGATATGATTAATTCCCTTGTTTTACTTGTACGTGAAGGTAAAAAAATGTGTTTCTGAAGGAATTTTTTTTTCTTCTTTTTTTAACGGCACATCAACTATTTGGCTATTAGCGCCGTCTGAAGGAAATTATCCAGAATTTCCGAGGAGTAAGTTATTTTTTCACATTAACAAAACAAATGAAATTATAAAATGGAGAGGAAATAAAAATTTACAATTTTTACATTTTTTTTTTTTTTTTTTTTTTTTTTTTTGGGTGATTTGGTCTTTAGTCTTCCCGCAATCAACGTTTTAATTGGGCAATTTAGCTTATTTTCCCAACTCAAATGTTGCATACAAATTCTACCAAATTTCATTGCAAGGAAGTAAAAATAACTACCGGTACAGACAAATCAATAGTTTGACTCCACAGTAAACCTCCATTCCTAATGAACCGATTTTTCTTATTTTCTCGACACTTCTTTCTCATTTCTTGAACAAGGTATGTATCAAATTTCATTGAAAAGAAACAAAAATTACTGCCGGTGTGGACAAAATAATTTGGTTGCGAGTCAATATTATCCATACGAATCAATTTTGCTGGTTCACGAACACATTCAATCATTTGATATGAGACTGTTGTAGCTGAGTTTTGAGGGAAAATGACCAAAATAAAGACATAAAAATAAATAGAAAGAAAATTAAAATAAGTTTAACTGGATACAACAGAATTGACAAAAAATCTCTTCATTTGATTGCATAACGCAAGTTGTTTTGTCATATCTTTCAATAATTATGTAATTCTGTTTTTATTCTCTTCATGCATAAATATAGTTCTTTTTCATATTCTTACGTCACACATAGTAATAAATTACAAGTTTCCTGATAACTGTTGCCCTTTCGATCATATGACGTCTGATAAAAATTATATAAATTCTAACTCTTATATCATAAATAATTGTTTTGATAAACTGTTTTATTTATAACCACAGACACGTTTAATTAAAAAACAAGTATCACATAAGCATATTGCGGCCATGAGAAAAGACAGTGTAATATTCATTATTAATAAGACTGAACGTTGCAGTAAATCCATTAGATATAGGACAATAACATAGGTGCCACAGGTTACGTACAGTATAATTGCAGTCAGAAGGATCAGCAGCATCTAAAAAACAAATCCTGTTTTTTGTTTAAAAAAAAAAAATATTTTTTAAAAATAAATATTTATAAATAAGATAAGACTAAATGACCTGAGGATTCATTCCTCAGGTTTGCCTTTTATGGAAGAGTAATCATTTGTTATATTTTATTTTTTCAATAAATAAAGTAGGTTTTTTCTTAGGAAACAACAAAAATCCTGAAATGCTCCTCGTTAGACGGTTGTTTCTACAATAAGGAGGATTTTTGTTGTTGCAAAAATGGGCTTATATTAGACACTGAAGAAACAGGAAAATTCTTTCTTAAGAACTTGTATTTTTATTCTTCTCATATATAATTCACTACGGATCTTGTCTTGTTAAAGACTGGCCTTCATTTTAAAGAGGATTATGGCATGAAAAAATAATAGAAGCCAGAATACGTATTGGCTACTGCCGTGTGAGCCACAAGTATTTAATGGCAAAAAAAGGACCAAAAACATTAAAACAAAGGTCGAATTTGTCAGTATCTAAATAAACCTACATTTTTTATAAGAACATGAGTTTTAGTATTTGCCGACGTTATATTCTTTTAAAAACAGTGGGGTCATGATTCATAGTTTACATCGCCATCTAGTCAAATATGATGAATAAAATGCTCTTCACCTAAGAATTGGTGCATTATATTTAAAATAAATCATTTTTGATTCTTTGATACATGTAGTAAATATAAGTAGGTTTGATAACAATAGAAATAGTAGGTTTTTCATTTTTTTAAATTAGAAAAATTACCAAAGGACATTTTGGTATAGTTTCTTGTGTCTCTATGTATTGCTCTTCTTAGGGGGGGGGGGACCTTGTGTTACCTAATTAAATATTAATTAGTAAATATATCCTTACTGGAGTGTAATCAATGGGATCAGCCGATAGCTGGCATATTACGTCTATTAAAAATACAATTGTAAATGTCCCATTGGTTATGTAGATCAGAAGGAAAATTGCATAAGTCAATGCATCATAGTATTTTGGTGTTTCTTCTTTGACTGAATAGCATGCCAATATTGCCACAGCGATAATCTGAAAAAAAAACTTGTTATAATTCATACTACAGTGGAGTCTTGCTTATACAATACTCACATATACGAAACATTCAGTTATACGAAGAATTTTTGGTTCCCCGGCGAAACTCCATTTAATCATGTGTAATAAATTATTCCCTTATGCGATATTCAGTTATGCGCAATATCCACTTATGCGAAAGCTAATTTGTTCCACTGGTGTAAATACTATTAAGTTATACGCTTTTCCATGAAATGTTTACAGAATTACCAGTGACTTACCCTCACCACTCTCTCTCACACTCATCTCAGTTCTTCCTTGTCATTCTAGTAGTCCAGCCGTGTTCTATCCACTCTACCTGTGTGATTTCCTTCATTTCCGATCTAATAACACGGCACGTGCCAGTGATTCATCCCCCCTCCACTCTCTCGTTTTTCAGTTCTCTATATAGCAGTCGTTCTAGTAGCCGAGTTCTATTGTCCTTTCAGCTTTTAAAATGAGTTAGAAAACAAGAACAAAACTTTCGTTCGATGACAAAATAAAAATACTAAAAGAAGTTTATGACGACCCCAACGAAACCAAAATAGACATAGCTAAACGGCTGAAATTACCTTTGTATACCCTTGCAACTATTATCGGTAAGAGGAAAGAGGAGAGTTTCATGATATAAAACTTGAAAATAAAATAATGTACAACTATAACTAACAAAAAAATATGTAAAAACAATAAAATTGTGACTTTTTTCCTGAAGAATTTATTTTATTTTAAAATAGCCACGAAACATAGTACTATCAGTTATACAAAATATTCACTTATACGAAACATGTTCCGTTCCCCCTCGTAAGTATAAGTGAGACTGCATTGTATTTATTAAGTTTTTCAATTTATTGTTTTGTACATATATACTAGAGAATACTATTGACTTTTACGATTGACAGGATGCAACTATTTGGGGTTTATTTAAGAGTATTTTGTTTTTTTATAAAATGAGTTTTTTATTTGCTAATGTTTCAGGTTGGTTTCAAAGAAATTGTATTACAATAAAAGTATGGAATTATTCATAGTAAAATGTGAATATGTTATATTTAAACAATAAATAAAGCCTTCATAAAGAATTCATGATTATATTTAGTAAACAAAGAACTTATTTCACGTTATTAGCAAGACTGTGGCTGCACAAATATTCAGGGGCCCCTAGCCTTCTTTAATTTTTCCTTGTCATTAAACTCCTTTGGAGACCCAATTACCGTGAGTGTTAAGGCCTCAAATCAATTCCTAACTTTAGCATTCCTTAAAGTAAATTTGAAATAGATTATTACAAAGCTATATGAGCAAATATCTATTTTTTTAAAAATTAATTGTGAAGTTTAAAGGCTTACCTGGTAGTTAATGATAAAAAACAGTACTTATATTACTCTTAAAAAAAAAAAAAAAAAATACAAACTAACTGTACTTGCCAATTGAATAAACCTAGTAGGTTTGCAAAAGGGAACTCGTTCTTCTACTTCCTTTTCCTCCATGTATGCATTATTTATCGCATATTCGATGACAGAAGTACAAATAAAAATATTGCAACATGTTCATAAAATATATTTATTATTGTCAAAATATTTACAACAACTAATATAAAAAACTAGCCATTAGTTTCTATTCTTCAGCTGCTATTATTTCTGTAATTCAGAAAATCTTTCTACTCCTTGCGTATTTCCTAAAAGTTATTTTCATCTTTAACAAATGTTTAATTTCAGGCTCTTAACTTTTACTTTTTTTATATAAACATCTGTTTGTACACCTGTTTTATGATGAAGCAGATATTATAAAAAAATCCTTGTTCATTTCATTGAAAATTACCTACATTCTAAAATCACCTATCCCTAATGTATAGGGATACCAATATCTTACCCAACATTTTTAATCAAAAGTAACCTTTCTAGCAAAAAACTCCTCCATTAAAATGAGGCATAACAATTGTTTTATTAAAATGTAAATGATCCTATGTTAAGATTTTTTTACTCTGATTTTACTTGACGATGAGTGTTTTATAGATTTTTTTATTCAAAATAGTTATTTTGTTTTTTGGTCTAATATTAATAATAAATCAACATAAAAGCAAACATATTTTTGCCTGTTATGCTGTTTTGTCACCATATATTTATATTTTTTGATTATTTAAATTTTAACGTCCATTTATTATTAATTTTAGGACGGGTTATCTATAGGTTACCATCCTTTTCTAGCCAGGGGTAGGGCTGATGCATTTTCTTTTTTCTAAAGAAAAGCCACCACCTCTAGTGGGAATTGAACCCACGACCCTTTGGCACGGAATGTTAAGTGCTCACGCCTTAACGCTCACAGCCACCAGGCCTCCCTTTTTGATTATTATTATATATTGTTTATACTAAGCACAGGTTTAAATTGCAATTTGACATCATGCACTTACCATAGGCCATGTCTGCTCATTTATGCTAATTCACCATTTTATTCTGACAACTAATGATCTTGTTACATTTTTTTTTTTTTTTATTTATTTATTAGCCAATGCCCGCTCTTGGTTGATAAGCCATTAGGCGTCGACCTCCCAATAACGATCAATTGTAGAAAGCTTGGGATCCAGTTCGGGATAGATGGTGATGTGGTTCCCATTCATGAACCGTCCTGACAGAGGGGCAAGTGTTGTCTTCTGCCAAGCTTAAGATATATTATAATATAATGTAATATAACTAATATAATTAAGATATATTATATTTATATTACAAATATAAATTTAAAACATCTCATCTTGGCAATTGAAATGTTTCCATTGCTTATAAGTTTGTAATTGCTCTTAGATTGATGGAATTGTCCAATTTATGTTAAAAACCACTCTTAATAATATGTGTACCATTTTATTGCAGTTAAGAAGGTCACTTTTATTGGGCTTGTCAGAGATTATTTAATTCCTTGTTCCTACAATTGATCTTGAAAAAGAAAATGTGGAAACAGAAATTTTTTCCTGTGCATTAAAAAAGGTTTCTCTAGACCAAGGTCCAATTCCCCACCACTTTGAAGAAATTGCTCATTTTTTATATTACCACATACTCCATTAAATATTCCCCAATTTAATAGACGTAAAAAAAAAGTACCTAGAAACCACTGTTTTTTTTTTAACTATGAAATGGCTTTTGCTAGCTATTGGTAATGGAAAATCAACACAATTAATATAGTGAATTTTGCCCAAAAATAATGTCCTGTGGATGGTTTCTGCTAATTAACTATCTTACCTTTTGTGATAAATTTCATCAAAATCAGGACCTGTATTTTGTAGATGCTTGAGCGCATACAGACTCAGGTATGTAAAACAAAATGCACCATGGCACATAGTTCTCTGGTCGATCTCTTCCCACATTTCCGGCTTCTCTACTCATTACTCAGGCTGATGTTTACTAATTTTTTTTTTAAACTATATATCTTTGTTTGACAATTATACAATACATTAAGTATTTTTTATAATTCTTTTGTTCTTGAATAGATGACATGAAGGACCGATAGGAAAAAAAAGCCCATTGATCAAAACCTATTATCTTGAACTTTTGGCACAGGTTTACATTTTCTCTTAGGATAGCTATTTACTATATTTACATTACATTATTTTTTACATAGTTTGATCACAGTAGGTCTCTAGGCCATTTGCGCTTGAGGTGAGGATGAGGATAACTTATTGATTAGGGGATTGTTGTGACCAGGCAGACGAGAGTGGAAGTTGAAGTATCGGGTTTTGGACAGGGTTTCAACAAAGGGGATTTCTAGTTCGTTATGGGTAGTGAAGTTTGAAACATTGAACAGAGCATTGACTATTTTGTGGAGTAAATTAAAATTGAAACAAAAATACAAGAACAAGGAAAGCTGTAATAATAAACAAAAATAATGTTTGTGACAGGACAAGTTAAGAATGGAAATGTGAAAGGGCTATGCCAACTTTCTTCCCCACTCTTACACACAAAGTAGGATTTTTTTTTCTAATAAAAACACATTTTATTTTTTTTTCTCTATTATATAAATAAGTAGTAAAACAAAATTTATATATATAATTAATTTCAAACAATTACAAAATCTTAAATTCTAATCTACTTCTTTAAAAAAAACCACTAACAGAAATAGTGGTCATGAATCAGTCATTTTTACTAAAAATGTTAAAAAAAAACCCTGTTGCGGAGCTTAAATCCTTATAAAAGAATTCGTTATCTTAAAATTTAGTTTTTTATGGAACCATTTATTTGTAGTACTTAATTACAATGTTCAAAACTCTCAATTTGAGTTCTTAATTACCTCCAGTACAACAACGTTATTATTACATTTCTTTCCTCACAGAGCATCATCTTTTGGCCGAGTTGATGAATTAAGTATAAAAATAAATAGAATGTAACTTGGAACAAAAAAGTCCAATCTTTTGAACTTTGAATCAATGGCCACGAGGGAATTCAAAGTAGGAAGTATGTTAATGTTTACAAACATTTAGTGAGATTTGCTAAAATCTTTAAACCAAAATTGACGTGAAATTTGTTTAAATATTGTCCGTTTTTGTTTCAATGTACAGAATTATTCATAAATACAATGTTAAAATTCATAATTAAGCAAAAGGTCTTAGTAAATATTTTTGGAGGGGAACTGTAGAAGAATTTGTTGGTCAGTTATGTACTAACAATTCCTTCCCAACGTTTCGTCACCAGTAAGTGACTATAAGCCTAGTTGGTTTAAATCTTAAATGTTGACGATATATCTTCATTTTGCTTTAATAAAAATGAATCTTCCTTAAACAAAATTTTAGAAGTTGTTAATTTTTGTTGGCTTATGAATTTTAGGGATTATTTTTGTCCTCTGTGTATGTTCCGATGATTCTCATGCCATCTAAACAGGTTATTATCATAGAATCAAACATTATTCTAAATTTCAATCATTTTTAGAAAATTAGTAAGCAGTGTGGAAGTCTAAACAAGAATATAAAATTGACTGATATGATTTCATGAAACTTCTATAATTGTCATAATTTAATTCTATCCATTATATCTAAACTTTAGCTAATTTATATCCCTTAGCATACTATCTAATCAGTATAAAATATAAAAAATCAATATATTTTAGATTTTAATACAATAAAAATTGTTTTACTCATAGCAAAAATTATTCAAATATTTATCCTTAAATTAAATCAAATAATTAACTGTTAGGGTGGCAACCTGTAGATAGCCCGGCGCTAATGGCCAAGATGTAGATGAGCCGTTAAAAAAAAAAAAAAAAAAAAATTAACTGTTTCTTTGTCTTAATTTGGTATCGGCTAAGAACTAGATTAGAGAGCTATAGTGCTCGAAATACCTAATGTCCTAAACGAGAGTGCTCAAAATACATATTTGCTATTTAAATAAAAATATAAATTTGTGTGTGTGTATCTGCCTAAATTGTTGTTATTTGAAGATATAATAGTTTAAAGAAAATTAGACAAAAACCTTTACATGTTACTATATGTGTCCATTTTATTTTTCTATTCTTTATTGTGTTCATAATTAAATGATGAAATATTCCGAGAATCAGGTCAGTTGTTAGGGCAACATCTGATTAATAATATTTCTAATCTATGAATAAATATAGCACATATCAGAATATATAAAAAAAAAAAAAAAAATCCTTTTTTAATCAAGACCTGTCCAGTTATGTTTTAATCTATTCTTATCATAAGGAAATATTTTGTTGACCTTAACTAGAAAAAAAACTAAGATTTCAAATAATTATTTATTTTAGACGTTTCTTTGGCATGCATAAAATGTTTAGTAGTTATAATTGCTCAAGTTCATTAATCACAAATGAAATGATTTTTTTTTTTAATTGTAATTGAATGTTGTATTAACATATAAGTTTATTATTTTTTATGTAAAATTTTCATCTTTAAACGAAGGTTATCAGCGCTGTTATAATAAAGTAGGAAAGATCCCACTGATGATGCATATAATTTAAGAGCAATACAAATGGATTCATTTAAAACGTGTATTTATTAAAAATAACTCACGAATATATTTGTTTGATTTAATTTTTTCAATGAATTTTCCAACTGAAATATTTTTTTTTTTTATCTGAGGAAGGTTGCCATTAAGCCAACCTTAAACTAAAGGAAAACATTCTGAGTTGTCTTCATTGCTGATGAATTAAGTTCAGGTTTTTTCTTTCAAAACCAGTTGCATACATTTTTTTTATTTTAAAGTTTCAAGAAGTTTTTAATATCAGAAATTATTTGGATTTATCCAAACCCTCTAGAATCATTACAAAAAATGTTAAAACATTCTTTTAGAATTATTTTCCCATAATTTAACAGCTTTTTCTCTTGGAAATATTTTTTAATAAATGTAAACATAATTGGACAAGTTCTTTTAATAAATATAAGTTTTATTTATGTTAACTGCAAACAAGTCAAAATATTCTTTTAGGTTTAGTTATTCTTCAAAGACTCATATAAAACCCATTTACTTGCATCATATTTTTGTCATTAACAGAAGTCAATATAAAGGGAAGATCATGATTTTTTATAATAATTTTTATTTAGAATAATTTAATGGCTCTCTATTAGAGTAACAGTAAAATTGTTTTCATAAATTGATTTTCTCTTAAATCGGATGGTTCTTATTTTGTTTAAAAGGGAATTTCTTGATTTGTCTTCTGCAACCAACATTTATAATTGTCAAGTTTATTATTATTACTTTTATTATCTCTAATAAAACTGTCAGAATTTTTTTTATTTTTATTTTATTTTATTATACTGCCTCTACCCTGCTGGGTCATTGGCAGTGCGGTCAGTTAAAAGTCAAATGTCTAATTATATTTGCTTTGAATAAAGCATTTTTACAGATTCATTTTAGGCTAGTTAGTCGACCAAAGCAAGTTTAGTTGCCATATGGACACAAGAGAGTACTGTATCTAGAAGATAGATTGCTCCAGAAACAACGCAGAGACTTCCGACGGCCAAACCGACTTGCTTCTCTCCAGGCATACTCGCATACTTGTTCTCCTTTTGATATCCAACCCAATAGTGAAGGGCTATCCCTCCCACTGCAACCCACAAGATTGTCCCGGACAGGTTCATGATCAAATCCTGCAAAGAAATAATTTTAAATTGTAAAAACCTGTTTTTAGGTTTGCTAAATATAATTTACCTTTCTTCATAGAAATTTTCTTTTCCTCCCTATCGGTAAAAAATGTATATTCTAGAAACTGGTGTACAAGATATCAAGAACTATTCAACTAATATTGTTTACATTTGCAGTCAAAATTCTTTATAATATTATCTGAGACACTTGTAATCACATATTTGTTTATAATTACACTCATAATCAAAACATTTTTCTGTAATTACGACTGTAATCACAGCTGTTACTGTAATTACGCATGTATTTACAACTGTAAACTTTCTGTGATTACGAACGTAGTCACATATTTTTTTGTAATTACGACTGAAAAGTCTCAAGCACAACACACATCTGAAAACTCTTAGCATAAAGATAATAAGAGTCATAGATATTAAGAGCAAGAAAAATTTGGGATTACGTTCATAATCACCGATAGGTTATGATTACATTCGTAATCACAGAATGGTTATAATTATAGCTATAATTAAAGAAAAATAAATTGTGATTACACAAAGAAAATAGTTGTAATTACAGGCTTAAACAAAGAAACAGCTGTGATTACAGTCGTAATTACAGAAAAATGTTGTGATTACGAGTGTAATTATAACCAAAGATGTGGTTACAAGAGAAATTGTAGTCACTCTTGTAATTGCGATTATAATCATGATCGTAATCATGTCTCCAGGGTCTGTGATTATAATTGTAATCGTAATCACATCTCGAAATCTTGTGATCGTAATTATTATTATGATTATGCCCAACTCTATGCGAGACATGCAATGCAAATTTTTTTATAAAATTATCTGAGATGTGCAAAACAAATTCCTTATAATATCTGAGACTTGATGTAAGATGTTTTTCATTGAGCATCATATTCATTACATATCCATTTTTTTTAACACAAAATTTGGATGTAAATCAGAATTTTTTTTTCTAAAAGCTGTCACTTCTAAAATTAAACTTTTTCCATTTTTCTTATACTTTAACAAAATCGGTTGACTAGAACTTACGATATTTTGTAAATCAGTTTGAAAAGAAAAGGGAGTTTTGATAATAAAATATTCTATAATATACAACTTATCAATATGAAAAACTAACCCCTTAAATAGATATTCAGCAATAAATGGAATCAAGTTATAGGTGTCCCTTAAAGCAATTAATGTAATAATAAATAATACATTTCTAAAAAAAAAAAAAGACAGGTAAAATTTGGTGAATACATTTTCAGAAATAATGATTTGATGAGTTAAATAATTCAAAAAGACTAATACAAAGCCTAAACGTTTATCTTTTGATTTTTATGTTGAATAAAATATCTCCCTGTAATATGTACCTTAGGGCAAATTTAATAAATAAATTTAATATGTCTTATCTTGTTTTATGAACAATTTTAGGTAATTTATTTACAACAGCTTTATCATACCCAACACATTTGGGTTTATTCATATTTTTTTGCTGAATAAGCTGTGTTAGGTCAAGCTAAATTTTAATCTGATAGTTTATATAAAAGCACTTTTGACAAGATAATTATTGCTCAAATATTTTCTTTATCAATTCATAATTGATGGTATTACGATTGGTGGCTAATCTGAAATAATCTTATCTATCCTTCAGAGAGGTCTAATCTAGACCTGAGGGTAGTAAGATTGCTTCAAAGCTTTATTATTGGAAGTTTACTTTGTAAATATTTTAATTAGCCAATGAGTTTAAATAAATACAAACTCTACCCCTAAAAATTTCTATTGTTACCTCTTAAACATTAGAATTCTAAGTTGTATATTTTTAGAAAAATGTTTTACTTTTTTCTATTGCTACAATGGCATTCGCATTGTTGCCCCACGTTGTGTAATACACACAACATATTTAATCTTTTAAATATTTAGGCATTTTCCTATTTTATAAGCCATACAATATATTCCCTGCATTAAACAAATAATTTTACCAAAACAATGATAAAAATTACTTGATTTATAAATTTTGTTTATTTAATTAATTAAAATAGTGCTCAGAATATTGTTTTCAAATGAATAATTATTTGTTATTTAGATTAAATTCTTAAAGGGTTTGTTGTTTATAATTGTAATGTTTTGGAGTCGTATTTTTCATGTTTTTTACAAGCTAATAAAATCCAATTGGCACAGAGTTGAATCACTTTGAAATAACTGCTTACATTGTTAAGGTAATTTCAACCTTAACAATGTAAGCAGTTAACAATGAATGCTAAGGCAGGCGTGTGCGCTCTTTGTCTAAGGTCGTGGGTTCTATTCCCACTGAGGGTGATGTTTTAGAAAAAAAAGAAGGCAATTACCTTATCTGGGACAACCTTATTCCTGTCCTTCTCCCTATGTTTCCACCTTTTGCGATAGGACAACATTTGGGATAACTTTGTATTCATATACACACACACACACACACACACACACACACGCACGCACGCTCGCTCGCTCACTCACTCATTCACTCACTCACTCATTCATTCATTCACATATATAAATATGTGTTATATCTTGTAAGTCCTCTCTTCTCCAATCTTACATTTATACAATTAAATCCATTGTGCATTCAAGTCATTTTTAGTCTAGCTAAGAAAGGCAGTAGTCTCACTGTCTCCTAAGTAAGGCAAAGAAACTTAGCTTAGTATACATCTGAGTGATAAGATTAAACAGAGTGAATTTCTTTCACAAATTTTCTTCCCGGGAATATAGGCGATGTAGCTTTTCCCTTCGCCTGAACCATCTAATTAAACAGGCTATTGTAACAAATTTGTCAACATTTCAATTTTTTATTTGAAATACTCACGACTGGGCTGTGCTTCTGACTTGTAGTTCCGAAACAGTAAGAAATGAGAATAACAGCAGTATAGATGAAAAATCCAACGAAAACTCCAGAAGCTATGATCTCTGCATCAGGGCTCTTGTATTCATTTAAATTCCACGTTCCTCCGACTCCAAGGAAGCCGCTGTTCCCATAGCGATACAGCATTAATATTATCAGGTTCAGAATCTGATAAAAAAAAAGAAAAATGAAACAATAATTTTAATATTAATAAAGGTAACATTCTATATAAATGAATGGAAAACTGAACTTATTAGTCAATAATTTGCTTTCACATAGTTTGTCAACTTTTCATAAAGTGTTGCAATGAAAAAACCGATTAGTCCAAGTTTAAGATTTTCAGAAAACATAATAATATATGTAATCCAGTTTATTGGAGGCCCGGTGGCCATGAGTGTTAAGGCATGAGCACCTAACACTCAGTGCCAAAGGTCGTAGGTTCAATTCCCACTATGGGGTGGTGGCTTTTCTTTAGAAAAAAGAAAAGGCATCAGGCCTATTCTGGCTAGAAAAGTGTGGATAGATAGATAACCCGTCCCAAAATTCTTAGATAATAATAATGGACATAAAAATTTAAATAAATTCAGTTTATTATTTATTTTTTTAAATGAGAGATTTTGGATTTCACAAACTAGCCTTTTTTTATTTTTTTTATCTGTTGACAATTTATGACTTCTTTTATGTTCATTCATGTCTAGATTTTTATATAATATAACTCCTGTTTATATAGGGCTAATTTTAAAGTTTTTGTGTTATGTTTATGACTATTATATCATTGATACAAATGCAAAGTATCGAACGTGAAAATCACCACTTTCCACAGTGAAAAAACTTTTATTCATTACTTTGCTTTTGGGCAGTCAAATAGTCGGTAGATTCGACCTTTTGGCAGTTGTTACTCTCCCCTTTCACTGAGTGAACTTAGATTCGAGAGTTTGCCATTTATCAGTCCAACAGTAATCAGTAAAGATTGAAAATGAAAAATGCATTTTTTCACATTCGATACTTTGCATTTGTATCCATGATATTTTTTAATTTTACTTTCTTGAGGGTTTTTATTATTCTTTATTGATTTTTTTGTGCCATAACTAAGATAATTATAATTAATAGAAAGATAGAAGATAATAATAAATTAAATTTAAACAAAATTGGGGAAATAACAAAATATACACATTCTTATTTGATTAATTTGACTGTAAGATTAAAAAAACTATAAATAGAATTAACAAAAGAACTGTATTTTCTCAAATGATTTTTTCTTTGTTTTAAGCTGTGAGCAAAAATATTACAAAAAGTATTTTATTTTATTTCCAAAAATCAAAAACTTCTCCTAACGTTTAAACCTGAAATTTATTTTTCTTGGCCAAAGTAAACTAAATATCACAAAAAAAAAAATAAAAAAAATTGTTCATTTGGTGAACAGGTCATTGTAACTTTTGCTTGTGCTGCTCCAAGTGTCTGTTTTGATAAAGAGGAAATTATTACATTCTAAAACAACCAAAATTTAAAACAAGATGAAAGTAACAATTAGGTAGAATGTTGTCTAGTTTTGAGGGTGAAACCCGTTGTAACTTAATAAGGATTCTAAACAGTGTAAACAAATAATAAATATGATTAAAAAAGTCAAATTTATGGTTAGTTAAAAAAAAAAATGAAAATTACAATAAATGGATTTACTACCTTTTACTTGTTCACGCCTTATATTTTATATGTACACAATAATAAGTAAACTATTAAATTATACTTACAAGCTTTAAGATTTTAATAAATATTGTGGCAATCGTTTGTATATCCATTTTTGTTTCTGTGCACCTTGCCTACCTGATGAAGCCAACTAATCGGAGTGAGATAAGTACTTTTATCTTATCAGTTTGTTTAATTTGAGATATTACTCATTTCCTCTACACCACGCCTTGCTCCTAGCACTCATTCTTTTCGGATGACCTGTGATGATCATCAACAAAATTTTACTACTTGTTTGAAATAATGACTCATACTCATGGTCATAATTATGATACACTTATGAATGAGTCATTTGTTTAGAATTTCATGAAGTAAAGCATTACTTTCTTAAATGAAATATTTAATTTATTTGTATTTGATGCTTAAAAGGCAATTTATGAAGTTGTTTTGATGCCTAGTTTTACATTTATTTAGTGAAAGGGAATACTTTCTAAATTCTCTATTTATAATATATAAACTAGCATTTAAATATTGTCAGTCCAAAAATGCGTAAATTTTCCACTCCGTTCAATTACAAATTTATTTTCAGAGAAATGTCACTTATAAATAATTTTTGGTAATTTTAATGGAGGTTCAATTACAAATTTATTTTCAGAGAAATGTCACTTATAAATAATTTTTGGTAATGTTAATGGAGGAGTGGGGGGTTAAGGGGCCCGTGAACTTATTTGGACAGGGGCCCGTAATTCCTCTCAGAGGCTCTAGATAGAAGAGACAATTATAGAGAGAGGGCCTATTTGTCACCTTACTGTGATTAGTCCTCACTAATTGTCTTGTAGTTGAAAATAGAACCCCAATCCACAATGATTTAGGGTGCCATCCATATCGGGAAATCATTTTTTATCCAAGTCAGGAGAAGTTTCTATTATTTGCCATAAGTTATGGAAGTGGGTCGAATTTCCACTCCTGATTTGGAACAGTCTGTTTTCGACTCCTAAGAAATGTAAAAGGGTGTTCGCTCTGAATTGAGGAATTCATCTTCCAGTCTTTCTTCTTCTGGCCTCTTTTCCTCTCTCAGTGATCTTCCAAAGAGATCACTAACGGGAGGAAAAAAAATTTACCCGAAAATTAGGAATTTTCTACTACTTTCAGCAAAGAGATACATTGTCATATACTTCCTTTTTATTGGGGAATGGAAAGCAAATTTCACAGAAACAAAAATAAATTAATTAAGAAAGAAAGTAAATATGCAATGTTTCTCCTTAAAACATGTAAATTGTACTGCAGAAATAAATCTGTTTACAAAAAAAAAAAAAAAAAAAAAAATTGAATTAAAGCCTCTGTTTATATTTTGTTAATTGAATCATGGGCATATAATAAAAGGCTGTCACGCAGGAGCTGCATAACTAAGCAGTTTCCTCAGAATTTTTGTAGTGTAGACTATATTACTGAATAATTTGCTGAAAATAACCTATATAAATAAAATAAAAACGTGAATAGTTCTGCTCATTTACATTTCTTATGAGAACTCTTCAATTATTAATTTTGTAAATAATTTGCTTCCAGAGTTTTGTTATACCTGATACTGTACTACTTAATAAATACACAGAAACTTCATTTTCCGTCTTTTGATCTGACGCAGGAAGAGGATACAGTCCCCCCTAGTGGGAGATAGCGCTCCTCGCGGCGGCTTTGGGAACCTACGTCTGGCGGTTTTAGGTAAACCTTCCTTTCCAATCGACCGATTTACTTCATTTTTACAACACTTCTTTCTCATGAGATACTCACGACGTATACCACGTTTCGTTACAATACAGCAGAAATTACGACCGGCATGAGTATATTAGTACTTTAGGTCCGGAGTAAACCCCCCTCCAAATAACCCGATTTAGTTTATTTTTCCCAAATCCATGTTTCTCTGTTGATTACCACCACGAATACCGAGTTTCGTTGAAATATAAAAAAAATTACTGCTGGTATTGGCAAATTGGTAATGTGGGTCCGGAGTAAACCCCCCACCCTCCTAATGAACTGATTTAGTTTATTTTTACAACGTATTTCTCTCTTTAGATCAACATAACGAATACCGAGTTTCGTTGAAATATAACAAAAACTATGGCTGGTATGGTCAATTAGTGTTTTGGGTCCGGGGTAACCCCCCCCTCCCGGTGGACCGATTTTGGTGGTTAACGAACTCGTTCAATCGTTTGATGGGGGAATACTACATACCAAGTTTCGAGGCGAAAAAACAAAAACTCTGGCCGCTATCGTGTTAACAGACGCATATATATATATATGTATATATGTATATATGTATATATATATATATATATATATATATATATATATATATATATATATATATATATATATAAATTTTAACGGGAGTCATTTTCGGTGTCTACTAGGTAGGATCGATAAATATTTGAAGAAATTTTTCAAAAATTCCGTTCGTCATGAGTGCAACCTCAATAGCTACTTTCCTTCGGAGGAAAGTGCTAAAAGGGGGGGGGGCTGCAGCCCCCCAAATTTTTATTTAATCAGTTTTATCAATTTCCGTGTCATAAAAATCTCAAAAATAAATTAAATAAGTTCACTTAGCTCAGATTTATTTATTTTTTTTTTTTTTTTGGTGTAAAGTGATTTAGTTGGCTAACTGTTCCAGGTTGTAGGTTGTTAGTATTCCATACCTCCTAAATCCTCTGGTGCTCCCAGCCCCCTCCCCAAAATTATTTCCTATATATAGGCCACTGAATTTAATCCTTTTAATAAAATGCAAACAAAATAATTTTACGGCTTTCAAGCTCTATTAATGGAAATAAATTATTACTTCTAAAGATTTATTTTTAGCCTGAAGTTTAGGTTTATGACGCTAATGTTCGGGAAAGTTTTTTTCCAAAGTGCTTTTTTTGAGCTTTTCTCACTCCTCCACTCTCTCCACCTACTCTTTCTTCCTGACCCTCCTTTTTTTCTCTTCTAGCAGTTTGTTACCCATAAATCACTCGTATAAATTTAAATTGAAACATTGAATTTCATTTGCATATTTGTTCAATCAGGTTTATGAATCAGAATTCCATAGAGTAAACATTTGCCCTTGCTATCCTGAAGCACTTCTAGAACTTTCACTTCGATTTCCCAACATTCGGGATTCGAGATTTGCCCTTTCTCTTCCAAGGTCCTGATATAATCTAATCCAGATAACCTCAGAATATTGAATGGCATATGAGTCGAGGTGTATTATAAAATATATGTTTTACTTTGAAGGAACTTGGACTCGAAATAAGTGATGATCAGATTAAAGAGTTGGAGGATAATCTGGACATCCTCGATCTTGAAGCCGCAGCAGAAGAAGAGAAGCGTACTAGACATGATGTCATGGCCCACGTTCATGTTTATGCAAGGATTTGCCCAAAAGCAGCACCAATTATTCATCTTGGTGCTACATCATGTTATGTTGGAGACAATACAGTGAGTCTATATAGACTAAACAAAGTGTTCTATACAAAGTTTTTTCTCTTTACTTTACAAAAATATTTAAAATATTGCAATTATATTTTTAGGATTTAATAATAATCCGTGATGGTTTGGATATCATTCTTCCTAAGCTTGCAACGAGCATTCACCATTTGGCAAATTTTGCTGAAAAATACAGAGATCTTCCAACTTTAGGTTTTACTCATTTGCAGTAAGTTTAAAATATGTTTTGCTTAATTTAAAATTAAATCATTTTCAAAAGTGCATTAATTATAAAAGTTACAATGCTATCAATTATGTCTCAATATGTTTACAATGTTACTAGGCTTGGATGGTTTTAATTTGATTAAAGAGTAAGTTTTCTTATATTCTTTATTGAAAAATAAGAGAAACTTAATTTATTTCTTAGTAACATCAAAAAATCACTTAGTAACCCATTCGGACTGTAGACAGATAAATCAGTTCAGAGCACGCCGATCCCCGTGGCCTGTAGACTGATATATCAGTTCGGAGTGCTCCGATCCCCGTGGCCTGTAGACTGATATAGCTCTTTTCAGCATTAGAGGACTGTAGCCTGATTTATTAGTTCTGTCCCTAGCTCCATCTACTGGTTAATGGGACATGTTCTAGTACTTTTCCTTGCCACAAAAGTTCATTGAAATGCATTTTATACACTTGTACGGAGTCTTTACGACCCCTGGACATTTGTCTACCCGACTTTGACTATACCTTCCCTTATCCTTTGTAAGTAAAGATGGAATGGTTGGGATTCGGCTAAATAAACCTCAATATGATTTTGTTTTCAAAAATCTATATTTCGGACGTTTCGGCTACTCATTGGTAGCCTTCGTCAGCTAAAATGACAAAAAAAAGAAATTAATACAAAAACAAAAAAAAATTATGATTGTGATAGGTAACAGAGCTATAGATACAATTAACTTATAAAAGAACATATCGTCTTAAATTCTTAGAATGAAAAAGTAAATAGGTACAATGATTGATTTTAATAGTAATTAGTAACGTTAATTGATGTTACAAAGAAATAAGAAGCTACATACCAATGACAAATATAGTAGCTAATAGTAACATTAATTAATTTTACAAAGAAATAAGATACTACATACCAATAGAAATTCCGAGCGGCAGAGGAAGACATTTCTCCTATGTACGCTAATATTTTCCAAATACTCTCCCGACCTCCCACCTAGATTACACAAAAACACACTTTTAACTTCGACGACACGAAAATTCTTTCTACACAACGAAACAAAAAAGACTACAGATCTCGGAATGTGTACACATAAACTTAAACAAAAACAATATAAACTACAAAACTGACCAACAAGGCATTTCTCCTATGTACGCTAATATTTTCCAAATACTCTCCCGACCTTCCACCTAGATTTTTACCATGCCCCTTGGGTATCCCTCCATTAACTCCTTTTTCTCCTTTCCTGTCATAAATATGTCATAAACATGCCTTTTGATCCTTACCGATTGTACCTATTTACTTTTTCATTCTAAGAATTTAAGACGATATGTTCTTTTATAAGTTAATTGTATCTATAGCTCTGTTACCTATCACAATCATAATTTTTTTTGTTTTTTTATTAATTTCTTTTTTTTGTCATTTTAGCTGACGAAGGCTACCAATGAGTAGCCGAAACGTCCGAAATATAGATTTTTTAAAACAAAATCATATTGAGGTTTATTTAGCCGAATCCCAACCATTCCATCTTTACTTATCACCTCGACGGCTAACTATCTAATCATCATGACTTATCCTTTGTAGTTTTAGCCTTCAGTCTCTTCTCTGGTTTTGTACAGTTCACTGGCATTTTTTATCTCTGTCATATATTGTTTTTAATATGTTTAGTAAAGACAAATTTTTAATGTGTATACTGATGAAGAATAATTAGAATTACTGGTTTGTAAATCCGATGGAGGTTTCAATTCTTATTAAAACGTAAAAAAAAATTATACGTATAAAGAAACAGAAACGTGAATACAGCTAAAAGTATTCAGGCCACTGGGGACGTCACCCGCCCTGGACTCTCAGGCCACCAGGCCCGCAATACGCTCGTATCAGATAGGCCCTAAAGGGTTAATGCAATTTCTCATTTTTTTTTATGATAGAAGTAGCTTTGGTATGATAGAAAAATTGCTTTGGAGATGATTACTTACTTGCTTTACCTGTGTATTGTACAGCATTGGTGCCAATCTTTTCTTTGTTGTTTTAGTATTTTTATATAGATGATTTTTTAAAAATAATATTTAGGTAGACCATCTTCAGGAATACATGCCCTGTCAGTAAATACTGTCAAATTTAACATGTCATAATTAAAATAAAATGATTCCTAAAATGAACCAAGTCAATAGATATAAACAAAATTATTATGACTTGTTAAATTTTAGAGTATTTATTGACAGGACACGCATTCCTGTAGATGGACTAGTGGTCCAATGTTTAATTCATGTAATAAAGTTATATGAGCATTCTGAAGGGTTATTCCTCATCTTGAATTGTATTATTAGTTAATACCCTTCATCTTTTCATTAAAAAAAAAAAAAAAAAAAAAAAAAAAAAAAAATCATTTTCCTTTAGTTGAAGATTATTAGCGCAGTTCCTCCCTCCCTCCATAGGGAGGAAGCCCGCTTATGAGGTTGACCTCATGATTCAATCCGGAAGTACCGACACAAAAATTTCATGTTTCAGATCCCATAGATCAATAATATAACGGTGGTTCAAATTTCATCTGAATTAATTGGGACCGGGTGTGCTTTGGATAATCAAAAATTCAGATAATTGTACATTTAATTGTAATAAAAAAGGAACAATAATATTACGTTGGAAAATATTATTTATTAATGTTCCAAAGTACTTTTGATACAAATTAACTAATAAATTACTGGAAAAAATTAAACAAACTAAAAAATTACTTATCATTACCTCTAGATCAGTTATAAAAACGCACTATTATTACGTGTTTTATCTTAGTTCAACAGCGAAAATGTCATTATGACATACACCACAATAAAAAAATCAAAGACCTACAAACTTAAACTGAAAAACCAATACTCTAGTTGAATGTTTCCCGTTTGCGCTTTAGAGAGTCAATTCGGATAATTGGCGTTTGGAAAATCGGCGTTCTACTGTAAATTTTTTTCATAATTGAAACAATCGTCGAGCCATCTTTATTAGTAGGACGTGAAAAACAATATAAATGAAATGGTATTTTAAACAAGGTTTCTGGACGCAAGATGCTATTATAATAAGAAACAGGTATTATTTAATTAAATTAAATTTCCAGACCAGCCCAGCTTACTACCGTAGGGAAAAGAGCATGCCTCTGGATCCAAGACTTTTTAATGGACGAAAGAGCCCTCAGTAGAATCAAGAGCGATCTTCGATTCCGTGGAGTGAAAGGAACTACAGGGACACAAGCATCATTTCTCACGTTGTTCAATGGTATTTAAACTTATTAATTATTATTCCTTTTATCACAAATGTTTATTTTTATTTGTTGATCAATAATGCTTTATTTATTTAAACTATTATTATATTACTATACAAAAACGGTTGGCTGACCCTCTAAGAAAGGTAAGTCTGAGGTTTGGAGGGCAGTCATAAATTTCAATATGTGTATGAATATATATATATATATATATATATATATATATATATATATATATAAAACAAAAACACTGCCAATTGTTAATGGGCTATATTAGGATTAAAAGAGCCATTGACAAAATCTAGTGTTGCTAGCCACTTTATTACCCTTTTTATTTTTCAGGAGATGGGAAAAAAGTGAAAGAGCTTGACAAACTTGTTACTTCATATGCTGGTTTTGATTCTTCATTCATCATTTGCGGCCAAACATATACTCGCAAACTGGATGTTGAAGTAATTGCAGCCCTAAGCAGTCTTGGCGCAACTGCGCACAAGGTATTTCTTTGATCTGAGCTATTAGTGGTCTTAGATTGAGGTGTTTGCTTACAAAACATAACCTTATAATCTGCCCAGAAGGCAAAACTAGTTTAGGCTAGCTATAAATATTACTTTTTATTATTATTATTTAAAAATTAATAATAGATAGCATTTCAATGCAATAAAAAATTGAAATTCTACTAACCTATTGCTTGTCCTCTGAATACATTTTGTACAGGTATAACCTGGATAGTAATATTTCTAAAAAATAAGTACTTCAAAATTAACTACACCACTCTGTGTATTAAATAGTGGTGTAATAAATGTTGAAAGTCCTTTTCAGAATTGTTGGCAGAAAATTACTTCAAAATCTCCTTTTACCGTTCATAAAATTATATTTTCTATTATCTTAGTTCTTGACCTAAAATAAATCTTATTTCTTTGTATGTAAATTAATTTTCAGATGTGTTCTGACCTAAGAATTTTGGCTAGTATGAAAGAAATTGAAGAACCTTTTGAAAAAACTCAGATAGGATCTAGTGCGATGGCATACAAAAGGAATCCTATGAGAAGCGAGAGGTGCTGTGCTCTGTCTCGCCATTTAATCACTCTTTACAGCAATGCTGCCAATACTGCTGCTGTACAATGGCTAGAAAGAACTTTAGACGATAGTGCTAACAGGTAATTGAACATTTAAAACATCACACATAGTAATACTATTTGGTGAACCATTATTGTGTTGCTCAGAATAATCATCCATAGTTCAATTAATTATTAAAGTCTTCTTCGCAAGAAATAATTTGTGATGCTTATCAATGTTTGCTTCTCAGAGCCACATCACAGCCTAGGAGCTGGGTGCTAATGGGAGATGCCATTACCAACATTTTTATTAGAATGATGAAAAGTCCAAAATTTCCACATGTATTTTATTTTGCAGAACGTTTTGAGGTACTAAGCTCCATTTTCAATGCCCGTGCTTACTTTCTTATTCAGCCGATCCTTGCTCCTATACTCTAGATGTGTGGAAATTTTGGGCTTTTTTTTAACCTTCTGACCGTCAATTTCCACCATCCAGCAATTCTAACAAAAATCTTTCTTATTTTTGAGCTCTATAGGGTAAAATACCTCAAAGGTTCATTTCGGACAACCAAATCTAGCTTATTATTCACTTAGACATTTATGTATTTTTAAAAGGATAGTTTTCTTCAAAATAAAATAACTTTTTGTTATTAAATTCTTATATTTTATTTGAGATTTATATATTATTCTTATAAGCATATATTATTATTCTTTTGGAAGAGCGAATCGAAACTTTTGTTTGATTGTTATTATTTTTTTAATTTATTGGTTTATTCATTTGCATATACTGTTATATAATAATAATTTATTTATTTATTTATTTACTGCTTGATCGCAACGGAGGCGACTAGCAAATTAGTAAGTCTATATGGAAACGTCAGCTTTGAACAAAAAGATAATATTATTAAATAAATTATAATGCATAATCATAACATAAAGGAAATAAATATAATTTCAGAAAAGTATCAAATAGATTTAAAAGTCAAAAATAAAATAAAAAATATAAAATAAATTAAAAAATAAAATAAAATAAAAGTAAGGAAATTATAAAAAAAATGACAGAGTAAACATTTTCATGAGTTCGTTAAATTGTGTGATATATATGTATAGTTTGTAAATATTTAAATATCTGATTCAAATAATGGCTACCATCAGACAAGAGTTCTGTAAGGTCAGTGGGTATGTTTAATTGTTCTCTTCTTCGACAGTCTGTAAGTATATGTCTTATAGTTAGGAGTTGGTTACATTGTCTACATGTTGGTGCGTCTTGTCTAGTCATTAGGTGTCCATGAGAAAGTAGAGAATGGCCAATTCGGAGTCGAGTTAGAACTACCTCTTCTCTCCGGTTTCCTCTTCTGCTGGATGGCCATTCTGCCACTGTTTGTTTAATCTGTCGTGGTTTATTGTCGTTAGTGTTGTGCCATGCTGTCTGCCACTGAATAAGTATTTGGTTGCTATAATATGTCGTTAGGTCCTCTTAAGTTGTTTCACTTGTTGTTATGTTCTGTAGTGTGGTTGCCAATTTGGCTTGTATGTCAACGTCTGTGCTTTGTTTAATGTCTACGTGCCCTGGTAGCCATACCAGTGTTACGTGTTTGTTTAAATTTTGTAATCGAATAATTTAATTCAAAATTTTGGTTGCCAAAGGGTGTGCATTGAATGTATTATGTATCATTTTTAGTGAGCTCAAAGAGTCTGTAAAGAAAATCACTTTTTTCTTTTGAGTATCCTTTGTATTGTACAAAGCTAACAACATTGCCTGCAACTCAGCAGAATATGAACTAGATACTGTTGCTAGTTTCTGTTGGAAAACCTTTCCTTCGATTATTGCAGCAGCACCAGTTCCTACCTCAGTCCGAGAGCCAACAGTGAAAGAAAAGAGGCTGTCAGGGTTCCCGTTAAGTATTTCTTGGAAACATGATTTGTAAACGTGTCTTGATGTCGCGTCGGATTTTTTGTAGTTCGTCAATGTTGTGTCAATTTTATTATTATTATATAATAATAAAATTAAGATGTTAATAAACAAACAAAGAACTCGACAACCGTTTATTTGTAATACATTTATTAAATTATATTAAAACTGAGTCCTCTTGTGCCACTTGATGGTAAAAAAATAAACAAATAAAATTTTAATTTTTTAGGATTATTTTCTGGAGTTAAGATTGTAATTTTGTTCTTCAGGGAATATTTTATTGAAATGTAAAACTAGTCAAGACATGTTTTTTTTTTCTTAAAATAGTTAATTTATATGTTCGTTGACCTTCCGCCAGTATAATAATTGTACTGAGAGGAAGATTTAACTGAAGTAATGCATGTATGTCTTAATAATATACAGATTTTACAACTCAATTTTTTCCGAAGTCATCATCTGTCATTTCTCTTGTATTCTGTTTGCAGGAGACTAACTCTGTCTGAAGCTTTCCTTTGTGCTGATGCTCTGCTTATGACCCTTATGAATATCGTAGAAGGACTTGTTGTCTATCCAAAAGTCATAGAAAAACACATTAATGAGGAGTTACCTTTTATGGCTACAGAAAATATTATTATGGCCGTTGTAAAAGCTGGAGGAGATAGGCAGGTTGGTATACTAACATTGTTTCTCTTCTGATTCAAATATGCATAATAAAATTAGGATACAAATAAAAACAGCCAATGCACAAATGTATTATTAATTATATTAAATATTTATTTGTATTAGAAGAAACAAAGTTTTTAAAAAATATGTTTTACAACTTTTAAATGAGATCTCAAAAATGTATGACTAAAATGAAACTCTTGAAAATTTTTTAAGTGAATGTTTGAATTTAAGTTTCATGCTCTGATTCACAGTTTTATTTCAACACACTTTTTTGATGATTTTCTTCTCAATTATGTTAAAAATTGTGAACTTTATTGACTTTAATAATTCAAAAAGGTTTCATGATCCCGATGAAGGCATGGTGGGATCTGAGCAAAAATTTCTATAGCTACAACAAAAATAAAAATGTTAAAGAAAGAAGGCTAATTTGTAGATCGAAAGCATAGTGACAATTTACGAGCACTTAAAAGAATCTATTAACTGTTTCGTTTAATTTTTTGTTTTTCTTCTTTTGTAGGTTTGCCATGAGCACATTCGTGTTCTTTCTCAGGAAGCTGGAGCGCAGGTTAAGATACTGGGCCAAAGCAATGATTTAGTAGAACGGATAAAAAAGCATCCATATTTTGAAAATATTCTTCAAGATTTGGACAAGATATTGGATCCATCGACTTTTATCGGACGAGCTCCCAGCCAGGTGGGTCATCTTTTGATTTAATTTTTAAAGACAAAAGAAACAAGGAAAATATTTTGAAGAGATCGTAATATCTACTTATTTCATTTGTCATGTTAGTCCAATAATGAAATATTCTAGTCCCATTTAATCCTTTCTGGCGTTATAGCAATGTTCTTCAGGTTGTGCATGACAATTATCTGGTAGATAAAACCATATGTCTTTGAAATTCAGTTGGATCCATGCCCGTCCCTAACTTCCTTCCTGCTAAGGCTTTCCAGATCAAAATCCTGATAATTCTTGTCTACGCTAGCTTTGACTTAATAAGAATTTTCCATCCATTTTCATTATTAAAATGATTAAGTTTTCTTTTTATTTCTATCGAAGGCTGAGATAATTTTCCTTTTCAATAACAAGTACCTTTACATTGTAAAGGGGTATTTGTCAATTATATTCTTGACCACAACATGTCTTGCTGTCACTGATGTTTTGGTTTGGCCATGTTTGTAGTCTGAGCATTGCAGTTCATATCATTTAGCCAGTTTGCATGAAGTAGTCGTAGCCACAGACAAACAGGAGCAGATAAATGCACCTGTTTTGCAAACATTTTTATCTTTTGCAGCGCCCAAGATGTCACAAAGCTTATCGATAAACTTGAATATATTTTTTTTTATTTTATGGGTTAAAATTCTTCCTTAACAAATCAAAAATGGTATCCAAGAGTGTTTATGCGAAGAAACATTTTTGAAATGGGCAAAAAATACAATTTTTCGGGTAAATTCCCGATGCCAAGTGAACACGATGCTGATTTTTTTTTTCAAAGAATTGAAACTTTTTTTTTGGATACTTTAACATCGCATAAAAAACGTTAAATATAAAGAATCGAAAAATATTGATTTATCTGTTATTTACAAATTCAAGAAAATTTCTTTGATTTTGCTCGCACAAGGTAGTTACCCTATAAATTGGTACATATCAATAAATTGCTCTTTGAATTCCTTCCAAAATATATTGGTAAAAAGAGAGGAGAGCAGGCTTGCCATCACCACACAGAATGCTATTGTTTGTACATGTCACAAATATTCATGTTCGTGGTGGTATTTGTCTTCAGTTATGCTGTAAACGTGTAGATTTTAGCTCCTGAAACAATATTCGTGGAACTATTAGAGTAAATAAAATAAAATATATGTAAACTGTAAATTAGTTTTTCTAGTGTTGACCTGACTTTCTGCCTATTCAATTTACAAGTATTAAAAATTTGGATCACAATACATATTGATATGGTTCTTCATCGATGTTTAAAAGTGACGCCAACCTCCAGAAAGCCTGGTCAATATTGCCTATGGAAGTCAATGCATCATAGAAATAAATAAATATTTGAACCTATCTAATACTTCCTAGGTACTTTTTTATTTTTAATTCAATATCTTTTTTCCAGGTTTCTGAATTTCTTGAAGAAGAAGTAAATCCACTCCTTCAGAGATACAAAGGAAAAATCATCGATAAACCTGTTTTATTGAAGATTTAAAGTACGATTGGAAGAACCAGCTGGAGAAGATGGAAGTCTGGGTTTTAATACAATTTTATAAATTCAAAAACTACTAAAATACATTAGAATTACATTATAATGACAACTGGAGAGGCAGGCGATATTTAATGTGATTGGTGATTGTTCGTTATATTCTTATTCAATTATATATTCAAAGGAAACGAAAATAAGTAAATTAATATTGAAATGGCTAAATTTTTACTAAAATAATCAAGAAGAAAAGATAAAAATCAAAATTTCAAAATGATTTACCGCTGAAAATGACTCTTTGCCATCATTGCAGAATAGCAAAACTTCTAAAAAAAAACCTTCATATAAAAAACTTCTGTATGTAATATAGTTAGAAGGAAACTTACACAATCGTCAAGCTTGGAGTATAAAACCCGACTGTGTAGAGAAAGGACTTGTTAAAAAACGTAAATGTTACTTTTCTGTATTAAAAGAACGAATATCATCAGCTTTTTGCTGGATGTGGCTTCCTGGCTCCTTTAGCATCAAGTATATTGCCTTTTAAAAGATCTAAATTTTGATGACAAAAAGACTCTTAACTTGAAAAGTGATTACTAAGATCTGTTTCCTGCATTTAAATCAAAAATGCTTAATGCCGGAAACATGGCAGCTATCATGGCCTCCAAGATCAATTATGAGCCCTTACCCCCGCCCTCCATTAATATTACTAAAAACTATTAATAGAATTATTTAAAACACATTTCTCTGAAAACAAAATAAAATACATTTGTAATCAAAGGGAGTGGAAAATGGTAGGTACTTCAAATTGAAATGTGAGTAAAAAATAACCCCGGTTCCCCTGAGACCAAACACCCATGACCAATTGTCCTCTTCCTGCCCCCCCCCCTCTCAGAGGCCCTGGCAGATATAGCCATAATTTGCGGCAAATGTTTAAAGACATCGAGACAAATTATCTACACATAATTAGACTCTGGAACCTGCCATCATTGTTGTCTTCAGGTATTATTAAGTGCCATATATGCAGATAGAAAGAATAGTGCCATAAATATAGAATAAAATAATTTTTTATTACTCTTTTAACAACTTTCAGACTGGACGGTGTACTAAATGGAGTTAAAAAAAAAAATCTTAACTGGCCAATTTATAAAATACACTGTTTTAAAAAATATTTGTTAAATAAAAATAGCTGTTATTGTTTCGTTTTTTTTTTTTTTTTTTTTTTTTTTTTAATTTTATGGATCCTATTTTTATATTCTGTATATTTTTTATGTTAAAAATACAAAATTTTAAAAATGCTTAGTTTGCTGAATTTGAATATTTATTATTATATTTTATTCCCCAATTGAAAACAACTACAACAAGCGCCAACGGCCATAGCCACGTTGAATGCACCGGTTACCGTAGATCAGCGAAGTTAAGAATGGGTGACTGACCACGTGCTGTTGGTATTATAAAAGGGTGGCAACCTGTAGATAGCCCGGCGTTAATAGCCTAATTGTTGATACACCGTTAAACAGGAAAAACAACAAAAAAAACTATAACAAGCATAGATTGTGCTTCTGTGATAGTTTTGTTACAAAATGGCAAGCTTATCCATTAGCAATATTTCTGGAATATATATATATACAGGGTGTAGCGTAACTAATGGATAATATGGCACCTGTAGAGGATGTTCTGGTGGTTATGAAAAATGTGTTTTATGTTTAGTAAAAGTCCTTCAGAGTCGTGCCACCAAAAAGTGGCAAAGGTTTTTTTTTTGGAATTTTTTAATATCTTGAAAACCGAAGGACTTTTACTAAACATAAAACACATTTTTCTGAACCGCCACAACATCCTCTACCCGCAGGTACCAAATTATTCATTCATTACACCACATCCTGTATATATTGTTATAATAAAATAAAATAAAAATATTATATAGCCACACCTTGATGTGCCAAAATGTTATAATATAAATAAAAAAGTTTTATTTTTAATAAGTTTATTTACGTTACGTTGGGAGCCAATATAATAAAAATTTTATAATATTTAATTTTAAAAACTCTTTATCTCAGGGGTCGGGTTCGAGTCCAGTAAAGTAAAACAAAGACAATTTTAAATAATAAAAAACAAAACAAAAGAAAAAACTCATAGATAAGTTATATCCAGGCATAGATAAACAAGCATTACCTGATATAAAGCCAGCTCGGTATTAACTGCATAGGACAGGATCTTCTTTACAACTGTATCTTCTTTTCACTGAACTGCACTTATGAGACTGTATCTTCTTGTAAACTGAATTGTAGAGATGAGACATGAGACTGACGCTTCCTTTAACAGACTTCAACTTTATGTGTCTGTATCTTCCATTACACTAAACTGCTTGTAACCGACTCAACTAAAGCTGCATTAGGAATGGCGTTGTTTCTTGGCGGGAGCGTCCTACCGGTATCCAATGCTACCTATATCGACTGCTAGACAAATATAACAAATAATATTTGCTTATCCCAGCAACGAATCCAACATATCAATGAGCTTTTTTGGATTTTCAGAATTTTCCGTGTTAGTTTTTTAATTTAAAACTTTTAATTTTTGATGAAAGTTAATATAAGAAAAATTTATTTGTTTTTTTATTTTCCGCAAACCTTGTATTCGTCTTTACCCGCCTTTCTTACCTTTAACGGTTATTCGAATTTAGAACTTTTAATTTCTAATGTAAAGTATCATTACAATATATTTAATTATATAATTGTTGTTTTTCAAGATCTGAGGGATATGGATAATGAAATGTTAGCCTGCTTTTCCTAAGGGGGAGAAAACATGGTAAATTAAAAAAAAAACAGGGATGTTAACACTTTTGCAGCGGGTGTCCTTCCAGAAGGACACTAGCTATCTTACCCGCTTACGATTGTCCCTTCGGAAGGACACTCCTCCCTTACTTGTCCCTTTAGATTCAAAATGCTCATAAATGGAGAGGAACTTACAGCTGCCGCAGCAAAAGTTTTAAGAAATCACATCAAACTGTAAATAGTCAGAAGCTACTGGCCATAGAAGCAGAGGTAAAAAAATAATAATTGATGAGTCCATTCACCAACCACAGTTCTACTGAAGTTTTTCCTTAAGCCCGCTACACCCAGTCAGGCAGGCCTGTCAGTTAGAACTGAATAGTCTGCTGGAAAGCCGGTCACATGAACGTATATATATTCTGGCCGGTCTGTAAGTTAAGACTGTTCAGGCGGCCAGAATATATTCACATTTACGCAACCGGCTTTCCATTCTAACAGACAGGCCTGCCTGACTGTGTGTAGCCTGCTTTACACGCTCCCTCCCGTTAGACTTCCCTTGAGTAAATGTATCAACTTTTTCTCTTCGCATCTATTAATGTTAATCTATGAATTGACGCATGACAAAATGGGAAAAACAAACTGATACAACATTTTTACAATTTTTATTTTTTTTGTATATGAAAAGGCAGTTACAAATTTTCAGTAGTTAAACATGCAGATATAACGTAATTTATAATAAACAAAACATTAGCTCATAAAATAATAGTAATAAAGTCAAAATAGATAAATATATGTACAAAAATAAACAAAGCCTTAAAAAAAATAACAAAAAAACAACAAATATATTTTGAAAAACATAATGACCGATTTCAGTGCTCAAAATTCATGTTACAATTTAAGAAACATTATACTATGAGGCATAAGTATCACTAATACTTTTTAAGCTTGAAGCAACAATATTTTCGTATATATATTTTTTAGTAAAAAACATTCAACAGAACTTTTTGAGGTAATTAAAATTGTAACAATATAAAATTTAGGAGATAATTCTGAAGCACTGTGAAACAAATCATAGTGAAATTATGGTGTCTTTTAGAATGTGGTTTGGGTTGGTGAACTGGCCAGAAAGGAAGGATAAGAAATTGATTTAACTGATGAAAAAACTTGTTGATCGGGAATGTTGTAAGGCAAACCGACCGATTGACGTAAACTGGTTTACATCTTCAACTGTGGATGAGATAGTTGGATTAATAGAATAGGAAAAGAAATAACACGGGAGACATTTTAGCTCCTTAAGAAATAATATTACATTCTTTTCCAACGAATAAACTGCAAAACTTATGTGCAAACTTTCCGTCACGTTCTCTGTGCCATTTTGTCAAGGTTCTCAATGATATAAGTAAAAATATAACAATTTTATTTTATTTGAGCAAACTTGAATACATTTTAAAGACACAGTGCTGCAGAATTATTAAAAATTGAAAGACCAATTGTTTTACAAAAATCAAAACAAATTATTATCGCAAAATACTTACAAAATAGATTAAATTTTATTAGATAAACATTAGATGTAAAAAAAAGTTAAATTATAGCTCGAAAAACACTGATGGAAAAGGAAATGAGAACATTACTAATTTCATTTAGTTTAATTAAATTCAATATTAATAAATAATAAAAAATATATTAATTTATAAAATCCTATAACAAGCCCTAAAACCTTAGTTTTACTACAATTAGATTAGTAAAAGTAAATAACAAATCAAAGCTATATGAATAAAATAATGACACTACATTAAGTTAATATTGCAGAATATTGCACAGAACGGAAGAATGCAATTGAAATACGCAGAACTTGAATTGCCAATGACATCAAAGCTAGTAAATTCGTTAGAGCAGATTAGTGAGGGGGGCAAAATAATTTAATCAGTTATTTGAGAAAATTGTATAAAACCCTCCAAAAAAGTTTCTTCTTTGTGGGAATATGTTTCCTATGCTTTGATTATTTTAGTATATTCATCCCGGATTATTACCTTATGTATCCCGTAATACTCCAAATAACACGGTCTGCCCAAACAGTAACGAAATAAAAAAATCGTTAATTTTGGGCATACCAGGTTTTGCAATCAACTGATTCAATTCTCCGATTGTATGAAAGCAAACTTATTAGGCCAAGAATAATAAGTTTTGGTGTTTTTCAATGGAGAATTTTACACAGTACTCGTATTTCAAGAAATTCTGGAGAATCTTATATTTTCTTTATTTCAGAAAAGATAAATTGTCAGGCTAGGAATCAAACTCAGTTATTTCGATCAAAGCTCAAAATTGATCTAGTTTAGAAAAAAGTTATTTTTGAATAAAAATATTAAAGCTAAAGTAATATATTTATTTTATTTTTATAACAAGTTAAAAAAAAATGTGTTCAAGTAAAAATATATTTACTTTAAAAAAATATAATAAATTATTTATCAAGTAAAAATGTATTTACTTATAATAAAAAAATGTATTCTGAAATAATAGACAATTCAATTTTTGATTTGTATTTCAGATTAAAACAGTGAAGTAAATAAAACTTTGTATACATTCTTACTCAAATAATGAATACATTTATTATTCATTATTGTTTAATTAGAAAAATAGTAACTTTATTTAGCAAATAGGAATCTACCACCACAAAGCAAATTTTGTTTCCCTGTGGTATTTTTCCTCCGGAAAAAGAAAAATCAGATGAAATAACTTATTTTGTAATCTGTGGAAGTCTACAAACAAGGCTTCCAAATTCATCAGTCTTCCATATTAAAACGGAACAACACCTGAAATTTGTATCATCAAACAACATTTTTTATATTATCTTGCCCCTCACTTTATGGCGACAAAAAGAGATTGCATAACTTAATAAGCACTTGCGGACTAGCCTGACAACAGAAACATAAAATCGTCTTTTGTGATTTACGAATAATTATAGCTTTTTATCAAATATATCATTGAATAATTATCAGTCTTTCATTATTTTAAAAATAATTTATTTAAATTACTAAATACAATTGTTTCTTCCCATTGGCACTTACAATTCTTTGGTGTTTAATTAAACAAAAATTGCCATGATTTCAGAGAACAGAATTAATTTATTAACTTATCATGGAAGAAATAAGAAAACAATTCCGTGATCATGTATCTTAAAATAATTAGTAAAAGTCTCGCTAAACCTCACTCACTTCCATAGAATCAAATCTTCAAAATATACGGACAAAGAGGATGGGACGGATTCACTTCATCATTCATTTGGCACATAAAAACATTTTCTTCGGTAAAGCTTTTATGTTCTTGTAAAAAATATTGATTTTCAAAAAAAAAAAAAACAATCAAAATGTAATTTTAGTGATATGTACCACACATGTTTCTTTTTGCTCACTTTTACTGAGATTTCTAACTATTTTTCTTCCATAATTCTAAGTCCACATTTCCATTTCATCAGTGTGTCTTTCAATGAGACAAAAGTAGATGTATATAACAAAACATAGAATAGCCGCTAAGCCAGCCCAAAAACGACAAATTAAGTTGCGTTATAATTATCTAAACATAAATGGTTAATATCTTAAAAAATGAGAAAGGTTAAGTCCAACTTCCTTTTATTCATTCCTTGCTCTACATTTTCATACCAATTTCGTACCTTCTCAGAATTTCAATATTAATATAGTCATCGATCAATATCATAATGACCAAAGACGCTTTTATCCAGTACAATTTCATGGAGCAGCACAATAGGACAAAACTCTTTAAAACATATTGAATACCTATATTCTATTCCACGTGCTTCTGACCAATCAAGTGCTAATTGCCGATTATTTTTAGATTTGCAGGGAGAATTATTTATTTAAATTTTAACGTTCATTATTATTAACTGAGAATTTTGGGATGGGTTATCTATAGGTTTCCAACCTTTTCTAGCCAGGATAGGGCTGATGCCTTTTCTCTTTTCTAAAGAAAAGCCACCACCCCATAGTGGGAATCGAACCCACGACCCTTGGCACGGAGTGTTAAGTGCTCACGCCTTAACACTCACTGCCACCAGGCCTCAGAGAGATTTACGAATAATTACTTGATGTTCTAGTATTAAATAACCTGGTTATAAATGCTTGGTCTTTCAAAATAAACCACTCGTTTGCAAACTTGTAATGTTTTTATCAACTTTTAATCCTACTGTTTAGCTGAAATGTTTACAGAATGCAGTGAGAAATGAATTATTGTAAAATCAACAATATAATAATTTGTACTCTTATTTAAAATGAGATTTGTAATAACTCACATCCATAGGCTAATGAAAAAGCTTGACAGCTCACACTGAAAATAGCTCCTTAAAATGCCTGGTAGGACTATTCGCTCTCCCCCTAGAGAAGACAAGCTGTAAAATTCTGAAGATGTACAAAATAGATATGAAGTGTATAGAGGAAATTATGAATAATTTGACGATTTTTTTTTTTTTTTTTTTTTTTTTTAAACAAATAACACTCACCATTTCTAAAAATTAATTTATAAGAACTCAATGTTAATGTATACTGTTTAAGTAATAAAATTTGAGCCACAAAAATCAAATTATCCTTGTAAATATTGTAATATATTATTGAAACCTATGAATATTATTATAACTTACTTAATGATCAAATATGCTTGACTACAACGAGAAAAGATAACTTTGGTCAATATATATATAGGCTTATTTCTATTTGAGAGATTCTAATAAAATTAACAAATTAAAAACTAAACACCAAAATATTTTAAATTTATACTGATAAAACTTCTAATTAAATTATAATTTTATTCTATATCACAAGTACTTTTCTGATTTAAGTGAAGGCCGAATGCAAGCGTGACAGTATGCTTAGAGCTTTAATTTATTTTTAAAAATATGCTTCATTTAATATTATTAACAGTGTATTTACAACTTCTACAGTAACAGAGAAAATGTTCTTTAACAGATTGAGCACCAAGACATAGTTTTTTATACTGACAAAACCAAATTTTAATGTTTAGTCTCAATTTGAAACTCTTAATTTAAAGAAAATATAATTTATATTCTAACAGAACAAGAAAGTAAGGGTGCCCATTGACGGTGAGGCCCGAGTTGAACTCAAAAGATTTCATTGTGTGAAAAACAAATAGATTAGCTGTATAGACCAATGAGGCCGGGACTGTGCAGGTCAGGCCTGACGTGGGTGGACAAGAGGATATTTGCTTCACATACAGTGGGTCTACGATAACTGGAATGTACTATCCTTGCCTTGAGGTTTATTAACTTATCGTTTGTGTACTAGACCCGTTCAGTCCAAACCTTAAGGCCAAACTGCCTTGAGATTTGAACTGAAGTGTATGGCCACCTTAATAATTTGCACCCTCAGAGCAAATAGCAGAATGCTTTATCTAGTAGCCTTTTTTTTTTCTAATTCATAAAAAAATACTATTTGGTGCTCAACCTGCACAACTAATGAGCATGATCATTAAAAAAATATTGTTTGTAAAACGAGGAAAACATATTGCTTTTCGTCATCTAAAAATATATACAACAAACTAAAGCCTATTATCACGCATAATTTGTCGGGAGAGAAATAAAATAGAACATCCCAGAAATCTGAAGTCGAAGGAAGTTCTACACATAAGGAAGCACTAAAATAGATTAATCTACGGGAACTTAAATTTTAAAACTTTAGTATTTTCAGGCACTACAGTTAATAACAATATATATAACAGGTCTATCACAATTTAAGTACAAGACGGAATACATTTATAAATAAACTGCTTAAATAAATGAGTCCACAGTGTTAGTACATTAGTTCATTTATATGCATAACGTATAATATATAATGTATGTCCAAGATGACAGGTCACATATAAAAATAATACTTCTAATACTTTCTTTTTTAAAAAATTAATATATGATCAACAATTATAAGTGTTAAAATGCACTTCCAGAATTATTAAATGAAAAGACAGAGAGCTGTGCATTTGTTGTATTTATTTAAGTACCAATGCAGTGGGAAAATATATTTTCTAGCCGAATTCCTTCGTTTTTTGGAACTATTTTAGACAGAATGCAGCTAAAGGCATGAAACATATTGAGCATTATTTTATTGGTCCCATCTAGTCTACCGTGTGCAATAAGAAATAGAAGTGCCTTCAGATTATTGCATGATTTGTTTCCCACTAACTTAATATAAATAACAATAAATTCAAACGTATATAATAATAAAAAAAATGTAGAGAAAAAATATGAGGTGTTGTGGATACATAGTCCAAACTCAACCTAAGGTCAACCACCATCCAAATCTGGACACTTCAGAGAATCTGCAGATATATATTTTTCATGTTGAGTTCACCCTTCTTTCCCTCTCAAAATACAAAGAGATTGAAAACAAACTGGCTGGAAACTGCCAAAGGAAGTCTGTTACGAAAGGTGAACAACTCTCCACTACCCTAGTTCCTGGTCAGTTATTATTTATTTATTTAAATTTTAACGTCCATTTATTATTAACTACGAATTTTAGGATGGGTTATCTATAGGTTACCACCCTTTTCTAACCAGGATAGGGATGATGCCTTTTCTTTTTTTCGAAAGAAAAGCCACCACCCCTAGTGGGAATCGAACCCACGACCTTTGGCACGGAGTGTTAAGTGCTCACGCCTTAACCCTCACGGCCATCGGGTCTCCGGTCAGTTATTATATAATTTGTTTATTAATATAAATTTATAAACAAACAATGAGACATCCTGCTGCGAAAAAATGTTTTGAAATATTCTAGTTGAGTTCCCCCTTATGGAAAAAATATTCAAATGCATTTTCCTCAAAACTACCTATTGTTGAGTTTGCCCTTCACATCCGCAAGAGCTCATATTTTCCAATAATAACAAAAGAGCACTCTGAAGCAGCTTTCGCATTTTATTTATATGGCTGGAGTAAATACATATTAATTGTACTCCAGAGAAAATTAAAGAATAACATAAAACACAAGAATTTTAAGTACATTTAATCTTTAACTGAATATTTACAAGTTTTTTTTTTTTTTTCTTAAAATCTTAAAACGATTCCTAAGCCAACATAGATTATCTACATATTCTTAAACTTGATCTATTTACTGTGAAATAAAATTACTGTATGTAGTGATAATTTTTTCATAAATAACTCTAAAATACTTTTTGATACTTGAAATATATAATTTTTGCAAATAATAATAATTAGGCCACTTGTGCAAGTACCAAATTAGGATTTACATCTGAACTATTGCACATTTTTTTAGTATTATTATAAAAGTTATTAAAAAAGAAAATTATAAGCATTCTCTAGATAACCTTTATCCGAAACAAGGAATTTTTATTTGCTGTCTACTTTATATAAAAAACTGTATTTGATTAAAGGGTGGGGCTTTGAGTAAAGAAAAGGGGCTCATCGCATATCAAGACCAAAAACACTCGGAAATGTAACCAAAAATGTTGCAAAAATTTCTTACGTTATTCAACCATAAAATTTAAGGCTTCGTTTCTATCAATCTGATTTTGAGAATGTCAATTATCGGGGCGAACTGTGCAGTAGCTCACCGTAACAATAAAAAACCAATGACATTTTAACAATAAAAGGCACAAAAATCACAAGAAATAATTTAATTATCCTGATAGAAACAATGATTTAAATTAAGAATACATCGTATTAACATATTTTATTTCATAATGAATATTTTTAGTTCATTTAATTTTAGAAATGATTGAAGATGGTTGATTCAAAAGAATGTGGCTCAAATTATCTTCAAATGCAGACGATTATAGCACAGGCTTGAGCAACTGTTTATAGCTGATAGAATATAAAAATCTCTTTTCAGCTCAGCTTTCATATTTCTTTGAAAATCAAAATCGCAAGAAATTAACAAAAATTAATTATTAGTAATTCTTAAACGAACGTTATTCCTTTACTAAACTAACTTATTAAATAATATTACCCAGGGTTAGGAACTCGAATTAATTATGGCAGATTTCCCGAGGTGAAAGTACGTAATGGATTTCAATTAAAAGAAATAATTTGTTTAAAAAAAAAAGTATTTGCGTCAGACAACTGTTCGGAGTTAATTTTTAGTTTAAAAGCCAGTTTAGGAACTGTGTCATTTTAGCGTGATTCCGTTCTTATCCCTAGTGTCATTTGGAAAGCTTAGAATTGAAACAGTTAATATTTTGTCTTAATCTTTCGTGAAAAATGTAAACACCTACCTAGATATTTCAGAATCCTTGTTAATCATACGAAAATCCTTATAAATATGGCATTGAAAATGGTTTCATTTGATTTCCCATGTCAAATCACCAATGAAAATGGTACCTGGAAGCCTATAAGTGCAAAACCATAATCACTATTATTTTACCGTCTGAATTTTTCCCCCATAAAAACATTGTTCTAGTAGGTGGACTCTGCTGAAATCAGAACAATTTTTTGAGCCTACTAGAGCGTGAACAGATAGACGTATATATAAATATATATATATATATATATATATATATATATATATATATATATATATAAATATAAACGCACACACATTTGAACCAGTGTTATTTTCACATCCTATAGAGCTATGCTATGAGCTTTTTGACTGCTCGCCAGAGACTGTGACTTTTTATAGTTTATATAGGCGTTTACGCACTTGGTTAAAGGTTGCCCAGGCGACTCTTCGTGCAGTGGTGACACACAAGCGACTGCGGGTCGCTCTCAAAACTTGGCCCTAGTTGCCTATGTTTTGGTTGCCGATGGACTGAGTCGCTGGCGACCAGTAGACAGAGCGTAATAGCACATAGGGTCTGAAATATTGACATTTCTCACAGGCACCTCCCAATTTCGTCATATAATCAACTTCTTAAGTGGGTTTCCTCCCAATGGAGGGAGGGGGAAACGCGCTAAAATGTATTGATATCAATAATAAGCCAAACCAAATATATGTAAATCTCAAAACTCAACAAACTAAAATTTAAACAATGGAAATCTTTAAAAAGTAACCCCTCAACCTACTACTTTATAAATGATATTTTCACAATTCTTTAGTTAATAAACATTTTTTTGAAAATATAATTCCATAATAAATTCATAGAAATAGTATATACATAATACTCATTGCAAGGCACATAAGAAAATATGTGATAGATCAACCAATTCATGCAGTTTTCAAAAACATTCCAAATAGAATATCGTTAATGCTCAAATATAGCTAATCATTAAAAGCATTAGAGGTGTTTATCTCGTCAAACGCTCTGAGCGCATATATGCAGGCATAAAAAGCAGTGCACCCCATTCTCTAGATGCACATATGTGGTCTGGGTTCTGCACTCGCCACGATCGGCTTGACTCATAGTTTTTCGTATTTCTTCTACCCTAAAATGGTCAACGTTTGAAGGGGCATACAAAGAGAGGAAAAATTTATTTTTAAACAACTCTTAAGACAGGATGATGTAGAAGGAACAATGAGGGCCGCCGAGATTGGGAGCGCCTCGATCTTATCTCGCATCTACGGTGTATGTAGATCGGGCCCACCCTTCATATCTATGGACATGCTCTTCCCGGACGACAGTTAGCGGTTATAAGTATAAGATGAGTTCTAAGTTAAATAAGCATTTTTTTTCCCCCAATAGGATGGAAAAGCAGTATCAAATACCGATAAAGCAAGTGACCATAATCAAGGATGTTAAAAAGCTTTTACCATATTTTTAGAATTATAGAGAACCAGCTCCTAAATAAATAGTGCAGGAAAGGAAGACCAAAGGATGTAGCCTTCAGAAATAGAGCTCATGTTAGGACAAGGATTGCTGGACTTAGGATTGGTAAAGTGTGCATTAACATTGTGAAAAAGAAAGAGTAATGAAAGTAAGTCTATAATTATTATAAGTATAACAAAGAAGAAATACTTGTTTGTTTTAATTACACTGTCCTAATATTCTTATTAAATGTTTGTATTTATTACACTGTCCTAATATTCTTATTAAATGTTTGTATTTATTACACTGTCCTAATATTCTTATTAAATGTTTGTATTTATTACACTGTCCTAATAATCTTATTAAATGTTTGTATTTATTACACTGTCCTAATATTCTTATTAAATGTTTGTATTTATTATATTCAGTCCGTTGTTTGAAGATGATTATTTGTAAACCAATTTTCTGACATTAAAATTTTTAGAAATACTATAGAGTAATGAATAATATATTTAGTGCAATAGAATTTTAGCAAATTTAGTTTTATTTAAATTTTAACGTCCACTTATAAATGGCAAAGATTTTTGTGACGAGTTATCTACATATTACCATTTCATTTATCGATATAAAAAAAAAAAATCACAGAGCAAGGGCATGTTTTCCTTTGAACCGATGTGGTCTATTAGAATATAAAGAGAAACAAAAATTAACAATGGGTGCTGTCCATGGGTTCTCATGGGAAATGTGTGATTGTGGGCAGCAATAGGGCTGAACATGTTAGAGGAAAAAACATTTAATTAATCTGTTGCTTGAAAAAAAAAAGTGTAAGGAATAATTGATTATCTGGATTGAGTAGATCGCTACTAAGTGTAAATTAGTTGGAGAGGATATAAATCCAAATATTTTACCATAGAAAAAGTAGGCATAACATAAGACATCAAGGGCTCGGTTTGGTAATTTTGGAAGGAAGATAGCAAGAAAATGGAAGAGGAAGAACAGGATTGGATATAGAAAGCAGTTAAGTAACTAACAGCATTTTGTAAGTAAAATTTAGAAATAAAGAGACTCATTAACTTAATAATTGCTTAGAACCAATCTATGAAAAAAACAAAAAGAAAAAAAATATTAATTTCTGAGTTTTTACTTAACACATTCAAAACAGTGAGAACCCTATGGTGCACATCAAGTGCTTATGGCTGGACTGAGAGTACCGTCCAGTGCTCTTTCCACCCCTCCCCAGAGATGCCGAGCACCATATGGAGCCTGGGCCTATTCAGTTTCTCAACCGCCACCCGACTATTAACTACTTGCTTAAGTTATCTCTCGCTCTAAATGTGTTCTGAAAAGGATTGAGAAGACAAAGCCGTTTGCCACACGGATTTCAGAGCAACTGTTTATCTCGTTACAATGACTGCAAGCACCATATGGTGCTCATAGTTTTTATGCGAATTATGAAGCAACATTTTTTTTTTATTATTATTCCTACGGTTTTATAAACATTAAAACAAATGATTAATTGTAAAAAAAAAAAAAATCAGTCAGATGGGAAGAAAATTAAAACCAATCGCAGTGGGAGCCCAAAGTGAGCCAAGATGGCGGCAGCATTGAATGTGTTAAGCATAGTAGACACATACTATTCTTTACTCTACAAAACTATTGTTGATTTATGTAAGTGGTGCAATTTTGACACAACTAAACTGTATTGTCACGGAGGTGTGCTTATTATCCATACAGCCCACCTCCATCTTCTAATCTGGACAGGGTGAAATTGGCTGCTGAAACAGGATGGGGCAAAAATTACCTAATAGCTATTATAAATGCTATAGCCAAATTAAATTATCTGTATTTTTAATAAACTAATAGCCGAAATACAGTTCTTATCTGTTAGCAACAGATGATTCTTAAAACCTTTGGGATCACTTCGGAGTCACCCGCAGGGCCACTCCCTGCTGAACCCTGTTCACTTCTGATCTACTCCCTGCTTTTTGATTTTTTAATAAAAAAAATTCCTCCGCACATTCCCAATCTTCAGACACTCAATTAAATAGCTGCACAATAGATAATCTTATGTACACACAAGGCTTTAGCTACTCCTCCAAAAGAGATTCTGGCTTTAAGGATTACAGTTTTTCATCCTAAAAAGTCTCCATGTTTTATCCTAATCAATCTTTTATCTATCCTTAACCTCAGTCTGAGGTCCTCAGATGGTTTTAGTTTTATTTTCATAAATATTTGCTACAAAAAATGTTTCTATAGTTCTAATTCATAGATTCTTAATAATAATCAAATGAGGGGGGATCAAATAAGGAGATCTAAACACATAATTCTTAATTAACCTTAACCTCTCAGAAGTTAATCTTCCCGAATAAATATATATTAATACCGTTATTCCAAACATTTCAATGAACATCCCTTAAGTAACTCAATAATACTTGTGTTATAGTATTTCATACCTGACTTTTGTGTAAATCTTTATACACAACATATCTCTAGAACATAATTTTGATTTATGTCCAAATACTTTCCCTAAATACTCGCATCCAAATTTTAGGAAGGACACCTCTTTGGCGAAAGAAGTATTTTGTCATTGGTACTATTGTCGACCGAGTAAACACCTGTTATTACGATGTCACCAGTCGATATTGTCTGCGAGGCTGCCGATGCGAGATTACTTGAGCTATGGCAGAAACAATTACATCGATCAGGGCTACGAGCGGAACTCACTGCTGATGTTAGCAGCGCCTCCAGACGCTCCATTTTGTCCAATCTATCCATACCAGTGTCAGAAAGGAGTTCGTCCATCAGCTGCATTGATTCGGTTAGGGAACGTGGCTCTCCTGGAGAAAACAATTTTAATTATTTTCTAGAAAACCAGGAACACATAGAACAATGTTACATTCATATCAATATATACAGGATTTATGTAACTATAGCAGTGTTGGGTGTGATTATAATCATAATTACGATTATAATCACAGGATTTTGAAATGTGATTACAATTACGATTATAACTAAAGACACTCAAACGCGGGAGATAGTGGATTCAATTCCTACTGGCCCTATGGCCCAGATGTCGATGCGCCGTAAAAAAAAACAAAAAAAAAAAAAAAAAAAAACAGACCTTTATGATTACAAACATAATTACAAGAATGATTAAGAGTATACTTCAATCAAACCTTTGGTTATAATTACACTCGTAATAACAACATTTTTCTGTAATTATGCTCGTAATTACAACTACTTTTTCTATGATCATAATTCAATTGTAATCAAAATTGTTTTCTATCATTACAACTGTGTCATATCCTTTCTGTGATTATGAACATAATCACATCTTTTTTTGGAATTATAACTGGAAAATCTCATACATAACACACATCTGATCAGGAGAATTGGAAAACAATTCGATTCAAGATATTAGGAGTCATAGGTATGAAGAGTTGAGACTTAGTCATCCGTTGGTATTACGGTAATTACCGATAAGAAATCGGTAATAGTATTCTAATTTATAGAAATAAAAGATGTTGGGACTATAATGGTAATTGCAGAAAAAGTTGTGATTACGTTCACAGTAAGATTATAATTATGGTCGTAATTACAGAAAGGTTATGATGACAGTCATAATCAAAGAAAAGCTGTAATTACAGTTGTAATTTCAGAAAAATGTTGTGATTATGAGTGTGCAAAAAATGTTGCAATTATAATCAAAGGTGCGTTTACAAGTGTAATTGTAATCACTATTGTAATCATAATCATATCTCTGGTGTCTGTGGTGATAATCATAATCCTAATCATATCTTGAAAGCTTGAGATTATATCCATAATCAAAATTATGATTTTAATTATGCTCAACACTGAAATATAGCGACTGAATCTTGATTATCTCGGTCTTTTTAAGTTACATTATTATAAATCCTCTATAAAATAAATATTATACCCAGAGAGTTCTCAGATGAGGTTGACTTTCCACTATTGCAGCTTTCAAGGCTCAACATTTCGTTCTCACTTTCCCTGTAAAAACAAAACTCTATTAAATAAAGATAAAAAAAACAATTTAGGGCTTATGAAAATGTAATTTGTTTTCAAAAAAGAAACACTTAATCATTTAAATATTAGCACTAAAGGTCAATATGTATATACATATATGTGAAAGAAAAGAAAAAAATGACGTTTTACTGGCTCTTATTTTTAAAGATATCTATTCAAAACAAATTTAGTAATATACAAAGATAGGAAGAAAATCTCAAGGAGCTTAGGACATCAATTTAATCGTTATTAAGCACATTTTCTTTCTAAAATAAAACCTACTACTGATATTTAGCTTTAAAAAAGATATAATCAGTTATTATCTTGCTTCCTTGTATTTTTGTAATAAAAAATCAGATGAAACAGAGATATACATAAATATTTAATAATAATATTCATTTGTTTTTTCGAGAGCCAAAGATACTTTCACAAAAATATAAATGCACACTCAAATAGAACGCAAACAAGATGATTAAGAATTACCTATTTTTGCCTTCTAGTTTTTCTAGTTTACGAGCAACTTTGTAAGAGCCCTTTAGCTTTTCTTTTTCTTCTTCCGTTAAATCAAGATACCTAAAAGACAACAAACATTGAAATTGTTTTAGGGACATAACTCAAATTGAAATACTAAGAAAATTGAAAACCAAAGATAATTATAAAACAAAGAAGAACATTTCCTCATTATTGTTAAAATATTATTTTACAGGAGTGATATATCTTTGTTTGTGGCGCCTTAAACTTCCTTCACTTCAAGATTTTATTTTATATTTTTCATGAAAGGTCAACACCTACCAATAACTGCTTCTATTCCTTTACTAATGGCACTAGGGATATGAAAGGAACTGAGCTAAGATGACGCAGGTCCTGCAAGGCAGACTTTGTTTTATCGGATTAATACTTTTATTGGTTTTTAGGTGTTTCAAGTCTATACAAAAATCCACAGTTGATTGAATAATGCATTGATAACATTCATGTTTGCTAACAGAAAACCAGGCATTTTTTGGTTTTAGAGCATCTGATATGGTAGTGTGACGATGTGCTGATCCATATCAAATATCACCATTGGAAGTGACGTAATCGGCAATGGTGAATGCTGCTACAGAACTCAAAAATTATTAGTGCCAACAAAGCAAATGAGATTCTATATCTTCATTTTCTTCTTTAGGCCTATTTTAAGGGGCAAAAAATAAGAAAAAGAAAACAGAAATAAATATATTATTTACCTGAGCAATCTTATTTCCCTGTTACTCAGCACAATATTCCTGCCAGTATTGGCGGAAGTAGCCAACTTAGCTTTCAGATCAGATACTTCACTCTCGACTTTCCTCTGTTTCTTATGCTGCTTCACTTCCCCTGGCTTTATGTGCATTAAAACCTGCTCTTCGCACAACTCCCATAGCAAAGGCTCAAGATCCTTCCTTAATTCTCTGCAGAATTAAAAAATAAAATTAGAAATAAATCAGTCGTGTTCACACATATTGCTCAAGAAATATATAAATTAATAAAATAAACAAATTATCAAATACAATACGGTTATTTATAGATTTACATTGTCCGATAGCCTCCAAGTAAAAGGGAAGACATGAGAGTTGATGCCCTTGTTCTCTACAAATGCATTTTAACTGCGCGTAGCCAATCTTACCATACCATCTTCTTGCATGTGCGTCTATTATGAATACTTGCTCTTACTAGACAAATAACAAATTTGTATACACATTAAGCACAAATTTTTTCCATCTTGAATCAGTAAATTAACACATATTTAAGGATCCCAAATCTTCATATTTTGCTTAAAAATGCTAGTGAATGACGAATGTTTTCCTAATTTAATTCCATAGCCAAGTATTTGAATACAAGTATTGAAATGGTTTTTGAACATTGGTTTATAGAATCTACCTTTGGCTTTTTTTATAATCCATTGTATATTTCATAAAATATGTTTACAAGTTTATTTTCAATTTGTTTTAATTTTTAAAAGACCAAGTCTTAAATTGATAAAGCTAAGCAACATTTTTTTAGTGTCATGCTAATCAACTCAAAATACAATAAATTAGTTATTTCACTGTGTATATTAATCAATAGGCCATTGATTATTTCCTATGATAATTGGTAAATTACTAGAAAAAAATCTCATTGAGGTTTCAGCCATACTATAAGTTATTCGTAATCTGATAAGTAATCAAAGTATAAGTTTTCTTGACACTGGGGTGCTCCAGACCATCCCTCCTTAGCACTTGGAGAAAAGTGGTCATGAGTGCTGAGGTATGGTCTGTGCCTAAGGTCATGGGTTTGATTCCCATTAAGGCTAGTGGCTTTTCTTTCGAAAACAGAAAAGGCATCAGCTCTACCCAGGCTAAAAATGGGTGGTAACCTGTAGATAACCCACCGCACCCATTCCAGTAGACGTTAGAATTTAAATAAATAATAAAAAAAAAAATCATGAAGTGAGAATAATCGTACTAACTTCAGCATAGCATTATAAACTTGAGGGACAAGAGAAAGAACATCAGCAGCAGCATACAGTAACATGTCCCTTGTTAGAGGTCGTCTAGCCCAATATCGCTGATCCCTCCGGTATAGCGCTTTCAGAGCTTCCTTCTGCGGATTCACTGGGGCTCCGTACAGCTCGCAAAGTGCATTCAAACTGACATTTTTAACTTTGTAGACAGGTTTACCAGTTAATTGTAACTGCACAACAGCATGGGCTGCCTGAAACATATAAAAACAAAACATCCTAATTCTAGGACCTGTTTCATCTTTCATCTTGTTATTTCCATCCATTTCCTACAAGCATATTTAAAAGCTTATTACTGACATATATGCTTTTCTAAAAATGTTATATGGGGAAGTGTTTTTGAATGATTCAAAAAGGTGTTTTTTCTCCAAAAAGTGAACACATGAGTTAGTTAGAAAACTGTTTTTCAAGACATGTAAACAACCAGATTTTTAACCAATCAACAAAACATTAAAATTTAAGGAGCATGTCTACATTTATCAAAATAATTAATTTTCAACCATAATTTCAATTATACCTTGAGTAATCCATATTACATAGTCTTTCTCTTTAACTAACTTGAAATAAGATTGACATTTTTGACCCGATGAATCTTTTCTTTTTGGACATTTATATGTTCTAAAACCAAAGGCAACACTGGTTAAGATATACTTTCTATTTAATTTCTAAGGCCATTAGTGCCAGTTTCAGATTAAAGGGGCCCTCACACTGGCAAAAATATTGCTCAAAATTACGAAGAAGTCAGTTTTGTGCACAAATATTGCGAGTGTGAGGAGAAATATTGGGTAAAAAAAGGGGTATTCAATATTTTGTAGGGCCTTCAAAAGTTTCTGAAAGTATAGACAATTTTTGCAGACCTGTCAAAATTTTGTAGCATGAGAGTGCTATATGAGGGGGCTGACAAAATACTGCGCAATTGTTTGTGTGTCATTTAGCATGTTAGCGTTCAATATACATTTTTAAGTATTTTAAATCCTTTTTTCATCTTTATTTTATCCTGTCTATTAAAAATATATTGATTTGATTAAATATTTTGATTCAAAAAATACATTCTTCTGCATTTTTATGTCAATGCATTTTCAATTGCAGATATATACATAGGAAACAATGACCCAAGTGGTTGAACTGCCTTAAAAAATATAACAGCCGTTATACAATTATAAAAATTTGTGCAATATTTTAGTGCAGTGTGAGGGGTTTAGACCATTTAATATTTTGTACAAAAACAAGCTCAATATTTGTGCTCAAAATTTTGAGAACATTTTTTGCCAGTGTGAGGGCCCCTTAAGTTTTTGTGTATTTATGTAAATAATTTCTCAATACATAAAGTCTTACAAAATCCCTGAACTACTGATATTAAAGAACTCAAAAGTGTATGAAGAGAACGATATTTTACAAAGTCACTTAAAAGGTTGTATATTCTTAAAAGAGATGATTAAAAAAAAAAATGGTCCGGTATTGAGCTTCTCAAACATGCAGGTGATTAGTCACACAACTCAATAAATACAATTTAGAAATTACAAATAAATATTTAGCCATTGCTATTTAAAATACTGTGAAAAGAATACCTGAGTATCAAAAACATTCCTCAATGTAATTCCATATTGATTATAAAGATTAACACTATCATTTCGACAATCATGGATAACCTGCAAAATCAAATAATTAATAATTTTAATTGAAGAGTACCAGATACCAGAACATTCAATCAAGCGATAACTACCTTCACAACTTTTTCAGACTCGAGTAACCTCTGCAAACCACCTTGAACAACCAAATTGGGGCAAGTAACCAAATCGAAGATATATGCTAGACCGTTTGATAAACCTATTTGAAAGAGTGTCAACTGGCCCTTAACCCCTAGATTAATTCCTTCACAATCGAACGATATTGCTGTGCCTTCACCACCACTCAAAATGTCTTCAACTAAATTCAAACATTCCTTTACATTAGCTATCACTTTTGTATTTTGCAATACTTTTGTCTTCCAATTTTCTCCATTAACAGATAAGGTTGCAAGAGTTCTATCCTTTTCCGTATTTTCTGCAAGAGTTTTCATCACTAAACTGTTTACTCGTTGTTTTAAGGTCATTTTCTGTAAACTGTTTGGAGATGATGCCTCTCGATGGCTTATGGTCTCTATATGACAATTGTTCGATATGACTGGTTCTTCTACTTTCTTGCTTTCTACAAAATTGCATTCCAATGGCTTATTATTGTTGTTAATGATATTATTATTGTTAATAACATTTGTAACAAGATTCGATTGAACGTGAAATAAATTAGAATGCATTTTGAGGAAAGTCAACAGGTCCTGTGAAGTTTTGAAAATGGGTGACCAAAACTCTTCGGGAAAAAAGGTTCCAACATGATGAAATAACTGATCAACTAATAAGGGACCTTTCATATTAATGCACTGCTTAAAAAAATTTACCAGTCTTGTAGTTGTGGCAGAATCGACTTTGATTTCTTCTAATTCCTGAAATGGCCTAGGTTCTGTACCTTCATACTCTTTCAACATGACAGTTTCTTCAGTAACAATGAAAGCTTCAGGATACCGACATAGAAAGTCTCGAAACTCCCTAATATGTTGCCCTGATATGTGCCGCACTTCGGGGGATGCTTGGGATCTATGTCCAAGAAGACTCTTAATAGGAACTTCAGTCCCTTCTCCATACTGACGCAATTTGGTGGAAAAATATTCTACAGCCTCTTTTGCATAGTCTCGTTTACCACCTTGATTTGTACTTTCCGTATCAGCTGTAGCGACAGTATATGAGTTTACATAAACAAAATCGCCTTCAACAGTAAACAATGCAGGGTATTGAGCTAAAAATTTCTTCAGCCCCGATTGTGAACCTCCAGCAATTTGACGCATTTCCTTTGTAAAACCTTTGGCTCCAAATTGACAACTCAAATCATGTAGTGTTCTAGGTCCCCCTTTGTCCAATAACTTCTCAAAGAAAAATAATAATGTCATGTTCCTGACATGTTCATATTCAGAACTATCCATCTCTTAATTGCATTACATCAGATAGGTCAGGAAATTATCTATGTCATTTTTTTAGGAGAAGAACTTCAAATCGAAGTCTCCTTTATCAATATCAAGACATTATAAAATGTACCTGCATTCTTTTAATATGACGTCAACAGAAGACAGTTATAAAATATTTTGGTTATAATTTAAGGCTACTTCAATTGCGATCACTTCTGAAGTCACACATTTCCACATGACACTCAGGTTTTCTTTATCAAATAATAGACACAACGGAAAAGAATACACCATCTTACTAAATTAAACTAAATAACTAAAGATAAGGGACGGGAAAACTCCCATCCCAATCAGAACCTTCTGCCAAATTCATTTGTCAGGCATAATGAATAAGTAGGCATTAGAAATAAATTCCAATTAAATCGAAATATGCTATTACTGACTATTAACTTTAGATTAAAATTAATGAATAGCATTTGATCTATATTTTGACTCAAAAAAGTATAAAATTAAATATTGTAATTCTCAGAATCATAAAATGTGATTCAAAGAGGGGGGCTAACTCTTGGGCATATGGCTAATCTACATACATCACGTAAATTATATAATATGTAAACTTTTGCTTTTTATAAGGCACGATTAATCTAAGGAAAATATGTTGTTTGGCGTAAGGTAAAATAACGTAAGCTAAGAGATGAGCCAAATAGTAGCATTTATCCTACAGCCAATAAATAAATGGCTTGCCACACATATGTATAGGACATGGGCATATACAAGGGGCTGCAGCACCCCCCCCCCCTGAAATTTTGATTTGATCGGTAAAAATTTCATAAAACCCTTAAAAATAAATTAAATAAGATCATTTAGTTCATAAAACATATTCTAATTTGGGTGTAATACCGTTTAAGTTGGCTAAAACTCTTCCAAGATGTAAATTGCTAGTATTCCATACACCGGAAATGGTCTCTATATACGCCCATGGTATAGGTTGCACATATATTAGAGCACTTTTACCCGTTGCTATTTAGCATGGGCGTGAATAGAAAATAATTTCGGAGGGGGCTGTGAAAATTTCGGGGCGAGGGCTGAGACCATTTCCGGTGTATGGAATACTAACAATTTAGATCTTGGAAGAGTTTAGCCAACTTAAACGCTATTACACCCAAAATAGAATATGTTTTATGAACTAAATGATCTTATTTAATTTATTTTTAAGGGTTTTATGAAATTTTTACCGATCAAATCAAAATTTCGGGGGGGGGGGCTGCAGCCCCCTCCCCCTTATATACGCCCATGCTATTTAGGGGTATATGTGGGACACTATAAAAAAAATTAGATATCTCGCCAAATGAGACTATTTCATTTACTTTGCAGAGCCGATGTGCTGCAAAAAAAACTTGCAGATATATTTCTTATTTACAAGAAGCGAAAAAACGAGGAATAAATTTGTTTTTTGGTAGGATACGTTATTTGGAGAGAGAATGGCAAAAACGGGCGGGAATGCCAAGTAGCCCCTTGAGAGTGAAAATATCTCAGATGTAAGAACTTTCTATAAGAGGATAAGATAACGAGTTTGTAAACAGAGTCGACAAGCAAGATGTTTTAAGTACCTATTGCGAACATTCCGGTGTGAAAATATATATATTTTTTAAAGGCAGGTTCCATTTCCTTCTCTAGTAATGACAATGAAGATAAGATGTATAGATGAAAGGAGAATAAACCAATTAGACTAGGACCTGCAATAAAACTGACATCCACGATGACTCAAGGACCTAAATGTTCTTACAATAAATCGACATAGATGTCCGCATGTAGAATGATTTTAGAGTAAACATAACCTTGTAACAAAGGCTTTATTGAGCTAAATTACAGCATAACAAGAAAAAACAACAGCCTACTAACTAAAACAATAAACCACATGGCACAATAAACAATTGAATCTTGAAACATATGTTATACCACATTCACCCCCTCCTAATAATGAACATAGTCTTGTAAGTAAGAAGGTGGTTTCCTTATTCGGGCCCGTCTTCTTACTGGAGACTGATTTCTGGGCTCGTCCGGTGATTCACTTAATAGTGGTGGCTCTCCTGGTTCATCTTCTTCATTGGACTTGGGCAAGGCTTCAGCTTCAAGATCTTTACTCGGTGTATCAGTATCGTGGGCTTTATCAAGCGGTGCAAGTGTCGAGACGGTGGCTTCAGTGCCGTCAGGAAGGCGGACAAAGGCATAATCTGGGTTACTTTCAAGCAATGTAACCTCATCGACTTTTGCATCGTATTTTGATTGCCTATTCTGCCTCCGGAGTAGAACAGGCCCAGGGGTCATTAGCCAGGTAGGTGTCGAAGTTTCATTTCCTGATCTTCGGGGATGATTGAAGAGTCTTTCATGCGGTGTAGTATTGGTTGCAGTGCAGAGTAAGGATCTTATAGAATGAAGTGCATCAGGCAATACTGATCCCCAACGAGTTATGTCTAACCCTCGAGACTTCAGGGCTAATTCAACAGTATTCCAGATTATACCGTTATATCTCTCGACTTGACCATTCCCCTGTGGATTGTAAGGCGTAGTTCTACTGGAGGCAATGCTGCGCAATAGGAGGTAGGACTTCAACTCTCGTGACATGAATGACGAGCCTCGATCGGAATGTATCTATGAGGGTGTTCCAAACAGAGAAAATAACTCATCAAGTGTATCTATAATTGTAGATGCAGACATGTCAGGACAAGGGTAAGCAAAAGGGAAACGAGAGTATTCATCAATCAAAACTAGCAAATATTTGTTTCGAGAGCTTGAAGGAAGAGGACCTTTGAAATCGATATTCAGTCGTTCAAAGGGGGAAGTAGCCTTTATGAGAGTTCCATGATGCTTGCGAAAATGTGGCTTCATCTCCATGCAGATTTTACAACCAGCATTCATTCTTTTGAAGTCTTCCAAGGAATATGGTATAGCCTTGTAATACCTGGGTGGCAAAGGATGTTATGCAAGTTTCGCAGTTCATATTCTTTTCCTTTTGACAATGTACAACAGATCCTCGATAGAGCATCTGCAGTCACATTTTCCTTTCCTGGTCGATAAACAATTTCATGCTTAAAACATGACAATTCTAGCCTCCACCTTAATATCTTTTCATTTTTAATTTTACCATAGTGACTGGAGTCGAACATGAATGAAACCGACCGCTGTTCTGTGATTAGGCGAAAATGCCTGCCAATTAAATAATGTCTCCATTTTCTAAGAGCTTCTACAATCGCATATGCCTCCTTTTCGATGGACGTGTGTTTTCTTTCAGACGACGATAGAGTTCTAGAGAAGAATGCTACAGGTCTTTTATTCTGTGAGAGTGTTGCTGCTATTGCAACATCCGAAGCATCAGTTTCTACTGTAAACGGGGCAGAAAAGTCTATCGAAGATACTACAGCTTTTTCTATCTCTCTTTTTAAATTTTCAAAAGCTTCTAATGCATTTGGAGACAGAGGGAACGTACATTCAGCAAGAGGTCTTATTTTCTTGGAAAACTGGAATATAAATGAAGCATAACGAGAGAACATTCCCAGAGTCCTGCGTAATGAAGAAATGTCTTTTGGTGATGGTAATTTCCGTAAAGATTCCAGTCGCTCAGGATCCGGTCGTATAGTCTTGTTGGTTATCTGGTAGCCTAGGAGATTTATGGTTTTTAACGAGAAATGACTCTTTTCTTTATTAATCGTGAGGTTATATTTTTCTGCTATTTTAAGAAAACGATTTAAATTTTGATCATGATGTTCCTGGTCCTTACCTCCGATTGTCACGTCATCAAGATATGCATAAGTATCTGATAAATTTTCCAAGCATATGATATCATCAATAACCCTTTGGAAGGCAGCGACTCCATTTGTTACTCCAAAAGGAATTCTCTTAAACTGATAAAGCTGACCACAAGCCTCAAAAGCATTGTAAGCTTGTGGCGGACTTCAAATCGATTATGCTGAATATGGAGTATTTTGCAACTTCCTGGACTACATCATCTATTCTAGGGAGAGGATAAGCCTCTGCAAGGGTGAATCTATTGATTGTTCTAGTCTACCACCATTCGTCGCTTATGATTTCCATTATCCACAACCAGAACCTGAGCTCGCCAGGGAGACTTACTTTTGCAGATTATGTTGTCCCTTAATAGGTGAGTAACTTCCGAAGAAAAAAATTTTATATCTAACTCTGAAAATTTTCGAGACTTAATTGCTACAGGTTTACATTCAGGGGTGAGATTAGAAAACAGAGTTACAGGTTTTATGTTAGCTACTGCAAAAGCACTGAGATTCAGAGGCGCATCTTCCCCACCGAAGACCAACTGTACTGTAGAGTGTCTCTTTAGAATATCATGCCCAATTATAATATCAGAGCATAAATCTGGAAGAATAGACAAACAAACACTATTATATCGATGGCCATGAACGTGTAAATCAACTATACATTGTCCATGTATGGCTGTGCGATGGGAGGTTGAAGCCATCATAACCTCACATTGAGAAGGAAGTACAGAGAGCTTTAGACGGTCCACCAGTTTCTCGCCGATGAAACTACTAGTGCTGCCCGTATCAATAAGAGCAGAAACAGGAGCTCCATTTAAAGTTATTGTAATAATCGCTTTGTTTAAGCGAGAATTGTTCGGGAAAGTACTTCCAATAATATTAGTAGTAAGGCTAGATGAAATGTTTGACCTTTTAGATCTGGAGCGAGAAGATAGACATACCTTACTGAAATGGCCAGATTTTCCATATTTCCTGCAGGTGGCATCCCTAGCAGGACACGAATGCGAGGATGTTTGTTGTAGCCACAGAAGAAACACTTCGGAGAGACAGCAGCTGCTACTTGAGACGTTTCCGTTGGATCCTCTTCGCTAAGTTGTTGGGGATTGTTCATTTGATTTACTGCATTCACAGGTATCGGAGAATTATAGTATTCAGCCTGCTGATGTGCCAACTCCAATGTCCTCGCTTGTTCGTAAGCAAGAGTCAGAAACAATGATGGAGACTCAAGGAGTCTCTGTCGGATGTGAGATGAACTTAACCCGCTGATAAAAGAGTCCCTTATACAATCATCTCGGTTAATTTCAGCTGTAACTGCCTTGAACTGACAGTCTATGCTAAGCAGTTTTAAAAATTCAAAATATTTGTCAATGGATTCGCCTGGTTGTTGGCTCCTGGATGCCAGCATATTTCGAGCGAAAACTACATTCACTGGATTTATGAAAAGTTCTTTTAAAACCTCAATAGCTTCAACATAGGAAGTAGTACTACTTACATGCTCGTATATCACAGGTGAGAGAAAGTTTATAAGTAACTGGAGCTTCTGTTCATCTGTAGCCTTAGTCACAGCTACGAAGTTCTCAAAAGTTCTAAGCCAATGTTTCCAATGTTGAGCAGCCATGCTTCAATTTGGATCAACTTCCAATCTATCAGGTTTTAACAGGCGATCCATTGTAAAAATTTAGCTCAATAAATTGTAGAATGATTTTAGAGTAAACATAACCTTGTAACAAAGGCTTTATTGAGCTAAATTACAGCATAACAAGAAAAAACAACAGCCTACTAACTAAAACAATAAATCACATGGCACAATAAGCAATTGAACCTTGAAACATATGTTATACCACACCGCAGAATTTGGGTTTTCCACAAGGGAGTAAACATATGAGATTGATAAGCAAACTGATAGCATGACAGTATTATATTGAAGGCAATCAACAGTACTTAAAAAGACATCTACAGCCCTTCCGCAAACAAAAGAACAAGGTAGTGGGCATGCGCTGCATTCAGCCCATGTGTGGGAAGGCCTAGCTCTCCTCCGGCCATGTCCCTTCTTGTTCTTTTGATTGAGGGCGGACTATAGTGCGTGGCACTGTCCCTTTCTTAAAGGAATAACTTAGTCGCGGTCTTGAAACGGCCGAGATTGGGCGCGGTGAGCCTGACAGGCTCACCCCACAAAAATGGTTGCTATGTCCTTGGTTCACCATTTTTGACAATTCTCAAGCACGGATCTCATTAATAGAGATATAAGGAATAGAGTAATAAAAAAAAAGTTTATTACAAAATAGTATAATTGAGAAAAATTTTTTTTAAAAAAAACAAAAGAGGTGAAATGTACAAGTTGTAAAAATAGGACTTGATAAAAATCCCCGAAAAGGAGGCTTAAACGTTAAAAATAGTTTTAAAAATTGTTGTACATTCGTTTTGGGACGGCTATTTTCTATTTTAATCTGAATTAGAGTCTTTGAAGCGCGAGGGGGTGCGTACTGACATGCTGAAAAGCAGGCCGTGCAGAGAGATTTTGCGTGGCCAAGGCATATTCCACTATGGCATTTCTGGCAAGAAAAATTGGTCGTTTTCGTGTTTCTGCCGTGCAGTCACAGCATCTGGACCTTTTCTTGAGGGGGGGGGGTGACTTGGGGCTATCTTCCAGGATGTTGAATTTCCTCAGGCGAAGTTTTAGTGGTGTGTAACCCGGATGCCATCTTACTTCTTCGTTGCAATTCTTCTAGGCACAATTCATTGGCTAAGTCCTTCAGGAATACTCTTCTTCGTACTGAACGCAGTTGACTCCCAAGGTATATGACATTAGAATTGATACCTCCGATGTTCAGCATAGTGTAAAAGATGACCATTGGCCAGCGCTGGGTGTTACGCTGGACGCTGTACGTCCCACACATCTGGTAAACAATATCAACTCCTCCTTTGGTGTCATTGTAAAATGGGATAATATCTGGTTTTCTTAACTCCCCAGATGATTCATCAATGGCTTTGTCATTGTGCAATGATGACACACTTATTTTTACGTGGGACATAAGACATCAGACCTAGTCCATCGTGAAAACCAAACTGGCTGAAGAATTGTTCTTTCCCTTTCACATTGACGAACTCGGCAGGTAGGGCTCTTTTATTCTTTCTCACAGTGCCCACATATGACAGTTTTTTTACGTTTTAGTTCACTGATCAGGTTTAAATCCGTGAACCAGTTATCTGCAGTGATATTTCTGCCGGATTCCAAGATTGGTGTCGCCATTCTCATCACTACATCGTTTGGTTTATTGCTTCCCCCTCCCCTCCCTTCCTGCATTCTCAATCCCCAAAATGAATATCCATCCCTCGTAAGTGACTTTGGAATAGTGGTAGATAATGAAATGGATAGTTTTGTGCCACCATGAGTTCTATAATTCTGTTTACAACAACGGAAAACAGCAATCAGTTTTAAAGCGAGAAACTGATGTAAGCAAGGTTGAGCAAAAAGTACTTGCACAAACATTTGACAACAAAAAATTAAATTGTAATTGCGAACTCTCGAGATTAACAAATGATTAATCGTCATTGTGAAATCTCACAATTAACTAATTCTAATTGCGGATTCTCACAATTAACAATTGATTAATTGTAATTGAGGATTCTCACTATTAACAATTGATTAATTGTGATTGCAAAATCTCTCAATCAATTGTTTATACAATTAACTTCCGGTTACTAAAAAAATAGCACTACTTCTTACTTCCAGTACACGTTGGGTTCAATTCCTGCAGCACAAACGCCATAAGTATCATCATCAGGGCTTGTTAGAGCCCTGACGAAGGCATGAATTTCAAGCAAATCGTCTGCAAAAATAGAGCACATTTTCATAAAAATAATTTAGTTTTATTAAGATACCAAGACCGAACCTTGACTCAGGGCCGCCTCATGGGGAGGGGCTGTTGTCCCGGGACCGGGCGCCGCAGGGAGTTAGTTAAAAGGAGTTTGATATTTTGGAGGAATCGCTAGTTTACCCTTACTTACAATGACTAATCTATATCTCTCACAATCTCACTGTTAAATTAATAGGCAGCTGATTTATATTTATCCCTCCGTCGACCAGGTGGGGTCTAGGTGGACCCTACGCACACTATTTCCCCCCTCCCTTATAGCCACCGTATCTCTAACTTCCTGCTCTTTGAGTAGCTTCCTAATCAGTAGTGGTCCAAAGAACGGCAGTGTGAAATCGTGTGTGATTGTCTTTCTGTAATGCAATTTCAAATCCTACAACTACAATTTTGGATCCTGAGACTCCATATTTGGAGGTTATCTTCACAGACACCTACAAATTGATTGAATATTTTTTGAAGTTATTCTCATGAACTATAAGAATACCACCATAAATGTATGTGGGGACCCCACATGGTCGACGGAGGGTTAAGGGAGTTTTATAGACACAGTGAGGACCTTCATTTGACTTGGGATAGGTATGAAAGAGATGGTTTCTTAACTCAATTGTAACAATACGCTCCCAAGGTTTAAATGGCCAGATATTTTAATTTAGCAATACTCTTCTCGAGCAGTGGATGGAAGCTGCAAACCGTTTCCAGTTGGTCCGCTCTTTCCAGCCCTATTGATGTAATGTGAAAAATTTTTTTCTCCAGAATTATTCATGGTTAATCCATAATTTTCTCAGCCTATATTTAAGCTACTGTCGAAGTGAGCATATACGTATCCACAAACACAAATTTAAACTAATCTAGTGGCCATTTTCATCTTGTGGTCAGGTCAAAGTCGAGAGTTTCCTTCACAATTATGACATAAAATGAGCTGAGGCCAAATGAATAGAATTTTGAAAATGTCATAATCTAAAGGTATACAAAAAAAATCAAGATAATCTGAGGTCTCAAAACTGGCATTCTATATTTTTACAAAAATCTTCACAAATTATTATTATTATTATTTTTTTTTTTTTAAGGTGTTACAGCACGTAAAGAAATATTTCTTTATTCTGTGGAAGTTTTTTAATCAACTCATGGGTCACTTGGAGTCAATTAAATATCCTTTCCTTTCTGGTATTAAGTGCCTTCAGACTCTCAATCGTTTTGGAAGCCATGGTATAATTTAAAAATATTCAAAAATACTATGAAAAAATAATAATAATGTAGACATATTTAATTAAAGTTAACTCTTTAATAATTTAATTAATTAAAATTAATTCTCAATTATATGGTAAAATAATAAATAAAATTAGTTCTTATTTTAAACTTAATACAGGATTCAATTGTAATTTTTTGGTTAATAAAATAATAATCACTGTTTCGGAATTGGTCAATAATATTTCACAGAATAAAAAAAAATATATTTAAAACTGATTGATTGTCACACAAGTTTTCAAGTGATTTGGGACTATTTATTAAAGTTTCAACTTTAATAAGTACAATTTTTACTCTAGTTATTTCTAAATTCTAAAAATAATGTGGTCTGGATATGTAGGAACCATAAAACATTACCTAAGAACTCTAAAAAATATATTAGGACACTCAAAAAGAAACATAAACAAAAAGTCCGTCTCGCAGGAACTGCTTCATCTTAGTGCGGTTCCGTTCATATCCCTAGGAAAGATTAAAATAATAATAACTGCTTCTATTTGGAAAGATTAAAATAGAAGCAGTTATTATTTTGGTTCCACCAGTCTTTTTTTTTTTAAATTAATTATAATAATGGCGTGTCAACCCTTAAGGTCACTAACGCCATTCCTGTGTGTAGTAAAGTCTTGAAAGGTCATGATTTACAATCTTACCTGGAAGGGTCAGCTAACACTAGAAACTGTCCCGCTAGTTACAAGGTCTTGGAATCTTGGAAATCTATATTTCTAACAATAAATTGTTTTTTTTTATTTTACTTAACCAGTTTTATTGTCAAATACATTATCCAACTATAAGCAATTAAAAAATAACAAGGAATAAAACAGACAAAAAGAACCATTCGAATAAACGAAATCAATTAATTTAAAGTTTTAAGCAATTATTTCTCCGATTGACATCGCCTAATTAAAACTTTCTTCAGAACCTTTTTTGTAGAGCATTTAGTAAGCTTTCGAATGGTGATCTTCCGCTTCACAAGATTGTCAACGGTTTTTGAGATACTAACGAAAGTATACAAAGTTACCAAAACTGTAAGTGTTCCGATTTGTTCGGGCAAATTTTGCTCCAAAAACCATGTTCCAGTAAACGGAATCGACTGGTTAATGAACTTGACCTTTCAAATGAGAAGAAAGAATTTTGTACTAAATGTATCAAAATCGGACCATTTTTGAGCCGATGAGGAACTTGTTAATATGAATATTAAAAAAAACTTTCTTAGCAAGTGATGACATTCTAAACGGATTGTCCGTGCAAAATTTCAAGTTTTTGTGTCAAGTGGTTCGGGATATTATTACCTTGGATGGACCATCACCAGGGCGTAAACTCTATGAGGGACAAAATCACAGTTTATGTCTAGTAATTCAAGGTCTGCCATTATAGTCGAAGTTAACGTCAATTAAAAATGCTACTAAGAAATAGATACAGTATGGTAACAGCTGTTCTGTTATCGTCCTAGCAACCTAGGCGTGCCTTCTCTAACCAACTCAAACTTTAAACCCCCTAAAAATGCTTAAAAATACGAATATCAAAAAATCCTTTCTTAGCGAGCGCCTACGTTATATAGGGAATGTCCATGCAAAATTTTCTGTCGAGCGGTTTGGGCTGGGCGTTGATAGATGAGTGAGTGGTATTTGACAACTATATAGTAGACTAGCTGAATACCCGTGCTTCGTCACGGCAGATAAGTAGTTATTTTATTGCGTTAAATAATGTTTCATTAAAATTACGTTACTATACAATTCTGTGCAGTTTATTACAGCACGGTTCCCGTCATACTATATTTTATTCAATGAGCGTTAAAATTTAAAAGTTTATGTTTCCAAGAAGTCATATGGTAACACCCAATATATTTACGAGTTATTAGGTTATAGGCGAGGAGGCTGTGCAAGGGTTCCGGATATTATTACCTCGCCTGGAAAACCTAAGGATATGCCATACATCACGGTTTGGCCGGGACTGTCCTGGTATTTTGCAATTGTTTCGGTGTCCCGCCCGGTTTTATCAATGTCCCGGAAAAGGCTGTAAGATGTAAAAAATAATGAATTCATGTTTATAAGAAACTTTTTTAAATCGGTTACTTTTCTACAATTAACATTGTTACTACTGCTCACAGTGTCAAAGAAATCAGAAGTAATCTAACTGTAAAACGCTGGAACTACCTGCACAGCGCTGCCAGCTGCCAGACACTACTATTTGGCTGAGAGATTGTTTTAAGAAAATCAAGTAGCAAAAAAAGTTCTGTTCTTATTTTTAAGGTTAGGGTAGACTAACAGTTTAGGATTCCCCCTTCCCGTTAGTTGCTAGGCTTAAAACTCACCAACCATTTTGCTTATAATTTGTACTCTTTTTATCCCCCCCGCTGGTATGCCCATCCCATATTAATGTGTCTCGGTTTAACTCTCCAAAAATATGGCAAGCCTATCTGACGGGGACAGGCAGAAAAGAAACGCAATTAAAACTCTATGAGGGACAGTTAATTTCTAGTAATTCAAGGTCTGCCATCATAGTTGAAATTAACCTCAATTAGAAATAAAACTATGAGATAGATAATGGAAGGTAACAGCTGTTCTTTATCGTCCTAGCAACGCAAGCTGCCTAGGCTTGCCTTCTCTAACCAACTCAAACTTTAAACCCCCCTAAAAATGCTTAAAAATACGAATATCAAAAAATCCTTTCTTAGCGAGCGCCTACGTTATATAGGGAGTGTCCATGCAAAATTTCAAAATTTTCTGTCGAGCGGTTTGGGCTGGGCGTTGATATGAGTGAGTGGTATTTGACAAATATATAGTAGATTATTTAAATTTAAATTTTAACGTCCATTTATTATTAACTACGAATTTTAGGACGGGTTATCTATAGGTTACCACCCTTTTCTAGCCAGGATAGGGGTGATGCCTTTTCTTTTTTTCGAAAGAAAAGCCACCACCCCTAGTGGGAATCGAACCCACGACCTTTGGCACGGAGTGTTAAGTGCTCACGCCTTAACCCTCACGGCCATCGGGTCTCCAAAAAATATGTTTCTGTGCAATCTCGTTCAAAACTAGATCCCTAGTCAGAATTTGCTCAAACCCGAAATTCAAGCCTAGTTCACGGAAGTACTCGGTCAAGGCTGGACTTTGGTGAGTACCAACCTTTTAATCAAGTTTCCCATAAACTGTGTCGGTGAAGGAGCACTAGACCATATTTACATCCGATCAGAATCTTCAATCAGTCTTTCTTAATAAACTTCAATTTCGTTTAATAGTTTAAGTGATCATATTAATTACCAAACTTAAACACTTAACAACATTCTCCACCAAGCACCTTGAAGAAGGGGCGTAAGTAATATAAATAAAAATAATAATAAAAAAAAATAAGAGCGGCTCTTTTCGACAGCCTAGAATGGAAGCGATTCATTCAATTTGGGAATTTATAACAGAAATTAATTACGTAAGTACAGATGGAATGGTTGGGATTCGGCTAAATAAACCTCAATATGATTTTGTTTTAAAAAAATCTATATTTCGGACGTTTCGGCTACTCATTGGTAGCCTTCGTCAGCTAAAATGACAAAAAAAGAAAATTAATACAGAAACAAACAAGAAAAATTTATAATTGTGATAGGTAACAGAACTATAGATACAGTTTAACTTATAACAGAACATATCGTCTTAAAATTCTTAGACTGAGTAGAATGAAAAAGAAAATAGGTACAGTAATTGATTTTAATAGTAATTAGTAACATTAATTGATTTTACAAAGAAATAAGAGAACTATATACCAATGACAAATATAGTAGCTAATAGTAACATTAATTAATTTTACAAAGAAAAGATACTACATACCAATGGAAATGCCGAGCGGCAGAGGAAGACCAAGGTTGGCAATTAAGTAACCATTGTGAAAGTGTCTAAGGAAAAAAGGAATCTGCAGGGGTATATGTAACTGGAAACAGCAAGAGGTGGGGGAAACGGGCGGTAGGATCAAACAGATGTTTATGACATTTTATGACAGGAAAGGAGAAAAAGGTGTTAATGGAAGGATACCCAAGGGGCAAGGTAAAAATCTAGGTAGGTGGTCGGGCGAGTATTTGGAAAATATTAGCGTACATAGGAGAAATGCCTTGTTGGTCACTTTTGTAATTTATATTGTTTTTGTTTAAGTTTATGTGTACACATTCCGAGATCTGTAGTCTTTTTTTGTTACGTTGTGTAGAAAGAATTTTCGTGTCGTCGAAGTTAAAAGTGTGTTTTTGTGTAATGGCGTGTTTTGCAAGTGCAGATTTATCCATTTCTTTATTAGTGATGGTTCGTTTATGTTGTGTAATACGTGAGTGAATGTCATTTATGGTTTCTCCTATGTATACACCATTACAGGAAGGGGTTTGGCAAGGGACTTGGTAAACAACTCGGGTGGTATGTTCAAAAGGGATGGGATCTTTGAGTTTGGTGTAGAGGGTTTTGAGTTTGTTGGTAGTTTTCAAACCAAAGTTTAGGGAAGGGTAGGATTTTTTAATTGTCTTTGTAAGTTTATCAGTCAGTCCAGGTGTAAATGGTAGAGATCGGAACATTTGGGAACTGGGAGTTAGGGAAGAATTGGGAGAGATAGTGCTGGAAGGTTGGGATTTTACTTTTTTAACAAGGGATTTTATGAGGTTGGGGGGAAATTGGTTGCGTGCCAATATATCTGAGGCGATATTAATATTTTTATTGTGGAAGGAAGCATGGGATAGGGAGAGGACTCGGCGGAGGAGATTTCTGGCTACATTAATCTTGAGGTGGTAAGGATGGGATGAATGAAAATTAAGTAACCGTCCCGAGTATGTGGGTTTTGTGTACCAGTCAGTAATAATAGTACCGTCAGTCTGTCTAATTAGTAAGATGTCCAAGTATGGGAGCTGTCTGTCCTGTTCTATTTCGACTGTAAATTGAAGCCTAGGGTAAAAGGAATTGAAACAGGTAAGTATGTCAGTTAGTCTGTTTGGGTTAATCATCAGCAAAAGATCGTCTACGTATTTGCAGATGAATGAGATGTCATGGGGAAACTGTGGGACGAGGGAGTTGAGAAGATCGTTGAGAAGGATTGAGGATAAATCGGGTGCAAGACAGTTGCCCATGGCTAGACCTTCAATTTGTTTATAGAATTTCCCATCATATTTAAAAAAACCGCTGTTAACACAAAGTTTTAGACTTTCTATAAACAGATCAAAGGATAGAGGGCTATGGAGGTGGAGGGTGGGCCAATGGTTTTCGATAATTTCTAGCGTTTTGGCTAGTGGGACGTTAGTGAATAAGGATGTGGCATCAATGGAAACTAAAATGTGGCCGTGGGGAATGGTTAGGTTGGATAAAATAAACTTCTATTTCTATTCTATAGATGGTTAGGTTGGATCCAACCTAACCATTCCCCACGGCCACATTTTAGTTTCCATTGATGCCGGTACTATTATTACTGACTGGTACACAAAACCCACATACTCGGGACGGTTACTTAATTTTCATTCATCCCATCCTTACCACCTCAAGATTAATGTAGCCAGAAATCTCCTCCGCCGAGTCCTCTCCCTATCCCATGCTTCCTTCCACAATAAAAATATTAATATCGCCTCAGATATATTGGCACGCAACCAATTTCCCCCCAACCTCATAAAATCCCTTGTTAAAAAAGTAAAATCCCAACCTTCCAGCACTATCTCTCCCAATTCTTCCCTAACTCCCAGTTCCCAAATGTTCCGATCTCTACCATTTACACCTGGACTGACTGATAAACTTACAAAGACAATTAAAAAATCCTACCCTTCCCTAAACTTTGGTTTGAAAACTACCAACAAACTCAAAACCCTCTACACCAAACTCAAAGATCCCATCCCTTTTGAACATACCACCCGAGTTGTTTACCAAGTCCCTTGCCAAACCCCTTCCTGTAATGGTGTATACATAGGAGAAACCATAAATGACATTCACTCACGTATTACACAACATAAACGAACCATCACTAATAAAGAAATGGATAAATCTGCACTTGCAAAACACGCCATTACACAAAAACACACTTTTAACTTCGACGACACGAAAATTCTTTCTACACAACGTAACAAAAAAAGACTACAGATCTCGGAATGTGTACACATAAACTTAAACAAAAACAATATAAATTACAAAAGTGACCAACAAGGCATTTCTCCTATGTACGCTAATATTTTCCAAATACTCGCCCGACCACCTACCTAGATTTTTACCTTGCCCCTTGGGTATCCTTCCATTAACACCTTTTTCTCCTTTCCTGTCATAAAATGTCATAAACATCTGTTTGATCCTACCGCCCGTTTCCCCCACCTCTTGCTGTTTCCAGTTACATATACCCCTGCAGATTCCTTTTTTCCTTAGACACTTTCACAATGGTTACTTAATTGCCAACCTTGGTCTTCCTCTGCCGCTCGGCATTTCCATTGGTATGTAGTATCTTTTCTTTGTAAAATTAATTAATGTTACTATTAGCTACTATATTTGTCATTGGTATATAGTTCTCTTATTTCTTTGTAAAATCAATTAATGTTACTAATTACTATTAAAATCAATTACTGTACCTATTTTCTTTTTCATTCTACTCAGTCTAAGAATTTTAAGACGATATGTTCTGTTATAAGTTAAACTGTATCTATAGTTCTGTTACCTATCACAATTATAAATTTTTCTTGTTTGTTTCTGTATTAATTTTCTTTTTTTGTCATTTTAGCTGACGAAGGCTACCAATGAGTAGCCGAAACGTCCGAAATATAGATTTTTTTAAAACAAAATCATATTGAGGTTTATTTAGCCGAATCCCAACCATTCCATCTGTACTTATCACCTCGACGGCTAACTATCTAATCATCATGAAGAAATTAATTACTACTTTTGAAAATGAAAACATGAAAGATTCATTTATTTTTGAGAAAATACACAGTAGCCAAATATTTTCCTGGTTATCGTAGGGGTTATAGTAGCGAGTAGTTTTTCAAGAACCTTTTTAGCAAGGATTCGCTATTTCAAAAAGAACTCTTGTCAAAAGAAGAGCCCAATTCTTAAGGTTAGTCAGGAATCGTTCTCCGTGTAATAGGAACGGTTCTTTTCTCATCGATTCACTCATTTCGAGAACATCTGTATGAGCTATTTGACATTACTGCGCCATTTTACTAGGATCTGAATTTGACGTACATTTTTAAATCAATTTTTTTTTTACGTACTCGACTCTATAGAAGTCATTATTTTGCTTCCACCCTTAAAAAGTTATCCATTATAAAAAATACATTTAAAAACGGATGTCAGATTTTTAGCACATTAAAAAAAAATCCTATATTAAAATTTTGGGAGATTCCAAAAAAAAAAAAAAAAAATGTATTTTAAATTTTGGTAAAGCCGGAACCTTAAAATTGTGTCGAAGATTAAAAAAGGCCGTCACGCAGGAGCTTCATAACTAAGCACTTTCCTCAGAATTTGGGTAGTGTAGACTGCTTTCCAGAACAATTTGCTTAAAATATCCTACATAAATAAAATAAAAACATGAATAGTTCTCTTTTAAATTTGTAATGAGTAACTGATCAATTATTAATTTGCTTCCAGTGTTATGTTTACACCTGGTACCTATTACACTACGTAATAAATACAAAAAACCTCATATTATCCTATTTTGATCTAACGCAGGAACAGGATACAGTCACTCTAGTGGTAGAAAGCGCTCCTTGCGGCGGCTTTGTGAACCTATGTCTGGCGGGCTTTTCTATTGAAATATATTACAAATTAAACCCCCACATTCCGATTGACCGTTTCAGCTCATTTTTACAACACTTCTTTCTCATGAGTTACCCACGACGTATACCACGTTTCGTTACAATACAGCAGAAATGTTACAACGTTTGGCTCAGGCATAATAAAAAAATAAGGTGAAGGGGGTTGGTACTTACGTAACTAAATGACGAAATTCGTCCAGGCTAGGTGGTATTCGGTGGAAGACAGCCACAGGTGTTAAGAAAAATAGGCAGCGGCGTACTCGTATGATATGCTAAAAGGCCACAAGTCCGAGACTGGTCAGCAACTGGGTTCTCTGGCTACTCCCAGGTCCAGGGTCCAAGAGCTAAGCCTGTCCCACTCTTTGTGATTGCTGTCCTAATATAACGGTACAGTACCACAAGTACGAAACAGGAGGTTTTTTATTGATTTTTCTAGTTTGAACATTCAAAGCCTTTGTGTTAACAGAGTAATTGTTGACATTTGAAGCGATTTTTTAAAGAGAATAATAACTAATGTTTAGTCGGGATTCCACTAAACAAAAAAACACAGATTTCTAGAAGAATCTATATCGGACGTTTTGGACATATGGATGGTCACAGGGAATAACTTGGTAGGTTCAAAATCTCATATTTTCAGGGCAGCTGTTTAACAGAGAATAACAGGAAAAAACACTCTATTTTACAAAATACCATGAAACTCACATCTTTATAAGTCGGAAACATGGGCGTATATAGAAAATAATTTCGGGGGGGGGGGGCTGAGACCATTTCCGGGGTATGGAATACTAACAATTTAGAACTTGGAATATTTTTAACCAACTAAAACGCTATTACACCCAAAATAAAATATTTTGTATGAACTAAGTGATCTTATTTAAGTTATTTTTAAGGGTTTATGAAACATTTTACCGATCAACTCAAAATTTTGGGGGGCTGCAGCCCCCCCCCTTATATACGCCCATGGTCGGAAACGATAAAAGCTGTGTTACTGAATTCTTTACTCTACCCATGAGTCTTAAGAGATAATTGTAGAGCACTTAAGTCATTTATTAGCACTATTTATTTCCTGTGACCATTAATATGTACCAGGATTGCAAGTTTAAAATGTCGTTTTAATTCCAATAGAATGCGCTCTTAGCCTATTGAAGGATTTGCTTATCTCTAAACGCTATCTTGTTTGTTAGTCATTTGTTTACAAAAGTCAGTTGTTTTTAAGTCGTTTACGCAGACGTATCATACCTTTCTTTGGTGTTAAAAATGTCTAATTTTAAGCCAAATAAAGAGCATTTGCGGCATGTCATGATTTTCTTATTTAATCAAAAGAAAAAGGCATCTGAATGTCATCGAATTCTTGTTGAGACTTATGACGATCTTGCTCCAACCGTCAAAACATGTGAACGTTGGTTTCAAAGTTTCAAACGTGGTGATTTTGATGTTACTGATAAAAAACGAGAAAATCGACCAAAAAAGTTTGAGGAGGTCGAATTGCAATCTTTATTAGACGAAGACAATACCCAAACCCAACAAATGATGGCAGAACAGTTGAATGTCACTAGGCAAGCCATTTCCGATCGCCTGAGAGCTATGGGAAAGATTCAAAAGGTTGGAAAATGGGTTCCACATGAATTGGACGAACGACAGATGGAAAAACGAAAAACTGTGTGCGAAATGCTGCTTTTGCGCCACGAAAGAAAGGGTTTTTTGCATCGAGTTGTAACTGGCGATGAAAAATGGATTTATTTTCAGAATCCCAAACGAATAAAATCATGGGTAACGCCAGGACAACCATCCACATAGAGTGCAAGACCGGATCGTTTTGGGAAGAAGACAATGCTGTGTGTGTGGTGGGATCAGAAGGGAGTAATCTACTACGAGCTTCTCAAACCCGGCGAAACAGTCAATACCGACCGCTACCGACAACAATTGATCAATTTGAGTCACGCATTGATCGAAAAACGCCCAGAATGGGCTCACAGGCACGCCAAAGTCATTCTTCAGCATGATAACGCTCCTGCACATTCAGCCAGATTGACTAAGGAAACGATTTCTTCGCTTGGTTGGGAACTCCTACCCCACCCGCCGTATTCACCTGACCTGGCGCCTTCTGATTATCACCTCTTCTCATCGATGGGACACTCATTGGCTGAGCAACATTTTAACAATTTCGAGGATGTAAGAAAATAGCTCGATGAATGGATTTCAAATAAAGATGAACCATTCTTTTGGAATGGTATCCATAAATTGCCCGAGAGATGGACAAAATGAGTAGAAAGCGAGGGCCAGTACTTTGAATGAAATATATTATACTTTTTTTTAAATTACTGTGTATATATTTTAAGAAATAAATGACATTTTAAACTTGCAGACCTGGTAGGTATGCATTAAGTGATTATAGGATAAATATGAAACCATGTGGAATCCCTAACATCCATTGCTTCATATCACTCTGACTACTGACTATTTGCACTTTGATAAAGAAAATAATGAACATATTTATTGGAGACCCTATAATTTACGTTTAATAATTATAGCGTCTCCAAGGGCTATCTATGTCATTCTCAATAGTGAAAAGCAGAAATGTAAAATATTTAATCCTTAAATTCGACTATTATGTTCTCAAAATAAAAATAAAATTTAAACTTTTTTTCATATAACGTTGATTCCAGAACAGGTAGAAAGGCCTGAAGTTCTTTATTTCTTACTTAAGTACGCTAGAATTTTAGTTAAACCTTAACTTTGTGATAAAATAATGTATCAATAATTTAAAACAACATTTTTAAGCTACGGACAAAAAATACATATGTCTCTAATCTTCCATTAACAATTTCGCTGCAGCTGCCATTGTTTGGGAATACCTCAGTATCGGATGCATTCTTTGTTTGAATTTTTCATATAGACATTTTTTTTCCGTAAAAAAATCTTCCAGTCCGCCAATTTGAAAACCGAAAACACTGTTGGAAAGCCCAAACAATACTGAAGGCAATTGTCTTTACATGGAGCTGAAAAAGTGAATCCCTACTGTTTACGGGGCTTTTGAATCTAAAGGAAAAAGTCATGGAGGAGTGTCCTTCCAAAAGGACAATTGTAAGTGGGTAGCATGGATAGTGTCGTTCTTTAATGTCACCTGCACCGAAAGTGTTAAAGGTAAGTGACTATTGTTAGTGAAGAAAGCCTCACCATGACTCCAAGTGAGTTATACAATTCAAAGAAAAATACCCATGATATAGAAGGAAGGAAGCGGGAACTTCTCCTGTATTTGATTGGATGAAAAACTCAAATGGAATAAATAGCCATGTGCTGAATCTTCCAATACACCAGAGAAAAATATGTTGGAAATTCATCTATTTGTACAGCAATAATAATCTTATGCAGGGGAAATTATTACTAAGAATAAGAATTTTATTTTTAGATTTATATTGGTCACAGAAAAGTAGGTATTTTACAACAGAATTGTGCCATGATGTCTGGTTGTTACAGGATGAGCTTACCTGACCAAGAACCAACATGTTGCGAGGATGCCAATCTTTTTTTTGGTGGGAGTGATATTATTACCACTTTCTGTTGTTCTTCCTCTTCTGAATTATAACACAGTGTACTGAAGTATGACAGGCCTGGTGATGATTAATATTTTTTTTCTTGGAATTATTTTCAACCCACGCTTTGACAACAGTACATATATGAACATTTTATGTTTAAACAATATCTTTTCTATACAATATACAAAAAGTGTATTATAAACATTTAAAATATTAATTATAATGAAAAATGTTTTTATCCATTTTCAAAATCTCTATCTACTTCAAGCATTATGGGCATCACATTTAGTAACTGACCTCCTCCTATTCGAATATAAGAATTGAAATAATTTTTTCATATTTTCTAGGTACATTACTTTTTATTAATACTATGTCATCTCATTTTTTATAAATATAATATAAAAGCCAAAGAACCAAAATTAGCGCCTTAAGGCTTTGATTTAATACATACGTGGAAACGTTTTAATATAATTTCCCACAATAGCATTCCCCTTCTTCTGTATAATATTAATTATCTCTACTGACTATTAAAAATTTTCAAAAGCGATTTTAAAAATTCAATTTACACATAATTCTCCCAGCTAAAACGTTACAAAACTGTACAATGTAAAAAAGGAGATACCAAAGAAAAGAAATGCGTACTTAAAACAATAATATAATAGTGTTTATAAGAATAAATTATAACGTTATTCTTCGCCATCTTCAGCTGGGCTCGCATCATCAGCCTCAGGTTCTCCGTCTTGTTCTTCCGGTTCTTCGTCTTCGTCATCATCTCCAGCGACCTCTGCATTCTCTGCTTCAGCCCTCTCCATTTGTCTAGCTAACTCTGCTTCATCAGTAGCAGTTACAACTTTAGGCTGAACAATAAATAATACAAATTAAAAATATGTTATGGTTTATTACAGAAGTGAGAAAGAAAATGTAACATTTGATAAAAATTTTTAATAACTAGAATAGTTGATAGTAGACAGAAGGTAGTATAAAACAATATACAATAAAAAAAATCAGATATGAAAATATATAATTTTTTTTAATAAAACTTACTGGCTAGCTCAAAACCTGATATAAAATCTTATTTTGGTCTATAGGGGCTTTGTATAATGTGTTGAGAAAATTTTACACCTTCAGAAAAACATAAATATGTGTTGGGTGACCAATTTTTAAGTCTTGTTAATGCTATTTAACCATTTATACACCAATAAAAGAGCACCCAGCCTCAGGCCCCATGTACAGGATACGTTTGCCACTCTCGCTCATAGCGCCTTTAATTTGAGCGATCGCCTCACCGAATTAAAACTCGTCTTTTATAATTACAATTTTTGTTTTGTTTACAATCATTATTAAGTTTTACTTATCGTTAATTAATTTTGGGTTTGAGTTATTTTTAAGCTGAATAATTTTAGTTTAAGAAAGTTATATTGTATGCGTATAAAAAAAAGGTTTTCCTGTTTATGTTTAGTCCCATATGTTATGAATAATACACAAGCAAAATATACACTCTAAAACTCAATAAACAAGCTGTTGGGGGTTACAGTAATTTGACAAGGTTGAGAGGGTAATGAGTTGTAATAGGCCTGAATAGCCCACACGGCCAAAAACTTGATTCCCAGTGACAGGCAGTAATACTAGAACTTCTATAGAAGATATAAAGAAGATTGTAGAAAGTAGTTTTAAAAACGAGAAATGAGTAGAGAAAGACGGTGAGAAATATGAGAAGCTCTCGACTGCTAGACAAGTCAACGGTTCATAGCGTCCAGCCGCTCGTGACTGCTTGAGCAGTCAACGGTAGAGAAAGGGTTAACGTCCAGTGTGCGGATTCATAAGCATTCCTAAATGTTAAATCACTATATATTTTTATGTGGAGGAAGATCAAAACTTATTTACCCAATACACCATTCTTCAGTAATCTTATTTTGCGCTACATGCTTCACACCTTCTTGGTGCCTCTTCAGGTGCACTAACAATAATAAATAACAGCCTTAACCTTATTGAAACTTCTGCAGGCAGAGCCCTGTCTTGTAATTTATTATGAAAGCGCTCCTGAAGAAGCGTCAAGAAGACTAAAACATGTAGAACAAAATAAAAGATTATTGAGGAATGGAGTATAGTATAATGAGTTTTAATCATGTGCTGTTGGCATTATAAAAGGGTGGCAACCTGTAGATAGCCCGGCGGTAATGGCCAAGTTGTAGATGCGCCATATAAAAAAAAGAAAAGAAAAAAAAAAAAGAGTTTTAACTGTATGCCAAAGAAAAATATTTAAGTAAAGATGGAATGGTTAGGATTCGGCTAAAGAAACCTCAATATGATTTTTGGTAAAAAAAAAATCTATACTGCCTATCTATTTTTTGGTAAAAAAAAAAATCTTTAGCCGAATCCCAACCATTCCATCTTTACTTATCACATCGACGGCTAGTTATCTAATCATCATGAAAAATATTTAGTGGTAAATAGGGTCATTATCTTATAATAATAATGTTAAATCAGAGTTATGATAATAATACACATTTATTATTGCTGGGAACAGAAAATTTCCAGGCAGAAAATGTTTTGCTGAAAGTTGGGTGTCTGATCCCCAGTAGGAAACAAATGAAAAACAAAAATAAAAAAAAAAAACATGAATAATCCATGATTTTAAAAAACAATCAGTAGAAGTAAAAAAAAATCTACATCTTTTTGAAGATTATGTCTACTTGACGATCTAATCTAGAATTAGCTAACCTATTTATTTTTTTTATTATTTTTTTTTTTTTATTTATCGCTTTATATTCAATGAAAAATGTGAAGATCATAAAAATGTCCCTTTCCCTCTTATCCTTAAGTTTTAGATATAATTTTTGGTACATTCATTATAATATAATATTTATTAAAGAATAAATTTGTGTTGAATGATAGAAGAAAAATATAAAATTAAAGATTTCTTTCTTACCGCCATTTGAACCTGGAAGACACCACCCAAAGAAGTTATTTCCTTTTCAATTACATCAATTGCATTCTGAAGAGCTTTCAAGCCCTCCGACTTCTCTGGTGTTGCTGTAGTCATAACTGTAAAGTTGAAGAAAAGAAAAATTATTTTCATGAAGCCGAATAGCTTAAGGTTGCGTAGGTGCGCCTAAAATGCAACATCACTTTTTTACAGAAATGTAGCTACTTTCATACAACCGACTGTAATAAATTATATTGCAAAGAGTATATTTCCTTATCCATAAATCTATAACTACCAAATTCAATATAATTTATTGAGAAAATAGAATCTTCTACTGTCTTCTACTGTTTAGAAGCCTTAAAAATAGGAAAAACGTCTAAACAAACTTCCTGACCAATACAAACTTCAGAGGATTTTAAGAGCCTAAAAACTGAACATAATTATATAATAAAAATCAAATGTTCAAGGGGGAAAATGTTTTAGGAGTTTAATAATTGTTCTGAGTTCTTACTTATTAGAACATCAAATCAAAGCATTGTGGACATTTTTTGAAAGAAGAGAAATTCAGCTTACCAAAATTGGTAGTAATGTTGAATTTGAACAAAAATCGTGCAAAAAAATTACATATGTATCAGAGGAGAAGAGTAATGTTTTGCTGACATGCCCCTAACTAATATTCCCGACAAAAGGATGAAAGTAAAAGATCCTCAAATCCAACTGTAGTACTAAAATGGATGTATAAATGATTTTGTTAATTACCTGTATTGAGAGTAATAAATAAATCTTTATAGTCATTCGATGTCTTAAAAAAAAAATAAATAAATAAATGCACATATGAAAAACAATCTTCCGTCTCTATTTCAGCTTAAAAAAAAAGAAAGAGGGATTCGTTGAATTAGGAGATAAACGTAAAAGCCAGCGGGAGGGTGGACTGACTTTCCCTCTGCCTAGCGGGAAAGTCAGCCCTCCGCGTAAATTCGAACCCCCCATTGCTCGGCTCAAAAAGAGTTACAAGGGTGCATATTCATAAAAAAAAAAAAAAAAAAAAAAAAAAAAAAAAAAAAAAAAAAAAAAAAAAAAAAATTAAATTGTTTTAATTGATATACTCAAAAAGTCAAGGGATTTAATAGAAAAATTGGAGAAGAGTAATATATTACCATATAAAGGTGGCGCAATCAAGTTAATTTTGATAGGTAGTTCTTCGGTGGATAAGGCTAGTCCTGCTTTTAAAGCTGTTTTTACAGCATCTATTCCTTCATAACCGTAGCAAGCAACTTCAATATCCGATCTGATCTTTACGGCTTGTGAAGTCAACTTCCGCTTTATGTTCGTCAAAAGAACTTCCTGAGTTTCCTCGTCTAATCCGCATTCTGCAAGAATTGAATTATCACTGTGAAAGAAAAAAATCATTAATACAAATCTTAAGACCAAGAATATATATAAATAAATGAAATTCACATTGGCTTGGCAGGGAGAAAACTCCATAATTATCAACACAAATTCTGCTTTCGGTGTGAAATAAAATAAGTTTCAGTTCAAGGTGGCAAATAATTGGGAAAGCACATTTTGTAGACTAATCAATTTGAGCAGCTAAATTTAAACAATAACTCGAAGAGCCAACGGCCATAAACACGTAGAGTGCACCGGTTCCCATTAGCTGAATGGGTGACCAACTGTGTGCTGTTGGCATTCTAAAAGGGCGGCAACTTGTAGATAGCCCGGCGTTAATAGCCCAAGTGTTGATACGTCGTTAAACAAAAAAAAAAAAAAATAACTTGAAGAGTTTTTCTAACATTTCTAATAAGTCATTATAAGGAGTTATATCATAAAACTGAATGAAATAGGTTGTAAACTCCTCAACATCCATAATTGGCATGTCATAGAAGAATTCATGGGTTCCGACCATAAGTACATTAGGTTTAACCTAGAGTACCAAAGACCATTTCATCTCAGTTATGGAAACCCCAAGGGGACAGATTGGCAAGGTTATACAGACTCTCTTGGTGAAATGTACTGCCCCCACATAAAGAGGCTTGAAGCAAGGTTTGTAAAATTTCACTGTTGGAAATAGCTTGTATTATGTATGTATCCGCAGACGACATCCTCACACACAAGATCCCGACTGACTAGTTCCTCTATAAAATGCTGTAACTAACTCCACTGATTTTATGTCATAACGTATGAAAAATTGATGGTTTCGATAGTATGGTAACCATGTTAGTTAGTGGCCACAGCAACGGAGCCCTCGTGAACCATCATTCGGACACAGCCGAACCGTTACAGTTTTAGCGTCTTACTTGACCATAGCTAAGATATATCAATGTCAAAATAATTATTTCAACTATATTACCCAAACCCTTCATTTTGATATAGCTGTTCAGGGGGGGGGGATTTACCCAAAATGTAGCTAGAGAGGGTAGCAAAATGTTTTAAACGCTTGCTGATTTCTCTAGAATATAATAATGTCCTTGCCTAACTAAAAAATTAAAAAAAATATCAAAAACTATACACATTCAACAAATATGTGTTGTTATTGTTCTTAATTCAAACAATTTTCATTTTGAATAATAAATATATTCTATCAACTAATAGTTCCTATCTACAGGTTTCTACTCTTTTTAAGCAGGAATGAATAAAAATATAAATAAATTTTACATACATCACAGCCTGCTTGAAAAAATCATAGGCTGATGCTTTCTTCTTATTTCTTTCTTCAAAGAACCAGGCAGTTCTTTGGTATAAATCTTCTAGTTGCTCATCGGTATCATAATGCAGCAGTTCAGCAACATGCCTAAGAATTGAATTAACTGCTTTTGCCTTGGCAAATCGCTCAGTACATTTTTCTACATCCTCGGGGGAAACTCGCCGTTTACTTAAATCAATATAACCTGAAAATATATGATTACGTATTATAAACTTTTAATGTAAATTACATGCTTAAAAGTACTACTGTTTTAAAAATAAGTTGTTCATAATATTAAAACTTTATTAGTAAAAAATAAATAAATAAATAACCAAAAAATACTACCTTTTTCTTTGTCTACTCGAATAACAACTACTGGTTCAGTTTTGCCAACACGAATTAATTTATTAATAGACCTTATACGTCTTCTAGACAACTCAGACAACAATATCATTCCTTCAATATTATTATATTCTAGAAGGTGGACATAAGCCCCCATTTCAGCAATACTTCGAACGTTAACCATAACAACATCTTCAACTTCTGGATATTTCTCTTTATAAAACCTACAGCTGAGAGGCATTTTATCTGAAAAAAAAAAAGGAAAATTTTCATTTATAAGAAAATTAAATACTGGATGTACCAGTATTAATGAAAAATATGTATTACATTAAAATAAGACAAATAAATGATTCTGGCGATAACAACCTCAAAGGTTGACACGCCTAAAATCCAACTAAAAAAATAAATGATTGAGTGAAATAGTCGAAACTGAAACTAAAATACTTATAGGTTCTTTTTGGAAAATTGTTTTTAAAGATATAATGGAAAGAAAGAAAATAGAACACTATTTTTAACTGAGGATTGAACAATTATGCACTAAACAATGTAGAAAAATAAAACGTTTTTAAGTTGCATAAGCGGTTTTAAATTTCAGAGTAATGCTCAAAGCTTTGTAAAAATTTCATTCAATCTAGTTAAAAATTTCTGTTCCAGTATATAACTATTTCAATAAGTAACCCTTAACCCATTCATCACCGATTGCACACTGTGTGTGCAATTGATTTCCGAGGCTATAAGGCATCCTGCACACCATATGTGCAATAACACAAATGTGCAATAATCGGTTATTTTGAGTAAACCAGTTGTCAAAATATGATTTTTTTTTTTTTTTTTTTTAGCTAATGAAATCTGTAAAGTACTGGAAAACAAAATTGAATGGTGCTAAATCTGCTCCTCGCAATAAAAATTTTCCAAAGATCGAGCTGTAAACCCAGTGTGCAATGATCTTATTTATGTGACTTCACTTATGAATTGGGTGATTTCCATTATAAACATGTTTTTTTATTACAGTAAAAAAAAAAAATATATATATATATAAAGAAAAAAAATTGTTCTATCCTGGGGACCGTGTTCAAAACAAATCGTCGTCCCCAATAAGTAAAAGAAATGAGAGGTCTTGAACCATTTTCCTATTAAGTATAAGATATTGGCAAGCATAATTGCTGAGTTTTTTTGTTTTATTAATGAAAAATAATGTAACGTAAAGAAGCTAAGTAAAGATGGAATGGTTCCTCAATATGATTTTGTTTTAAAAAATCTATATTTCGAACGTTTCGGCTACTCATTGGTAGCCTTCGTCAGCTAAAATGACAAAAAAAAAGAAATTAATACAAAAACAAAAAAAATTATGATTGTGATAGAAATAGATTGTTGTGTTCGAAATATAGATTTTTTAAAACAAAATCATATTGAGGTTTATTTAGCCGATTCCCAACCATTCCATCTTTACTTATCACCTCGACGGCTAACTATCTAATCATCATCGTAAAGAAGCTAAGAATCAACCAACTTAGAAAGAAACAAATACAAAATCACTCTCACAATTCAATGGTTACAACTTCTAAAAATAAAAACTAATAAAAAGATGTTAGGTTTATTATTATGAAATTTAGAAGGAAGGAACCACTAGCTTGTTATAATGGAAAAAAGTTTCAATAATATTAACAACACATTGAATAAGAAACTTTATAATTGATGTTACTACATGGAAGTAGTTCTGTTATGTTTACAATTTAGAGGCCTGGGCACCTACCAGCTTAAACCAACCTTATCATATCACAATTTAATTTAGGATAGGTGATTAAGTCACAGAGAGAGTTTAAATGATATTAAAATTTGACTTAATATGAAATAGAGGTATGGAAAACTTCTGTATGCATTATGAAAATAAAACTTGGTCTATATCAATTGATAAAAAGTCGAATTTGAATTTAGTGACAAGAATTTTAACGAATCTGATAATTTATAAGGTGGCGTAAGCTTCCGTTATGGAACAAATTGTAAGAGCTAAAAAATAAAACATAAACGTAATGTGAAGTCATTCATGACCATACTGAAGCCACATAAGGCTTATTGTAACCAATAAATATAAATGCACAGTACCTACTAGCCGTACAGCAGTTCAAGGAAGATTAATAAACAAAACAACAGTAAAAAATAATGAGTAAGTTTGCGTAATTAATAAAAATGTTTACAAAACCCACGTTACCACGAGATGATAACTGTTTGGGGAGGTTACACTCTCTATCGATAGGTTTTACTTCTCATAAACTACTTTCAAAGAGCTATAAAGAATTTTCTACTCTCTTTATGCATATTTTAAAAAGATAGTTTTCCTAAATGAAAAACATTTTTCTAAGAGTGCGCTAGACAAAGGTCTTCTCCAACAGGTATGACAACAGTATATTTACTGGCGGACCTAACCCCTTAGAGTACGCTAGATCTTCACATGTATTATTGAATTAGTGATCTACAAGGCGAATGATATTACAAGAAGAAGTCTAGAGATATCTAAATTACATCGAAGCTAGAGGGTATAATCTAATGGTCTTCCCGTCAGGGACAACGTTATCCTTATTATCATTAACTCTAATAATTCCAGACGAGTTAACTCATCCGCGAGACCAAAAACCTCAGGTCTAAGGTTTCCGGAGTGGAATGGGAGACAACAACGCTGGCGATTTGGTCTATAGACACCGATCTTTCTCTCGTCTCGCGTTTAGCAATAATTATTAGTGAAAGAACCCGAAAACGTAAACGTTGTTGGACGCGCGAAGTGCTCTTAGAAAGGCCTAACATGTGCTATTAAATAAATTAAGATTAAACGACGCTATGGGTTTTAGCAATTTAACCCGGCTTACGCCTACTGATTTTGAAGATTTGTTCCAGATGGTTGGAGGGATAATAATGAAGCAAGATACAAATTTTAGATAAATTATCCCAACTTCCCCAATACAAAGCCTTGATATCATCAATTAATGTTAAAACTTTATGGTTTGTCTACATGTTTAAACATTACATTAGTATTAGTTTTAGTAGATATAGTTGTATTAGCTAAACAAAAAAATCGATACATAAAATATTAAAAAATGCATATATATATATATATATATATATATATATATATATATATATATATATATATATATATATATATATATATGCATTTTTTAATATGTTCTGTATCGATTTTTTTTTTTAACTAATACAACTATATCTACTAAAACTAATAATAATGTAATCTGTAGCAATATTATTACTAATAATATACTACATAAGAAAATTTATACCAATACCAATACTAAACTAAACTGGCACACGTATATACACATTAGCCCACGTACATACGTACTTGGGCGTATGTTCGCATATGTACGCACATATACATAGTATGTATTACATACATACATATATTTATTTATTATTACACATTTTATATCATAAGAAATAAAATGGGGAGGGACTGGGACAATTAAAATAAGATGAAAGACTGCGACATGTCTGACCACAAGGCGCCGATGTTCCGGAACATGTCTAAAGTTGCCCCTCCCATTCTACTCGGGAGACCTTAGACCTGAGATTTTTGGTCTCGCAACAAGCCCATAGACAGGGTCTCGTCTATAGACATGTCTACCTAGACAACCTGAGACACGTCTCGAGACCAAAATCGCGCAACATGTCTACCAGTGTGGACATAGCTTAAGACCAGGGCCGCCATATCTCAGAGCCGGGCCCGGACCAGATCACGGGCCCCCACTTCTCAGAGGCAGAATGAAAATTCTAGTACTTTGCTAAAGGAGTTTGGGCAATTTAAAATAATTTTAATCTTGAGTTTTGAGCAAAATGAGAATAAAAGCCGACAATCGGTGCTGCAAAGGTCACTTTCGGTACTTTTTTTCCCAATTAGCGAGGATCGGCCCGGGCTCCAACGGTGCCCGGGCCCGGGACAACTGTACCCGGTTGCCCCCCCCCCATGTGGCGGCCCTGCCTTATACACGTCTCAATACCAAAATCGCGCAACATGTCTACCAGTGTTTACTTACCTTAACTACAGCCTCCAGACAGATTATTGCTCTTGGGGACTCGTTCCATGCAGCCTCCGGACGAGTTAACTCGCGATTGACTTCTATTTTGCTTGACTCCAGAGAAGTTATATACTGATTATAATTATAAAAAATCACTGAAATTGTACAACCGGTACAGCTGTCCAAGATCTTCTGACCAACAGCCAATAAGAGCGCAAAGAACAACAAAAACCGCACCCATGTTCGGTGCTCTCACTCACTCTTACGGTTGCACCCAGTGTATTGCGGTCTATCATAGGCAACATTTATTTTCATGTTTGCTGATAATTAAACCCCACATAAAGTGTCTCCCCTTTTGTAATTATTTTCAATTATGTTTATTGAAGGCGGTGTTTAAATGTGAGTGCGAATAAATAAAAATACTTACCATCTTATCTACCCAAGAGATGCATTACAGCAAAATTTTCCCAGCCCCCTCCGAAATCATTTTCTATATACGCCCATGTTTTCCCCCAAAAAAGGAATGAATTCTGAGGTCAGTCTAATTCAGAAGAAAAAGCCGCCATTTGGAGTCAAACTGAGAATCAATCTCAAGACAGATGTTTTATGATCATGTGTTTTAATTTCAATTCCAACAGGTAGTACAAATAAAACTGATTTTCGTGTATTATTCGTCTCGGTTCTTCTCTCCAATGTGAAATTATATCCTAGATCTAGGGTATTCATATCCATTTGTGATCATATTCAATTAATTGGGGAATCGTCGAAATGAGATGGAATGGTGTCGGGATGAAACATTTTGTTGGTAATCCAAAAGCTGTTGTTTACATTCATAAAATGCTTTATCTCAAGCAAAACTCTATAAATCCTCTCGGTTTCTTGTCTCATTGAATTGAGCTGACGGAGAAACTGCTCTGGCTTTATAAATTGGGCACAAGGAGTCCAAACTACTTGATAAGAAGCGTGAAGCCATGTTCTTAAGTTGCAAACTTATTCTTTACGAGAGCTTTGTTCCATTCCTCCCAA